>OX438805.1:1076788-1189839 GCA_949316475.1 Hypomecis punctinalis
AGAATGAAGCCTATGAAAAAAAGTCTAGACGTAGACAAACGTCCGGCTCTACTAATTATTCAGTAATTTATTCGAATCGACAGCCCCGTCGAAGGCCAGCTATTTGACTGCCTCTCGGGCCTCGTATTGATTTCCGACCATTGACGATTTCTATTTTATTCTTAATTGAAAGCTGGGCCTTTCAACTTCTTTTAAAGAAACAGTTTTTAGGTCTTTATTAACTGCAAGAAAATTTGAAAGGAATCCTTTAGGTAGTGCGAGAAATTGCGATATTTTTAAAAATCGGAATTATCCGATAGATAGGTACCTATTTTCTAAGTCCTACGTAGTCCACATCTCTGTCTATGACTAGGTTAAGACAATAAAATTCACCCAATTTTTTTCTATAAAATTCCTTCGGAGTATATGATGGATATGAAACGAGTATATAAATAGACATCGGAGGACGTCACAGGTGTGCTAATTTCAAAAATAAATCCGTTTCCCAAAGCCCGACATTGATTCCGTCGCATTGTGACCTTTTTGGGGATAATGTTTAGCCTATATCTATTTGAAATAAAATGGAATATGTTACTAATTATAATACACTTCTCGATAAATAGTTGAGAAATAATTTCATAATAGCCCAGGGTTATATATTTCATACAAAAGTGAAAATTAATAGTTACAGAGTACATAAAAAGGGGTGTGGACCCCGTCAATGCAAGATAGGTACGCACTAGATATGGACGAAAAAAGGTTGATCCCGAAAACCGAAGTTTAGACTACCAGTGATCTCCATCGAAATTAACAAAAATGCTGTTAAAATATTTCACTCTAAAATCATAACTTTATCATGCTTGTATTTAATTTCATGTATGCACCTACATAGTACATGAAATAAATTTATTAATTTAATTCGAATACTGAAATTGAATATTTGAATTCGAACTTTATTTATTTTACTTTATTGGGATTAAATTCCAATAGTGTAAAATCCAAAAAAAAAACAACAACAATCACCCGTAAAAAGCGTGTAAAGTGACCACTTGTGTAAAACTAGCACAAAAACTCGATGCAAATAGCTACCGTCTTCATTTTCACACGTAAACAGTGCTATATCGTCACACGTCACCTGCAGGCAGCAATAAAAAAGTTACAGCCGGCAGGATTCGAATACGCAATCGTCTAAGATAAATGAGATAAAGTTTTCATACTCGTACTTCAAGGTTGCTTTAAATGTTCGTAGAGCGCTGTTTAGTGCTATAGTGGTAAAGTTTTGATTACTACTAATTTAAGATTTTATTTTAATTGTAATAATTTATGAAAATGTTTTTTTAAGTCGTTTTGGAATATTAAATGAAACATATTAATCTAACTAGATATATAACAGTAGGCTACTAACTGGTAAGATCTATGTTTATAAATGGGAGAGCTGATTTCATTTATTTATACGAGTTTGGTTTTCACGATTTGCACAATTTTGGATTTCAATGTAAATACACGTAATTATGGCCAATAACCAACTTTCTTTACAAAACCAACCCCGAAAAGGCAAAGAAAAATCGATGCAAAAAGTTCATAGACTCCATTTAAAATTTGATTAATTGACGTGTTACACTTTTTTTAGAGTTGGCCTTATTATTTCTATTTCAGTTCATTCATTCATCTCGTGTCAATGGCTAGACATCTTTTTTTGTTCTTTATTTCTTTTTTTTAACTATATACAAATTATTTACATGGTTTAGATGTTTTGGGACCTATTTCGGTTATTCCGGTATTTCGGTTAGGGATCTATTTCAATAAGAACAACTCTTAAACTCATCTTTAGATCTTTAAATCATCATCTTTCTGTGCGGTACTAATCTGTTAATAGTAGGTAAAATATGTTTTTCAATAAGTACAAAAGACCTCTATATGATACATAATTATATTTAGGTTGTAATTCTTGAAAATCATTGTTTCTTACTGATTAGTACGGAACGAAATCGGATTGAGTAATGTACAATAACATAATAATTAAACTAACTATCCTAAAATACTTTTAATGTTAGTTGTTTAAAAAAACACCCCGTCGAGTAGCGTGTACACAGAGTTAGAATAACCTACACTTATCGATACGTACTTATGAGTATATAGCTACTAAATCCACCAAATATCAAAAGACGGAACATAGAAATAGAATAATCTATGCACAGAATATCAATCACGAATCGTGACGTAGCAACAGCCGTGAAATAGGACCTGACGTGCCGAGATGACGTAACGGCGGCGATGCTTGATGGAACTCATACAGCACTTAACCACGGCCTTGTAAACCGAAGATCGGTTACATGACGAGCTGCTATCAAGTTCGTGTTATGTCTGTGAACTTCAATGTTATGAGAGTCCTATTTCAAACGGTGTTTTATTTGGTCTAGGTCTAGTTGTTAAGTCTGAGGACGGATGGGTACGTGCTAACGTACTTGACAAAGGATTTCCCGTAAACTTAAAATTTGCTTGACTTAATCTTGGCAAATAAGTTCTTTTACTATATTATCAGTTTACTTAGACAACAAAGATGTTTATAAGCATGTATTTAAAGTCAAAGTCAAATCATTTATTGCAACATATGAAATTTACATTTTATTATTTGTATTGAAACGATTTATTATTATGTTATCTTGATTATCGGTAAAAAGTTCGTCTAATGTGTAAAAGCATTTCGATAAAAGGAATATTTTCAGTTGTTTCATGAAACAGTTTTCTCTTTCGATATCTTTTAGATTATTTGGCAATTTACTGAATACTTTTATAACCATAGAATTTAGGCTAGAACTGTGCATTGCTAAGTTAGAAGATTTACATCTGTGGCTCCACTCCCGTAGAATACATAACGATTAATTTTGTTATTGAACTATCATAGTCATTCAACTAAACAAAAACCCCTAACAGAGTGAAACATAGCTAAAACTTTTTTAATTGTTTAAGTCTTTTAAAGATACCTCCACACAAGCACAACAAAACTTACTATCTAAACCTAGCTGGAAAACATGAAAGGACAAAAATAAAGATAGGTTACAAAGGAGGAAAGAAAAGCCCGGTGTCTCCCCCCGCCCTTTCGGGTCACGTCCGCACGTGTCTCAGGCAGATTTTTCGCATGACGACGGTTTAAGTTATTTAAGGTAGAATTTTTCGTAATTGAGATACGAAACCTTGACGTTCAGGCTATGGCTTCTGATATCGTTCAAAAAACAACAGATGCCTTGCCTTTGTATCGTTTAAAAAGTCATGATTTCAGTAAGATTGTGGTAAATATGTATTTTCAACCCCATCCCAACTAGAAGGGTATAGAAAGTTTGACAAAAACTACACGTAATGCTATACTTAAATAAACATTTACACTAAAATAGAAATAAAACTTATCAAAGCCCCGTAGCAGATGGTAACGTGCCCAGAATGCAAGCGGCATTGCCTCGCTGATTTCATTTCAGCCATAGGACGTCCACTCCTGAACATAGGCCTCCCCTAATGATTTTCAATAAGACCGGTTGATAGCGGCTTGCATCCAGCGCGATCCTGCGGTCCTAGTAAGGTCATCCGTCCACCTTGTGGGTGGACGTCCTACGCTGCGCTTGCCGGTACGTGGTCTCCACTCGAGAACTTTTCGACCCCATCGGTCATCAGTTCTCCGCGCTATGTGCCCTGTCCATTGCCACTTCACCTTGCCAATCCGCTGGGCTATGTCAGTAACCTTGGTTCTTCTACAGATCTCCTCATTCCTGATTCGATCTCGCAGAGAAACTCCGAGCATAGCCCTCTCCATGGCTCGTTGGGCTACTTGGAGCTTACTAATAAGGCCCATAGTGAGAGACCACGTTTCTGTGTCATGAGTCATCAGTCATCGCTGATTTACAATACTAAATTTTTGGCCAAAGTAGATGCCAGATGGAGCTATAATAAATGAAATAAAACTACATTATAAAAGAACAATACCTACAAGATTATCATAGAGTTATTAATTGAGTGTGTAGCATCATTATCACCCTAATCAGCCGCCGCTAGCGCCACTTCCGGTTCCAGATAACGGCTAATATCCGGTACTAATCGACTGCTACCGGCGAACCGCGATTAATGGGAAAACGGCTCATGTTTGGCTACACAATATTGTTACATGTCAGGACAAAATATTTAATGTATATTATCATTAAAATTAATTTTCAACCAACTTTCGCCCGCGGTAATTTGGCTTTTGTGCAATCCCAGAGGAACCTTTTATTTTTTGGGACAAAAGTAGTATATATAATACTCCTTTAAACTATATACAAATAAAAAATCAAGTAAATACTTTACTCTGTTGCTGCGTGAAAGAGTAACAAACAAACTTTCAGATTTCTAATTTTACTAAGGATATACATCATCATACATAGGTAATTATCATTATCAGTCGTAGGACGTAAACCGCTGGACATAAACCTCCTGTATTGCTTGTCATTGACCGGAAGAAGCGACTTGCATCTCGCGTGTTCGTGTAATCTTGATCCAGTTAAAAAATATTTTGTTGTGAAATGTAGCCAAGACAAGATCACAATGCGCACTATCAACAAGTTGTCAGATCGCATGTGGAGCCAAGCTTCTAACTCTACACGCCTTAACTCTACAAATCCTTACCTACCTCACAAACTCTACAGCTTAGTCAATTTAGGTAAGTAAGTGTCAGAGTTTTTAGGCCGCCTGAAGGCCAATTTAGGTGACTTGGCTTATGTGCCCTTCTCAACTTCATTCAACTTCAAACACAAATCATTTATTGCAACATATGAAATTTACATGCGGTTATTAGTTAACATGTTTTGTATAGATATGACCCTATAGGGGTACGGCAATTATATTATTTGTATTAGAATGATTTATTATTATGTTTTCTAGATTATCGTTAAAAAATTCGTCTAAAATGTAATAGCATTTCGATAAAAGGATATTTTTTGTTGTTTTATGAAACAGTTTTCTATTAATTATTATTATAAAATTTAATTTTCTAGGCAAATGAAAAAATGGCACACAAGTAGGTACCTATATCTTATTTTATTTGAGAAACCCATAGTGTATATCTAGACGTCACTCGTCAGGCATGTTCTAGGATGCTATTATACTCATAATTTGATTAACTTTTACTATGGTATCAACCCCAAAATTACGTGAATATAATCAGCTATTCAACACAAAACTTCATCGGCCCGCGACAAAATGTATGGAAAATGTATGTTGATCCCATAGTAAAATACGTATGTTGATCCGTATGTGCGCTAAGTTTAAGACTATTGGCTCATAAAATAAAAAAAACGTAAACTATTGGGGACCCATTATGCCCCATTTAAGGATAAATCATTATCTTAATCCTATTCTAGATAGTACATTATTTAAAAAAGCGCATTGAAGTTTTGGGACTTTTGTTATCTGACCCCTAAGGAATTTTTTTAAGGAAAATTCAGAAAAGTAAGTACAGCCATATTATTTATTTAGTCTCAAAAGCATCTATACAAAGTTTCATGTCAATCGGTACAGGGAATAAAAAGTTACATGCAAACAAAAAGGGCCCGTTTTACCCCGCAAGTTAGAGTTGGGTACGTTTTTCATCCTTAGTGCTTCATTATGTCGTATGATGTACGTAAATTCCAAATTTCAAGTTTATATCCTCAGCGGTTTGGGTTGTAGCCTAAACTGATTATTTTTTGTCATCCCTCAGGAACCCTATAGATTTTCCTGGATATTATTAGTTCCTGTATTGAAACATACTGTATGCTTCCTTCATACCAGATTTCAACCATAACCGTTCAGCTGGTTGGATGTAATTGACACTTTTTTCACCAACTTTGGGACCTTATTTGACCCCTTAGATGAGGAAAATTCGGAAAAACAGGAAAAACGTAACTTTTATTTTGTTTGAAAAGTATGTATACAAAGTTTCAAGTCAATCGGTACAGGGTTAAGTAATAAAAAGTTGCATATAAACGAAAAGGGTCCGTTTTACCCCGTTAGAGGTCGATTTTTCAAAATTTTCGTCTTTAGTGCTCCATTACGTCGTACAATGTACCTTTATTCCAAATTTCAACGTTTTATCTTTAGCGGTTTGAGCTGTAGGCTGTCTGTCAGTCAGTCACTCAGGGAAGCCTTTTATATAATAAAAGATTGTTTATGGAATTTTGGTTTGGTAATGTCGGGAGTTTTTATATTTGCGAGAATACGAATACATTTTTTGTATTATAAATACTTCATGCGCGGTTACACTATTCCCCCATAGAATAATTCCATTTTGGAGCCACTTCATTCTCAGCCATTTCAACTTGCCAATTTGCTGGGCTAAATCAGTAACTTTCATTCGTCTACGGATCTCTACATTTCTGATTTAATCTTGCAAAGAGATTCCATAGCACATTAGACTGCTTGGAGCCACAAAATATCATACAAATGTAAATTTCTACTACCCAGTAGGTATACCCGAGTCATAGGTCATTAGCTACCATTAATAAGCGAGGTTACCCGTGCCATCCCCCCTCTGGCACGGGAACGATTTATTTTATTATTTTACCTTCTCGACTTTAAACTTCAAGTTAGTGGAGTTTGTGTCTACGCCAGAGGTTCTCAAGCTCGTTCCTTCAGCGCACGTTTTGTATTTAATCTCAGCGCCCAACCTACCTATTCGGAAGGTACTAAATATTTAAATTATGGCACATACATTAAATTACACATCAGAGGCATAATAAGACAATTGTTCTGACGAAAACTATTTTAGTATTGGTCTTTGTAGATATTATAAACCTGAAAGTGATTAGATTAATTACTTTTCACGCATAAAATAAGCGAAGCTTCAGCTTTATGTTTTGCAAGGATTTAGTTAAAATTTAGAGATTGAAGAGTGTTTAGGTTTCTTATACTAACGCAGCTAGAACCTAACTAACGGCTAGACAGACGCGACCAAAGCGCCTCCCTTTTATGGTGGACATTCCGCGCGTTAGAACCAAGCGTTTCGAATCCTCATTCCTCATACGAACAGCCAGAATGTGGAACGCTTTGCCTGGGTCTGTCTTCCCGTTAAAGTACAACGTGGGTGTCTTCAAATCCCGAGTAAATAGGTATCTTCTAGGTAAGCGTGCTACACCCTAGACCACACATCTTCTCAACATCAAGCAGTGTGTAGTCAAACGCAAACCTATTCGAAATAAAAAATAAAACAGCAGGTTAAGGCTAGTATAATAATATATTTATGATAGTCTGCGATTACTTAAAGATTGCATAGTTCAATTAGGCAGTTCTAGTACCTACTTCGCGGCTTTATCCGCGAGTTAGTTAAATTTATGAGAATGTTCGACTACATAAAACTTTTTGCAGGAATATCACCTCATAGCGTCCTGATTTACTATCTACGGTTCACTAGAGCAAAGCGAAACTTTGAGAAGCCCTGGACTATGAGATTTATATGCTGTAAGGAGCTTCCTTTTCTAACTTTGGACTTTTTAATTGGATGAACTTTTTAGGTTATTATTTTTCGTGCCGTCCTCAAGGTTGGTGTCAAGGTTTCTAATGAATAATTAACTATAAACTTTAGCCATATTACAGGTATTTTTTTTAATTTTTGGTTGGTAAGAATTTAGTTTTTGACAGGTTCACAAAATTTTATTCTACTAGAGACAGGGGTTTATTAGTTCGATATTTTTCACACCGGCTGCTCGTTAAGATTGCTGTAAAACTGATATGGCTTGTCAGTTGTACGCATCTGCATATATATAAGACTTAAATTCATAGGTTTTATGCATGTAAAAAAAACATAACACCCTGTAAAATTGTCTCAAAACAACTACTCGCAATCATATTTTATAGATCTACTCGTACTATTCACGCAAAATATAACGTGCCATGAATTAGAAAATGACAATAAAGTAAAAACTTATTTTTAAATCCAACGAAGTGAACACAATGGAATGAAAAAAATAAAATTAATAGTGCTGTCTCTACCCCACTTTAATTCATTTAAGCACCTAAAAAACAATCCCCCAACTATGCATGCTTCATTAAAAGAAACTACCTAAAGCGAGCAGCAACTAATATTTTTCTCTATTTCTATACACGTGTTGTTATTTTTAATTCCTACAAAACATGCAGTTGGTGATCGTATGAGCGTTGCCGTGACTTGGGTGATACACCAAATTATAAATTCGCCTATGAACTCCGGCTGCACGACGAAAAAGTGCAACTTTCCGCCTGACGGCCTGAGCCAAGGGTGCGAGTGAAAGCGCGCATCAAGCGATAGAGAGGCACGAACAGCAGCGTTCGGCTTGTTTAGTTGTTGATTCAACAATGTTTTTTTATGACGAATTTACAGGAAACCATTTTTTTTCTTACATTTCATATTGATTAGACCTGGCCACCTAGCCCATACAGGCTTACATATCCCAAAACTGCGCTTTATAAAATTTAATTACAACAAACCCACCTGAAACGACTAACGGCCTATATTTTTCTCAAACTACCCGCGTTATTTTTAATATCTACAACGCAACGTGCAATGAAAACAATTTAGATAACTTTTATGTGCATACAGCGGCGTTGTGGTACAGTACACTAAGAACAGTAAGAGCGCTTGTTCACGGCCGTTATTTTTCACCGGACATCGGACCGTCAATAAACAATGCCTACATTTTTTGCCGGATAGATGACCGGTGCGTCAACACACGTTCATAATAAAGCATACACCTTAGCAAATCCAGTGAAAATAAACAGTCCGTTATCCGGTGAAACAAATTGTCGTGAACAAGCCCTCTAAGACATCGTCATACAAATTGACCGCTGCCGGTTTGAATGTGTGTGCGCACTGTCACGCACCCACTCATTGCACGGCCGCAATGTAGGCCGTGCCAAGTTTGTAGTAAGTATAGGCTAGGGGCATTATTTTTTACTTTCGTACGACTAAAAACGTGCTCTGAACTTTGACAGTTCAATATCCATTCAACAAATTGGTTTTGGTAGTTTTTTTTTATCTATTTCCCCAAATGCAGTTCACCATTTTTTTTTAAATAGCTGTGCCTAGTACTAAAGTGCTTCATAAAATGTATAATTTGAACAAAAAGTCGTCCGTAAAGTTCCTTATAGGTACGTTCCTAGCCGTACGAAAGTCAAAGATGGCTAATCCTTGTGCCAGACTTTTTAAAGCCGCCCGAAGACCTCGAAGGTACCTACAATTGAAGATCATCCAAGTCGCGGTAGCACTCAGTTGTAAATGTCACCCGCGGTCACCCATCCAAAGACTGAACTGCTGAACGTTGCTTAGCTTCGTTGATCGCTACCAAAAACGTAGTCAAACTACGCTATGAGCGCTACTGTACTTGGTGAACTGTGGTTGTGGTGAGGGAATATAGCCGCGTTTTTCAGTATTCACGTACCTAGTCCGACCACGGCGCCTGCTATCGTTTTAATTATTCAAGCTTGCTGTACATGCAGTAGTTTTATACAGGAGAGTAGTTTTAGAGTCAGTCCGACTTGCAAAATTTGCTTCTAATACGTTGTATAAAATAATTTAATATTTATAATGCCACTGTCATCTCAGGTGTTAGATTGAGTGTCCACAGCTAAGAAAATAGTTCTCGAGTAGATTAAAAGCTGAAGAAATGATTCTCCAGTAAAAAATGTTTGCATCTCGCATTTTTGCAATCTAAGCTATGCTTGTAAAAAAGGCCAAGTCGAACTTAATGACAGATAGAGTGGGTGGTAAGTTGTAGAGTAGGTGGCTACATGCAAGTAAATATAGCACTGAAATTGTTTGAAATGTTGATAATAAAATTTTTCCTGTGTTCTAATTGGTATAATAAACGTAGCAAATTTTATTATAAGGACTTTTGAACCTCATTTAGATACTACATATTATCTACCTATTTATATCAAAATTTTATCTGATAAATCTTTACATTAAATACAAAGCTAATGTACCTCTATTATACGCCTAAAGCAAAAGGACAAAAACGAATAAACTCATCACTATAACAAGGTGTCCATACCCACTGGTAGATTTTTACAGTTCGTTAGCAACATTTCCCTAGGCAAACTAGTTTAATCCAGTTACGTTTCACACATTCCAGTAACTGGAATGCCTGACTCCGGCGGGCACTGGAACTGTGTAAACACTCGGAACGAACCGTTTTCATGAATCCACTTTCATAGTACGTTACTAACTCTGTTGGCGCATCAAACCAAAATGTATCTTGGCATCTGATACTAAAAACCGGGACTTTTTCCAGTCTTGAACAATTTTGTGACAGTTGTCACCTAGATTGATAAACTGTTTGACAGTTTTACTGACTTCAAAAAAGAAGTTTTTCTATTCAACCGTACGTTTTTAGGGTTCCGTATCTCAAAAGGAAAAAACGGAACCGTTATTGGATCATTTGTTGTCCGTCTGTCCGTGTGTCAAGACTCTTCATCACGGGAACGCTAAAAATATCGAATTGAATTTTAAACTATGTACGTATATCTATTGTGTAAAAGAAAAACTTCTTAATCATCGTATAAAAAAGTTAGAGCCGTTTATGTCGTAAAAACAGATATTTCGCACTCACAAAAATCAAAACCTACAGGGTACTTCCCGTTGACATAGAACTATGAAATTTGGCGAGAAGCATTGTCTCAGAGTACACATAGGAATAAATCTGAAAACTGTACATTTTATTTAAATCACAAAAAATAGGAACTAGATTCACAAAATATGGGTTGAAAATTAATTCAAAGTAAGTAAATCGTGTCATATAAGGTATCATATTAAAGAACTTCATTAGCACTTGCTAAAACACGTTTTAAATTATTTTAACAATGTGTAATTTTTGAAGTAAGACGAGAAAGTGAAAAAAAAACAACTTTTTTGTCGATGATATGTTATAAACATTTTAACAACTTATCTCCCAATTTTGTGAAATTTTCTAGATTTGTAAATCCTTCGGTCGGCGAACCTGACTCGCACTTCTCCGGTTTATTTCCTGTATATGTGTGTTACGCGATTATTTTTTGTTTTGGTGGGCAGCCATTTTAATTTTATCGAAATCATTTGAGTAAGATTTGAAACATCATAAGTAATCTAATTACAATCCTAAATAATGACAATACTACATGAACGCATGTTGGCAGGATTTTTCTCGGCCCTTATTTTTCAGATTTTTCTGCTCTAGCGGGCCAAATTCTACTCCAATCTTTCCTTTTTTTCTTATCTTCTTTCGAGGTCAACGCCATCCGAGTCTGCGCAGACCGCCCACGTCACGGTCTGACGTCCTGACGTCTCCACTTATAGAACCTAAGTTTATTTTTATTTATATTTGTAGTATAATTCTTGTTATTCATGGCATTTTGCGCCCCGGCCGGGCCAAATGCAGTTTCCCAATACGTTAATGTGTCGCAGGGGGACATGATTCAGTGCCTAGAGTGTTCCCAAGTGCGATTTTTTAAAGGACAGAAAGGCCTCAAAATTCACCGTACGCGGTGCCATAAAAATAGCCAAATTACACTTTCGGCCCCTATTGCAGGCTCTGATGGAGCCAGCAGCAGTCCCGTGAGCGCTGCTGCTCCTTCCAAACCGCTTTGGGAGGTTCTTAGCTCACTCAAAAGTTCTCTTCCTGTTTTAAAACGCATCCCGCGTGGTGCACGTTTTTCGGTTGCGCAGTGTTTATCTGCTGCTATTCGGAATGTTATTTCTAAAAATTCTTTAGTCGCCTGGGAACACCTCTTGACTTTTCCCTACGTTGTGCTTTACGTACATTCGGACCCAACAAACAAAAAATCCCTTACCACTAGGGTAAAGGAAAATTGCGTAAAGTACAGCGCATTGGAAGAGAACTCTTTAGATTTTGAAAGCATTATTCCGCCAACAAGGCAGAATAAACCAAATTCTAAAAAAACAGACGATTCGGTTACCATTAAAATAGTAGAGAGCAAAATTAGTGATGGCGATATCAAAGGCGCCGCACGAGTCCTGTTCTCCAGCGACACTATTGCCCCCCACACACCCGATACGGTCCAGTCACTCCGTGACAAGCATCCGCCGGCAGCATGTCTCCACCTGCCTGAGCCACCACACCCTGATGACGTTGTCATTGAAGTGTCAGCTCAGGAGATTGCAGCGGCCGTTTCTTCTTTTCGGAGCGGCTCAGCCGGAGGCCTAGATGGTCTCTCGCCTCAACATCTAAAAGATCTTCTATCTTTTAGCTCTGGTGAGGTGGCTGAGTCTCTCTTGAGAGAATTAACGGGTTTGGCAAATCTCATGTTATCTGGGCAAGTCAATGATGACGTTATCGAAGTCTTGTATGGCGCTAACCTATGCGCACTTGTCAAAAAAGATGGTGGCATCAGACCTATTGCTGTTGGCACCACATATCGTCGTCTCGCAGCCAAAGCCGGTTGTGGAAAAAAGGTTGCTCTTTTGAGTAGCCTTTTTCAACCAATACAGCTTGGCTTTGGTTCGCGGGGTGGATGTGAGGCTGCTGTTCATTCGCTTCGTACTTTTCTCGGTCAAAATTGTGGAGAGGTGTTGCTTAAGGTGGATGTCAAAAATGCTTTCAATTCGGTTAATCGAGACGCCTTGTTGGCACAGGTCAAAGACAAAATTCCCGATCTTTTCAATTTTCTTTGGCAATGCTACGGCAAACCCACTAAATTAATTTACAAAAATGATGTTTTGCTATCTTCCGTTGGCTGTCAACAAGGTGACCCTCTCGGACCAGCCATTTTCAGCCTGGCCATTCATCCAATTGTTCAACGTCTCCAATCTAAACTCAACGTTTGGTATCTGGATGACGGGACTTTGGGTGGCGATGCGAGCACAGTCCTACGTGATTTGGAAATTCTTATTGACGAGTTTCGTCAAATTGGTTTGGAGCTAAATTTTTCGAAATGCGAACTTTTCGTTTGCGACTCATGTCCGGATAAAGATTTGATACTTAACAAATTTAATGATTTGGCACCTAACATCAAATCGGTAGACAAGTGTTCTCTTCGCCTTCTAGGTTCGCCGATATTAGATGAGTCTTTTCCGCCTTTCGTTCAAGAAAAAAATTCAAAATTTTTTGAGTGCCTCTGATAGGCTACTCAAAATTAACGCCCACATGGCTTTTACCATTATAAGATGTTGTCTGTTTGTTCCAAAATTTATGTACGCTTTACGATGTAGTCCATTGTGGAAACACAATGAGCTCCTTTTGAGCTTAGACGATGTTGTAAAGCAGTCCCTAGTATCGGTTTTGAATATTGACATGAGTGAAAGGGCGTGGCTACAAGCCTCCTTGCCTGTTACGCTTGGAGGGTTAGGGGTCCGCCAAATTTCAAGTGTTGCTTTACCAGCTTTCTTGTCCTCCATTCATAGTACTCAGAACTTGATTGAAAAAATCCTCGCACCTTCTTTAGGCCATTCTGGCGTAGATGTAGCTCATTTGAATGAGGCAACGAATGCTTGGAGGGTCGCTTGCCCAAATACCGAGCTTCCAAAGACTTTATCGTCGCAGAGACTGTGGGATCGGCCGATCTGCGAACTAGCACGGAAATCTCTTCTAGACACGTGTCCTAGCGTCGCGGATCGCGCTCGTATCCTTGCAGTCTCTGTATGGGAGTCCGGTCTTTGGTTGCAAGCATTGCCCTCTTTCAATACTGGTAACCTTTTAGACCCAACTGCATTTCGTCTAGCTGTCAGCTTACGCTTGGGTGCAAGGTGTTGTGAAGCCCATCGCTGTCAGTGTGGTACTGCAGTTGACCAGCTCGGTCACCACGGTCTCTCTTGCTCAAGAAGCGCTGGTCGGATTGGACGCCACGCCAGCCTTAACGATGTCATACGCAGGGCTTTTGTCACCGCCAATATCGCAGCCGTACTCGAACCGAGTGGGTTGGCGCGTGGTGATGGCAAAAGGCCTGACGGCATGACGCTGGTCCCATGGAAGTGTGGACGGCCCTTAGTATGGGACGCAACTTGCGTCGATACTTTGGCACCGTCACATCTTCCTGAGACTCAGAGTAGGGCTGGAGCGGCGGCCAATTCGGCTGAGCAGCACAAGCGGCGCAAATATGCTAACCTCGGCAGTGGTTACATATTTGAGCCATTTGGAGTTGAGACTTTGGGTCCGTGGGGGCCGGGAGCTCATCTCGTTTTCAAAAGTCTTTCTGAGCGTCTGGTGGACGCGACGCGTGACCAAAATGCTGGTGTTTATTTGGCTCAACGTATAAGCATTGCCATTCAGCGTGGCAATGCTGCCAGCATGCTGGGCACGCTGCCAACTGGAAGTGGGCTTGAGCACTTGGATTATCTTTAGACCTTCAAGGGTCTGTGGATGATCCAATTGCTTTCTATGTAGTAGTAATGTAGTATTGACATATTATATATATGTCACATTCAATCCTAAATGTTGTAGGTATATGTCGTGAATTGAGGTTCCCTTCAGCAATATTTTTGATAAAGATTTTCAGTATCTGTTTTAATTGTTCGAATTTCGAACGATCAAAGTCGGCTATTTTAGGAGAAAAATAATTATTAGAATAATTTACGCCGCTAAATGACGCCGCTAAGTGTATGTATCATACATAGTATAATTATAATAAATAAAATAAATAAATAAAAACGTTTATTGTTCCATAAAAAATTAACAAAAACAAGTTGTGCACTAGTTCCCACACCAGGGTGACCTGTGTCGTGGGACCTAGGCTCTTCCTTATTAATATGTTATCTAAAATTACAATAATAGGAAAGTAATTAATATTAGCTAACTATTGAAGGAATAATTATAGATACACAACAAAAGCGACTAAATTTAAAAGTTAGGTTACTAAAATGAAGATAAAATATTATTTAAGTACTTAGTAAGCTAATTAATTTTGAAAATATAGTTATTATTTACATAAAAAAGCAAAAGAGGGTTATATTTCTTGCTTATTTATTATGAGGGTTATCGCTGGAGCAGAAAGACAAAACTCGCAATATTACTCGTACATACGTGTTTTAAATGTATAAGTACCTATCTATGTGTATTATATATATTATATTTTGTTGGTGAACATACCAAAACGTTTTTTCAACAAAAATGTTCTAAAAATAAATATAACTGATTTAGTTATTTACGTAATTTATTTAACCAAGATCTAATAATATCTCGATAACTATTATGATAGCTATCTTTATCTGGTTTCTACCAAACGCAGCGTGCATAACATAACACATAAACTTTCATAAACTTGGCAAACATTAAACTCCATAATAATAGCTCTGTCAGAAGAGGCCTCGTACTCAAAGTTGCCTCTCGCCTAGTCATTATTATTAAAGCTGTGGCTCTGACATAACATTCCCCAGGCACTTGCTCTATTAAAACTTGGCTAACTTTACGATCAAAACTTCATTGCAATCGACGTTTTCTCGGGTAATCGACGCGGAGTTTCATTTATTGACAGCAAAATAAATGAAGTTGGTAAAATTAATGAGCTTATGATACGTTTTTATGTTTATATTGTATCGTCAAGGGCGTAGCTGCCGCCGTATATGTCGTATCAGATATACCGGGCCCCCGGACCACGGGGGCCTCCGACGTGCGTTAGCAAAAATTAATAAAATTAGAAAAACTAAAGTCGGCATAAGTGATGTATTAAATCCTATCAAATTAATATTATAAACGCGAAAGTTTTTGAGGATAGATGGTTGGATGGATGGATGTTTGTTACTCTTTCACGCAAAAACTACTAAACGGATTAAGATGAAACTTTGCAATAATATAGCTTACATATCAGAATAACACATAGGCTATAAATTATAAATATAATGATATTGCGTCAAAAATCTAAATATCATGCGGGCGAAGCTGCGGGTAAAAACTAGTAATTTAATAAAACAGTTTGCCGAAAAAAGGCAAGGAGATATTTAATTTGAATTGTCTATGAAAATTTTGGAAAGAGTGACAGATACATAATTATGATGAATAAATATTTATTTTAATTTTACGCAAACATTTTATTTTTCTTTTGAGAAATCTTTACCTTTCATAATGGCCCCCAAACAATTTTTTATACGGGCCCCGCCAAGCACGCTACGCCACTGTGTATCGTACTGCATTTATTAGCTTTTTAGTAGGTAAAACCAATGCTGAGTTGACTGTATAAAAAAGTATTATGGCTTCATCCTTGTTCAGTAAAAATAAATAATTTAAGATGGCGGATGACGCAAAAGAGTAGGGATCTCGAAAACCGAAATGTAGACCCTTTTTGACAATTTCTAAAAGACAATATTGGTACCATATGTTATTATATCTTTACTCTATAAAATTCAACTTGATCTCTGCGATAGTGACATATTGACATAATTATTTAGAGTTGAGATAATGGTGGATAAAATCGTTATTCAAACAATATTGTAATGAAATCGAATGATTAGTTGAAGGTGAGAAATTGGATTTTATTTACTTACCATTATTTAAGAAATACTCATAATTATGTAACGATAGTATTTATCGACGTTTTTCACTATTATCGATGCTTATGTAACATATAATTGGGTTTAATTTAATTACACATGTAAAAAATGTTATGATTTTAAAATGTACAATAAAATTAATGATAAATTAAGTTTTATTTAAAATATCGTCAGTATAATTATCGATATTTTAATTAAAACTCTATCTAAAACTCTGTGGTCACGATCATTCGTCGCCCATCACAAATCGGCATGCCCATAAAGAATGACATTGACAGGTACTGTCTGTACTATTAAGAAATTCAGGACTTCGTGATAGGCGTGATTTTTCTGACAGCTGTCGCAGAGATCAAGTTAAATTTTATAGAGTATAATTTATGATTCGACTCACTGGAAGAAAAAGTCACAATCAGACGAATTGAGAACCTCTACGTTTTTAAAAGTCGATCGAAAATAATGAAATGGAATGAATATCAAATAAACTTTGTATAACATTCAAATCCCGGTCCCATACCAATGAGTCCTTTGGAATTTTTGTACGGATTTTCACACGACTGGCTTTTCAATGAGGAAGCCTGCAGAAGAAATTTGATGGCGTATGTAAATCTACCAACCCGCACTGGGCCAGCGCCTAGGGCCAGGGCCCAATTACCCTGCGTGGGTAGGCCTACGTCCTGCATTGGACTATTAAAAAGGCTGGTACATTTGTCTAAACCGAAGTTCCTGAACACGATCTTCCTAAATCTAAGATGCCAGAGTATAATAATGTTGTAGAGCAAAATTAACACCCCGGTCACGTATCTCCCGAACTTCGATGGGAGATTTACTACTCTCTCTTTCGGGAACAATCCGGAAAATATTCTGGAATTTTCCCCAATATTCCGGGAAAATGTGATGATTGATTCGGAAGGTAAGAGCCGAAAGGAAGACGAATTGATGGGATGTAATAGGAAAGGTGAGCCAATTTGTTGAGAAAGGTCTGTTATTTACTTTTAAGAGCAGATTAGCCGAAAGCGAAGGGTCATCTATATCAATTTTTAGGGTTCCGTACCTCAAACGGAAAAAACGAAACCTTTATAGGATCACTTTGTTGTCATGAAAAACTGTACATTTTTATTTATATCACAAAAAATAGGGCCTCAAAATTCATTAAATATAGGTTCAAAATTCAAAGTGAGCAAATGGTATCATACAAAAGAACTTCATTAGCACATGCTAAAACAGGTTTTCAATTATTTTAACAATGTGTAATAAAATTATTCGATGTATGAAAAAAAACCTTTTTTTGTCGATGGTTATAGTACAGAGATTTTAACAACTTACTTCCTAATTTTGTGAAATTTTCTGGATTTGTACGGAACCCTCGATGTGCGAGCCTGACTCGCACTTGTCCGGTTTTATTCGTTTAAGAAATAGATTTAGTAAGTTTTTATAGGTCAGGTGGCTAGCCCTTTTGTCAGAGTTTTAGGCCGCCTGAAGGCATCTAACATGGCTTAACGGTTAAAACAACCGGGACCTACAATTTAACGTATCATCCGATCCACGGTAGCGCTCAGTTGAATAATGCCACCCGCGCTCACCCATCCAAATACTAACCGTGCGGAACGTGGCTTAATTTCGGTGATCGCTGACAGACACCTAGTCAAATACGCTACGAAATAGATTGAAATTATCACTTAATAATCAAAAACCGCAATGCCTAATAAACATATTGTCCATAGTAAAAATACTATGGACAATGAGGTTTTTGGTTCTAGTTAATTATTTGTTTGTCATTAATGTATTTTCTACCGAAAATAACTGATATTTAGATAGGGTGTACCTACTGAGCCAGAAGAGTGATTTGGATCAGCGATATGAGCTAGCTAGTTATGAGGCTAACCCAAAATTCTAAAAAAAATCAAATCACCTGAACAAAATCATAACTCGAAATCTGTTTCTGAAACTGAATTGAAATTGACTCTTCTAGTTAGAAGAATTACGTTGAAACAGATAAACACACATAATATATTATTACTTATATTCCTTTTTGTTTAAGACTAATTCGATGATAGAAAAAAATATTATGAAATTCATTTAACCAAAGGATAAAACAAAGTAAAGTTAAATGTAAGATAAAACATGCTGGTACAAAAACATCAAATGAAACGTGAACTAAAAACTTCTGAAGACATCAAACCTTGAACCCAGTAAGGTCTTATATCCAAACGTAAAAATAGCATAAACTTTACCTTCGGAGCCGTTCTGAGTCATTCAAAAAGTCTCAAAGGTGGACCTCTGACACTTTCATTCATTCATCTACCAGTGGGTGTTAAGGAAGCCGCTAGTGAATGCTGAATGAAAAAGTTCGTAATTATTTTTTGAGAAAGATTTAAGAAGTCATCCCGTTAAAGTACAACGTGGGAGTCTTCAAATCCCGAGTAAATAGGTATCTTCTAGGTAAGCGTGCTACACCCTAGACCGCACATCTGCTTAACATCAGGCAGTGTGTAATCAAACGCGAACCTACTCAAAATAAAAATAAAAAACCTGATTCCAAAAATAGACTTGAAAATTTTAGGAGGAACTCTTGTACTCGATTGTTGCTCTAAAATTTCAACATGTATTTCAGTCATCAATCAATTTATTCATACTCGTATTTCGGAACTACACCCGTGATTTGTCATGCGCTGGATAACAATGCGCAATGCGGCCAGCGTTTTGGGCGTATTTGCGCAGGGTAAAGTCATGGTAAGGTCATTTCCAAGCTAAACCACAGAACCAAATAAATATATTTTTATGAAACTAATTGACAAATGATTCGTCACATCTAAAATATCTCCATAATTTAATTTATTTATTTACTTCAGACAGAGGCCATACATTTACAATACAATTAGTAAGTCTATAAAAAATCAAAAACAAATATCTATTAGTCTAAATAATAAAATATAAATAAATCAATCCTACAGAATGTCAATCCAACTAAAAAATCGATTATATACCTAGTTAACTTCCTGGAGCGCGAGAGAATGTTTTTAAAAACTAGAAATTAAACAAAGGTGTTGCCGATGCAAAGGCACTATAATTAATGAATAAAATACACTGAGAAATCTTACAGGCTAACTTACTCATCTAGGTGGTCTTATTCGCAGAAGCTTACTCAGCTCTACCGATAAGACCGATCCCCGGTTCGCTACTGCGAACGGGCCGCTTATCGCTAGTATCAAGTTACGTGGGAGAGAACATATTGCTTAGAGTACTAAAGGTGGTTCTGTTCGATGAGCGAACATAACTTCTCCCTCCCTAAGCGAAAAATTATCGGAGCGCTCGATTTTAGAGGGATTCCGATAATTTTGAATAAAAGGGGTAATTTTGGTGTACGAAACATAAAAAATAATCAAAACTATACTTAATACTACTAATCCTAATGCTATGACACTGATTGTAGAGTCTTTTTCTCTGTTGTCGCCGAAAACTTCACTGTTCTTCAAGGCAAAGGCCATGTATTTAACTTCGTCCAGTGCAATCTCTCGCATGTTGAGTGCATGTGCACTGAATAGCTCTTCGGTCGCGCGCAGTTTGGGTAAGTTGATGGTGGGCAGTGGCTTCCCTGGATCTGACTCGGTGTAAAGACGGTGGTGACGGATGGTCGTCCCGTTGACAGTGACATCACAGGGCCTGTTCAGCGTGACGATGTGCGTCCCGCAGATCTGCTGCTTTGAAGCTTCTTCGCCGCAGGTCTCTGTGAGGGTTGTTTCCGATCTGGTGTATAGTATCCAGTTGTTTCTATCTATTTTCTGCAGCTTTACGTCCTCGACGTGGATGGGGTGCTGTTTGCAGATGCCAGTGGTGTCCTCGAACCTCATGAGTTTTTCCTCGCAGGAGGGTCCGCTGTATGGGGCGCGGTTGTCATCGTCGCAGAGAAACTCGTCTCCAGCAGCGAGTGAGCGGCACGGCTTCACGATCGGCTGATACTTCAGCCCTTTCGCCAATAGGAATGGGTACTTGGGAAATATGGCAACGGTTAGGTTTTCAGGTTTGAGGAGAATGGGTAATGTGTACATTTTGAAATAGTTATACGTAACATTATCGGTCAGAGGGATTTCCAAAATAAAGGTAATTTGGTCTTTTTTGATAAAAGATTTTACATCAATGGTTTCCTCAATCTTAATTAAATTAAATTCGCTGGGTACATATACCAGGTTCCTAGATTCTGCTATCAGGTTCAAATGGTATAGCAGTTCGGTGGAGTTAATTATGGTCTGATGTAGTATAGAGCCCTTGCTTAGAGCTAGAGCGGTTTCGATTTCACTTAATCTAATGAATATAGTCCTAAAACTACTTATGAATAAACTATATAGTCCTAACGCATAAGATGATATACCTAAATTATTTTCTCGGATAACAGTCTCCTTAAGGGTAGTTTCAACCCTTCTTAGACAGGAATCCATCGTTAGGGAGTTTTGCTGAATTAACTCTGTGGCGTTTACTAAGCTGTCTAGCATTTTAGTGACAATGGTGATTTTCTTTGACAATATAACTTGATTATGACTCGATTCTGAGGTCAACCGATCATACTTAAGGGCGTCCTCATGGTCTAAGTTGCCTGTTACAATCTTAATAATGGATCCTAATGGGTTAAGTATCCCACGTTTGACTCGTTGAGGAATTAATTGGTGATACTTGTCTATGGTTATGTCGCGCATGTATTCTGCGTGCATAAACATTCCTATGAATTCGTGCGGGAACGTTTTGTTAGATGAAATTAATTGCTGGAATTCTGCAAATTTTGAAATTACTAAGTTTAAATCGGTCCAAATATTGTCTAACCTAATAGTTTTTAGAATTGTCCAACTGTCGGTTTGCATGTGAGCTTGACCTTTCTTTACTGGCAGGAGTCCCGGATTCCCTTCAAGATTTTGCAGATGAAGGGCGACTGCTGCTGTTGCTAGCATCGCGCTGCACCACCTGCGGAGGTCGTTTTATATTTTTAATGGGTGCTTTACTATTTTTCCTCTCGGTTTCTACTTTGACAGGGACAACATTTTTCTCGACAGAGCCTATTACTTTAGCCTTTTTATAGCGGGGTTTTTCTTTACTTTTCCTCTTATTTATGTCCTTTACGAACACTACTTCTGGGAGTTCTAAGTCGGCCTCCCCACCTCGTTTCGTCCTAACTTTTTCCTTGTCCGCCTTAAGTTTTTCAGATATGTGTGTGTACAGGTGTTTTGTTCGTTTACTGTGGTCTTTTACTAACTGCTGTGTATAAGATTTTTCAAATTCTAAGTTGAACGGGTTGTCTGTGTCGGTATGCCCGAAGACAACTTCGAAGGGCGTTAAGCCCGTTGCAGTATGTATGGTATGGTTGTAAGTCATGATGGAATAAGTCATGACAGACGCGGCGTCTGTGCATTTCTGTTCGTACTTAGCCAACCTATAAATTTCTATTAAGGTCGAGTGGAACCGTTCTACAAGGCCCATGGAATTAGGGTTGTTGACAGTGCCTATGTGTCTCTGTATTTTGTGTAGGCTAAGGAATTCTTTCAGGAGTTCGTTGTTGAACTCTGTACCGGGGTCAGAACTGATTTTCTTTGGTATCCCGTAAAATGAAAAGTATTTCATGAGGGCTCTTACAACTTCAGGGGTGGATTTGTTTGGGATTTCGAATGCTTGGCCTAGCTTACTAAACGCGTCTATGAGGGTAAGGTAATACTTTCCCTCGATGCTGAAAAGGTCGATGAAAATTTCCTGAAAGGGTGCATCTTGGGTCTGAGTAAGCTGCAATACGGGTTTTATTGGTTTTCGATCGTATTTGGTTTTCTTACATGCATCACAGTTATTTATCACGGCTGAAACGGTTTCTTGCATTTTGTCCCAGTAGTAAGTCCTACGAAGCCTAACTAATGTTTCTTTAATGCCACGGTGACAGGTCTTTCCTTCGTGGTATTTTATTATTATTGCTTTCTGTTCATTTTCGTCGTCTACGTAAACTACTCGCTCTGTACACTCGACTAGGTTTATTGTCCCTTTCCTAAAGATTTCTATAACGGTTGTGCTAAATTGTTTACGGTGCTCTGGATTCTCGAAATAAATAAAGAGTTTTGCTTTCGGCTTAGCGTATTCCTTCAGAAAGTTTTTGACTAATTCGGGGTTGTTAATAGGCAAGAAAACTTCCAAAATTTTGTGTTTCCTTACGGAAATATCTTTAACATGAAGTTCGTTTTTTAGCCATGAGTATACCAGAATTTGGTTGGGTTTGGTATCAATGGCCTCGTGAAGGATTGGTATCCCGGTGGAGTCCATATCTTCAGCAGAGTGCACTGTGTGCGTCCTACTACTAGCTGGCGGGGACGGAATAACCGGTCTCTCTATTTCTAGCTCGGGTAGCGATATGGTGGACTCGTCAGAGTCGGAGAGGGTCACAATAGACATCGTGTCGCTTTCGTCGGATAGTTCCACGGTTGTTAGGTTTTGTCGTGCTTGCCTACTCGTCTGTGGTTTAGGTTCCTGGTCACCTATGTTCACTGCCATTGAGTCATCGTCGGTCAAGGCGTTAACTTTAACTCTGCTTAGGGCGTCAGCGTTAGTGTTTTGTTTCCCCTTTTTGTAGATTATTTCGAAGTCAAAGTCCTGGAGGCGTAACCTCCATCGTGTCAATTTACTATTGGGGTCTTTCAGGGAGTTTAAGTTTAAGCTAAGGGTCGATGGTCTGTATAGATGAAGAATTTTCGTCCATACAGGTAGGGGCGAAAATGTTTTGTTGCCCAGATAATAGCGAGCAACTCTCGCTCTATGGTGCTGTAACGGGATTCTGTGTCGCTTAAGGTACGGCTCGCGTACGCGACAGGTTTATCACTGCCTACTTGTCCTTGGGAGAGAACTGCTCCCAAGGCTACGTTCGAAGCATCTGTTGTCAAGATGAAAGGTTTGTCATAGTCGGGGTACTGTAAGAGGGGTGCATGTGTCAAGAGTTCTTTGCATTTATTAAACGCGTCAATGTAATTTTGGTCTACTATAACCTTATTGCGTTTTTTCAAGCACGAAGTCAGTGGTTGTGTTATTTTTGCAAAGTTGGGGATGAAGCGTCTGTAGTAACCTACAAGTCCGAGGAAACTTTTGATTTCCGTCGTAGTCCGCGGGATTGGGAAATTCATCACGGCTTTAATTTTGTCATCATTTGGTTTTAGGCCATCCTTGGTGATGATGTGTCCCAGGTACAGCACTTCCCTACGTAGGAATTCAGACTTCCCTAACTGTACCTTTAAATTGGTTTCTCTAAGTCGGTCGAAAACTAGTCTAAGTTTTTGGATGTGCTCCTCTAGGCTGGACGAAAATATGATTACGTCATCAAGGTACACCATACAGTGTAGTCCTTGCAGTCCTCGCAGGATATGATCCATTGTACGCTGGAAAGTCGCGGGGGCTGTTTTCAGCCCGAACGGCATTCTTAAAAACTCGAAATGGCCGTTTTGCGTACTGAAAGCTGTTTTCTGTCTATCTCGCTCTTCTACCTCAACCTGGTGGAACCCACTCGCTAAATCGATCGTACTAAAGTACGTGCTTTTACCTAATTTGTCAAAAAGATCACTGATGTTCGGTAATGGATATTTGTCGTCTATTGTAATCTCATTCAGGCGCCTAAAGTCAATAACTAGTCGCCATTTTTGTTCCCCGGACGCGTCCCTCTTTTTCGGCACTAAATGCACTGGGGCGTTCCAGGGGGAGTGCGACTCCCGGACTATGTTGTCCTGTAGCATTTTATTTACTTGATGGTTTATTTCTTCCGCCTGAGCGGGGGCCTGCCTGTAGGGTTTTACATAAATTGGGTCCTCATTTTTTGTCCTAATTTTATGTTTTACTGAGTTGGAAAAGGTCAGGGGTAATTCGTCACAATGAAAGATGTCCTTGTACTCATTGCAGAGCCTGTAAATTTTTTCATGTTCTTCAGGGTTAGTGTGTTCCAGTTTTAACTTGTCTAAATTTTCTGTTAGTATTCTGTCTGTTTGTGGGTCTATAGTAGTCACATTAGTCGCATTGAGGTCGCATTGGGTAGTCTCGTATTTAGTCACCTGTAAAGGTCGTTTTACTGTAAGAGTCACTATTTCCTCTGATGTGTTTTGTATTACGGTGGTTGCGTATCCGTTAATGCAGTTTACTAGGGCACTGGGCATTCGTACACCAGGGCCAAAATTTCGGTAGTCTAATACAGCCTCACCGGAGTGTTGGTCTATTGGTATTCTGACACGTTGTTCTGATCGGGGTTGCAACTCTATTTCATAGTCCAAATTTGTATTGATGATCGGTATCTGAGTTGTTTTTGTTCTAAGCACGGAATGCTTTAAGTCTATTACGGCACCAAGTTGTCTTAGTAAGTCATTTCCTATCAGTCCGTCATATTTCGAGTCAACGTTATACAGGTAAAACTTGTGGCTGTCATCTGTTCGGAATGTTGGCAGGAGTGGAATTTCGACTACTTCGCTATGTCTACTAAATGCATGCGTACTAACTACCTCGAAGGGTTCGTTCCTAACGCTCTCGTAGAAAAATTCATATGCTTTCTGAGGTTTCAAAAATGATCTAGTACTACCCGTATCAATCATTAATTTCGCGTCTATTTCAGGAATGTAAATGTGGGGTAGTTTTAGTGTGGGATCGCAATTTAGCTCTATCACTTCTTGTCCTCTATGGAGGCCTGTGCTGTAAAATTTTCAGCCAGCTGTTCTTGTGCTGAATCTGTCAGTGGGGTCTCATATGTCAAGTCGTTGTTGTATGCGTCGTATTCGAAGTCGTGTGTAGGGTCGTAAAATTCATACTGTCCGTACATGTCGTTTTCGTGGTCATAGGGATAAGCGTCGTCATGGTATTTATTTTGTTCGTCGTCGTGACCGGTTATTTCGTTAAGCTTAAATCCAGCAGGACGGGCGGTCCTCATAGATACGTCGCCGGATTGCAAGTGCGGCGGGTTAACTTGTTGAGGTGGTTGGTAGGGTGGCTTGTAGCCAAATTGAGGTGGCTTATACCCGAATTGGGGTGGCTTGTACCCGAATTGGGGTGGTTTGTACCCGAATTGGGGCGGCCTATAACCTAGCTGAGGGGTCGTCCCTAATTGGGGTCTGAACCCTTGCTGCGGTGTTGATTGCTGGCCTAATTGCGGGCGATAACCGAACTGAGACGCGGAGCCTAGCTGAGGGCGGTAGCCAAATTGGGGCGCGGAGCCTAGCTGCGGGCGATAGCCAAATTGAGGCTGTGTGAACCCTGGAACCGGTGGCCTATTTAAATGTTGGTTCCCAGGTATACCGAACTGGAATTGAGGCGCGGGAATCGCGGGTCTCGTGGTATTCTGGCTACTGGGCATTGAAAACTGAGATCTTAGTAATTTTGACTTCATATTGTATTGTTCCTGGAAGTTTACCTCTTCAAGTACACTTTTTAGAGCGTCTTCTAGTGAGGTTGGGTTTTTTAACCTAACCAACCGAACCATTTGCTCGGGCAAATTATAAAGGAAGACGTTTAATGCTGTATGATCATAAATTATCTTCTTCGCGACTCTCATTTCTTCTGTGTTGGATTGAAAGACTTTGGATATTAGAATGGCCTTAACATCTTGTATTCTACTGCAGAAGTCTAAATACGATTCATGGTTTTTCATTTTAAGTGTTTCTAATTCTATGGCAACGCACTCCTCACTCCGAGGGTCACCAAAATGTTGCACTAGAACTTCTTTTAATTCGTTGTAAGTCGTGAAGTCGCTTCGCTCGCTAATAACGGCGGCGGCCTTCCCAGTTAATTTGCTCGTAATGCATTGCATGAGAAACTCGTTACGTGTGGGCGTGCCCTGTAGTTGACGGAGGACATATTCACACTTTCTCATGAACAAATTTAATAATTTAGTCTCCCCATTGAAGACAGGGATTAGTCCTAGCATTTCTTTTGGGATTTCCGTTTGTGCAAGAGCGCCAACCCTATGTTCTTGCGCCATTTTAACTAATTATATTTTAACACAACTACACTAAAATAATTCACACTTAATTTAAAGTCTGGGTAGAGTTAATATCGAAACTATTACTTAATAACTAATTATTCTTAATTAACACAATTTAACCGATTTGAGATTAAATTTTCCGACACTATACTATTACTAAATATCCTTAATTAACACAATTCAATCGATTTAAGACCAAATTTTCCGATACTACAATGAACACAAGCAAATCTGACCGATGACCAAGGTCTAAATTTACAAAATTCGAGGAAAAATGGGGGGTGTGAGGTTAAGGATGGCGAAAAAGGCTTACTCACCAACCGACCTGCATTTTCTGCGCCCGTAGATAACTTATTTGTTTGGTTCGTATGGATAGCCGGAACGGATATCACTGACTTGAGTATTAACACCGTTTACTTAATACTGCACAACGCGGGGGAAATTCACCGAATTTACGAGCGAACTTTTCGCGCTGGCAGCAGCCGACTATCCTACCGGCTGCGCCAGTTAACTTCCTGGAGCGCGAGAGAATGTTTTTAAAAACTAGAAATTAAACAAAGGTGTTGCCGATGCAAAGGCACTATAATTAATGAATAAAATACACTGAGAAATCTTACAGGCTAACTTACTCATCTAGGTGGTCTTATTCGCAGAAGCTTACTCAGCTCTACCGATAAGACCGATCCCCGGTTCGCTACTGCGAACGGGCCGCTTATCGCTAGTATCAAGTTACGTGGGAGAGAACATATTGCTTAGAGTACTAAAGGTGGTTCTGTTCGATGAGCGAACATAACTACCTACTATGTCATAAATACAAGTCAAAACAGAGCTGAAATATTTTTATGTACATGCTGCTGGACTGCATGGTTGACAAAAGGGCTGTCAAAACTATCAGCTATAATGCGTATAAAGCTGCTGGTGCTTCTCCATAAAAGACAAGCAAACAATAAACATTGTAGCTATGTAAAAATGTCTAAATAACAGCAACTATTTTCAATTTTATGTCAAATAAAACAAATTAACTTTTTCAGATGCTTTAGACGCTCCAGTATATAGGTACATTATTTAATAAATCTAGCTGGTGGCTAAAACACAATACTTCTTGTGTTGAGATATCAACTTCCTGCAAGTAATGAGGTTTTCGCTTAAAAAACTTCATTAATCGTTTCTTCAGCTCAATCACAAAGTTTTTGATGTGTTTGATCACTTTGATCCTTCGGCCTTTAGCGATGTTGACACGGCTCGAGGATCAAAACATTTCCGCTCTAGATAATAGAGGATAAACGCTTTTTTGTTCGGGTTTTTGGTTTTTCTCAGTATGTTTTTATAAATAAATACTACTTAATTTAAAATATTTTTTTTTCTTTTGAACTTACGTTTTACCTTTGGTATAGGTATGTCACTCACGCAACTTGGTATCAAAATTCTTGAAGTGAGCATATTGCTAAGTTAGACAAATCTACGCGCTATTGCTCGAAAAACTATGAAATGTTGTTCAAAGTCAGGTATTTAAAAAGAGTCAATAGGCCCAATTTTAATGGCTCCATCGTAAATTTAATAGCAACGTAAAATAGTGTTCTCTATCAAATGCATATGGTGAAAAGAAACAGGACTATTTTAATTTCTATTATAAATACGATGACGCCTGTAAAATTGTAAAGACTTAAAAACACATTTTGAGAGAAGTCTAAGTCAAACTGAACAAAATATGCGAATATCACCTTACGGCACTTGAAAGAAGCCCACACATTAATCCCGTAATTTAAAAACAATGTGTTCAAATAACATTAATCTCAAAGTTACGAAAATACAATAAGTAAGATAACAGACAATCAAACAAACAGCTCAATCACATATCATCACACTAAAAAAAAACAGATAACATGAAGCAGTCGAAAAATCGAGGTCAAAGACAACATTCTTACACGACGCCAAAATACCTAGATCAATACAGTACTTAGGTCGTCCTACTGAATCCTGTCGATTCCAGGCAACCATCCAACTGGGACCAGTCTAGAAGTCTAGCTTATCTAACACTTCCTTTATGACCTGGAGATAGGGGTGAGAATCGAGTAATGTTGATTTTTAGACCTAAGTAGCGTGGTCTAGCTAATCAGCTATTTGTGCTGGTCCAATGAATATTATTTATTTGTAAAATAATGTGACAGTGACAAAATTGGGAACTAACAAAATTGATTATACAATAAATTAAAACGTTGGTTAGCTATGACAGATACATTTCTTTGTGACTTTTGTTAATTAAATAATGTAACAAAAAATAAATTAAAAGCATTTTTTTTTATATAAAGCTTTTATTTAATTGCTCTAAAAAGAAGAAAACAAGATTTACCTTTAAAACTTTACCTATCAACTTATAACCTCATTAAACACAATTTATATGATCATAAAAGCTTGTCGCGAGGTTTGCGTTAGTACCTATAAGTATTTAATTAAACAAAATAAACTTAGCAGATTAAGTTACTTAATTAAATAGGTACTAGTTAATTTACATAAGTAAATCGCGCGACAAGCTTTTATGGTCATATTAATTGTGTATAATGAGGTTATAAGTTGAAGGTAAAATTTTAAAGGTAAATCTTGTTTTCTTCTTTTTAGAGCAATTTAATAAAAGCTTTATATCAAAAATATATTTTTTTTTTGTTTACTTTTTAGTTATGTAACCTGCATTTTTATTATCAGTGAACCAATTCATTTAATACAATAAAAAACCCTAGAGACTTCTGGAGGTACGTCAAGGATAAACGCAAGGAACGCTCTTAATTTCCTGCTGAGATGCATTTGAGTAATAACATTGCAAATACTGGACAGAAAATAGCCGATCTTTTTGCTGAAAATTTTTCAAAAGCTTTTTCTTTGGTTTCTCAAATTAGAAATAATCTAAATGATGAAATTATATTTTCCCACAAAACCAACAATCAAAACTATATAGGCATCGTAAGCTTCACGGAACGTGAAGTTCTAAAAACTATCAAGCGATTAGATATACTTAAAGGTCCGGGTCCCGACGAAATACCACCACTACTTGTAAAACGTTGTAGTTCTGGCTTAGCACTGCCGTTGACGTTAATAATTAATCAATCTTTAATTGCTGGAGAGTTTCCAGATGAATGGAAGAAGGCCAAAATTATACCGCTACACAAGAAGGGAAAAGTAGATGATATTAAAAGTTATAGGCCGATTTCCATATTGTCATGTTTTTCTAAAATCTTTGAATCACTTATTTGTCCGATACTGTCTCGTCATCTCAGTCACCTCCTGTCTGAGCACCAGCATGGATTTATGAAAGGTCGCTCCGTTGAGACAAACCTAGCTGCTTTTATATCAGAATTGTCTCAGGAAGTGGATAAGGGACGCCAGGTCGACGCCTTATACATGGATTTCAGTAGCGCCTTTGACAAAGTCAGTCACCCACTGTTATTGGAGAAATTAGAACGAACCGGTATTTTTGGGTCTTTTTTAAAATGGTTCCAGTCTTATCTTTGCAAAAGGCAGCAAGTAGTTTTTGTTAACGGATTTAGGTCTGAAATGTTTTATGCCGAGTCTGGCGTCCCGCAGGGGTCGCATCTGGGTCCCATACTATTCGCATTGTTTATAAATGACATCACAACATATATAAAACATTGTAAACTTAAAATGTTTGCGGATGACCTCAAAATCTACGGAGCAATAGATACTGCTACTGACGGGCGACTAATACAAGGCGATATTGATGGCATTAAAATGTGGTGTGATAAAAACAAAATGGACCTGAATGCTCAAAAATGCTTCAGTATTAAATATACTCGCAAGAAAAAACCCATCGATACAAGATATATATTAGGTGGTACTGCTCTGCAGGAGGTGGGTGAGGTCCGTGATTTGGGAGTTGTTATCGATAGCCAGCTGTCCTTTAAATCACATGTAGACGAAACTGCAACGAGAGCAGCACAGTTACTCGGATTTATTAGACGCAACACTAGGAATTTCAAGTCTCCTGTCACGAAAATTGTACTTTATAACTCAATAGTACGCAGTTGCTTAGAATACGCGAGCGTGGCGTGGAGTCCTTTTTATGCAGTGCACTCTCAGCGAATTGAAAGTATCCAGCGTGCCTTTACACGATCACTGGCTTTCTCTTGTCAAGGTATTTCCCATAGAAGCCCCTACGCGGATCGTTTGAGTTTTTTTAATATGCACACTTTACGTGACAGACGAAAAATCCGTGACCTTACATTTCTTTATAAAGTGATCCACGGTATCTCCGACTGTCCTTTCTTATTGGAGGAAATGTCTTTGCATATACCCTGTCGATATCCTAGGAACCGAATTACACGAATCTTTAAGTGGCGGCAAGCTCCTAGAACTAATTTGGCGCTAAACTCCCCAACACATAGATTATGTCGCACTTATAACGAATTTAATGTCTCATTGGATGATCTCGATGTCTTCTGCGATTCTTTGACTATTTTCAAAAAGAAACTATTTAAGTCTCTGTCCGGTGATGCTTAACGTTCATATTTTGTAATTGTTAGTTATTTTAGTTACTAATACTTGTTTAATTATAGTCTAACCACTAATGGTGAATGTTGTATATGCCTATAATTGGTGATCATATCAGTCCTGAGTATTTCTGTATGTTGTATTTTTATAAGTGTGTTTAATATGTTCACTGTTGGCGTATCATAAATAAATAAATACCCATACTGTAGCAAAGCATAAGAAACTTAAGACGAAAAAACAGACATCACGCATGTCAGAATATTTTTGTATGTATATATTTTTAATCAGATTGTTCAAGTTTGACAGCTGTCATCCGAAATGTGGATCTCGTCGAGTTCTATCACTTGTTAATACAGCAGTAGTCTAAAATCGATAATAACCGAGACAAATCGCGTTGAAGTTTGACAGCTGTCATCCAAAATGTAGATGGCGTCGATATCTATCACTTTTTTGAAAACAGCAGTAGGCTAGAATCTATAATAACCGAGATAAATCACGTTGAAGTTTTATTTATTTATTTCATAAATTACATCTACCATTACAGTTAAAAACTAATTCGATAGTGTAAGAAAAAAGTTACTTCCAAAATAAATTATACAATATTCGATTCATAATAATGATGAGTCATAAAATGTCCAACTGAATATTAATGTCATTTGATAACAATTAATTCATCACATAAGTTTGACAGCTGTCATCTGAAATGTAGATCTCGTCGAGCTCTATCACTTTTGTGAAGACAACAGTAGTTTAGAATCGATAATAACCGAGATAAATCACGACAAAACGATTATTTTGTAAAATTAATGATCCCCATTTTTTTTAAATTCCCTCTTTCTATCCCTGAAGGGTTCGTAGATCTTGCCAAGTTCTATCACTTTTGCAAAGACACCTAGAAGATACCTATTCCCTCAGACCTTGAAAAGCTTTAGATTATATCTCTTAGGAAACAGGAAAGCAGGAAGACTGTTCCATTCCCTGGCGGTACGAATCAGAAATGTTGAGTCAAACTGCTTCGTACGTATCGAAGGAAAATCGACAGTGTAGGGGTGGTAGTGAAGCGTCCTCCTACTTGGCCTGTAGTAAAAAGGGGATAAGGTCGTGTAGCTCAGATGCACACTCTCCGAAATGAATCCTATAGAAAATGGACAGACTCGCAACCCTACGGCGATGCTGCGGCGATGATTCGAGTAAAGATAAATTTGTGCTCATAAAAATGTCTCTGATTTTTAATTAATTTATTCAAAACTGAAGAGCAAGGCTCTTGTCAGTGAAGAAACTTTGAAGTCTCACGGATTTCTGATTTTCAATACTGAAACAAAACAATGTAAATGATGACCAAAAGAACGCAAGCAAAGAATTTTAAAACTTATTTAAAATTATAATAAGTTTGAAATTACCAAAACATAAGTTTTTGAGTTTGTTATTTTTGTATATCAAGACTATTTCCATATTTTGTATTGTATACTACTTTTTTTCACTTTCAAGTCAGATTTCCTTTATTAATTTCCTATTTATATATTTCTATTATTGATAGTTTTAATTGGTTCCTACAAGAAACCTGATAGAGTCAAAACTCGCAGAGCACAAAAAAGAATTTACGCAGCAAAAATGTTTCCATTTTTATTCCATAACTGTAATATCGTTCAGCAGAAACGTACTGTTTTATTTATCGTGCACTCGTTAGAGTTTGCTTTAGAAAACAAAACAAATGGAGAGGCGCCCGCGCTATTTGTTTTGGGGATTGTCGGTTAATTTATCTGAGGGAGGCTCTGGAAATTGTTCGCACCAAATACCCTATTAGGACAGCTTACTTCTGCTCGGGCAAAATGATGTATAGTTCTTTAAATGTTGACTTAGGAAAATGAATTACTAGAAAAGTTATTGAATGAGTGCAAAAGTTCGATGAGATTATAGAAAAATCTAAAAAGAAAGAAGGCAACTTTTTAGCTAGGTACGAAAATCTTTCATGGAATCATTAACTTCTAGTATTGTAAAAGCCCATTGTATGGGATATGGCTGCTAGAACTGAGCGCTACCATGTCTTAGACGACACTTTATAGTTTAGTTATTTAGGTCAACCGGGACACCAGCACCAGCCACCCGGCCTATACAATTTTATTTGCTTTCATATCACTACAGCTGCCTAGCTTAGATGACCTGATTTTCAGCTACATCTTAGCATAACATTCTATATTTTGCCAACAGAAGATACCGGGATCTCTACAAAACCGCATTAGTAGTGCTTTTGTTGATTTACACGGACGACTCGAAAACTGAAACAGGTACAGGGTCGGGTACATTCTCTGAAGACCTTCTGAATATACACATCGCAACAACCCTAGGTGATAACAACTCCATCTTTGTATTATCCAGGCTGCAACGGCAGTACTCAACAGTAAGGTAACTTACATAACAGTATTAGAATTTTTAACTAGACACATTACAATAAAATAATCTTCTCGGACAGTGCTGCAGTGCTTAAAGCACTACAACGATCTGAACACTCCTCAGGGCTAACCTTACAATCAATCAATCAATCAAAAAGTTTTATTGACATAAATAAGGTACATGTAAATTATTAAAGTATATATACCCGAATTAGCCAGGGGCTGTACTACGGGAACCAGCGTCTTCTCCTATAATAACGACAAATATCACTTACAGTATCACGATCTATGGAAGAAGTGAGTAAGAAAAATAAAGTTACTCTCCAATGGATCAAAGGACACAGCTAGTCCAGAGGGACCAGAGACGCGGTGGACAAGCTATCCAGGAGAGGTACAGGTAGGCGCTCTATAGGGCCTGGATCGATGATCCCTTTGTCCTCCAGCCAAGTCAGATTCTGGATACACCAACACACAGCCAGACAACACCAGGAATACTGGAATTAAATCCGAGATACTCCAGAGAGCTCCTGGACCTCGAACGAGACAAACTCCGACTCATAGCCGGAGTAGTTACGGGACATTGGTAAACAAGTATCTATTTAAAATTTGTGTTACAGACAGAGATTGCATGGAGGTAGAAGAAACAACCGCGCATGTGCTGCTTGACTGCAGCAGTGTGGTGGAAAAACGCAATAAATTCCTCGGGGCACCGAGAACACTCCGCTCGACCTGCGCCGGCGTTAGCGATCTGCTGGACTTCCTGGAGGACACTGGGTGGCTGAACTAGCTGCAGACGGGTGACCACATAAAACGGGCCCATGGAGGGCTCAGTTGTGGAAAGGGCCTGCATCAACAAGTATCAAATAAGTAGCTTTTGTTTTCCCAGGAACTTCTTTCTTCTCCTTTTTTGACCTACGAAACGGAGGAGCTACTCAATTCGACGCGTATATATATATTTTATTTTATGTATAATCACGCATAACTTTTTACGTTGTAGTCCGATTTCGATAATTCTTTTTATTATTGGAAAGACTATACTTCGAAATTGGTCCCATATAAAATTTTATTGTAATCAACAACAATGTGAAAAATGCTACATTGATCCGTGCGAAATATTCGCGAATTCTGTACACGGATGAAGTCGGTCATGCCATTTTTTGAGAAAAATAATTTATGTTGACAAAGATACAAGTCATAACCTACCTTCTATTATCTTCCATATCCCGCCGGATAGCTTGCTTCTATCTTTTCTAGTTAAGTCTATTAATTAGTATAAAATACAAATGCGTAGTCAAGTTTTTATTTTCGCCAGACTTACAAAACATAAAATCAACTGAGGTCACAAAACGAAAAAAAAAATCTAAGAAAAAAGAAAGAACAGAAGAAAAAGTGGCATAATGCATCTCGTGTGCTAAACTCGTATCTGGATCATTTCTCACGGTGTGGGTTCCTAATCCGCCGAGTGCCGGCTTCGAGAGATAAATGGTATACGCGCTTTTAGATTTTGAAATTTATCGAAACGGTTTTAGAGGCTTCCACGAGATATTAACTTTCTGTGGATCAATTCCGTCTAGTTTTTAACCTGATAAAAAAAAGTTCAGTGCGATTATTTGTATGTACCTACGTTATGCGATTACTCCGATAATTTTATGAACATAATTATTTTGTATTTTTTTTTTATTAGATTATACTTCAAAGATGGTTGAGTCGTTTTTGAACAAATAACAAATATTTGACAATTATTACGTCGATGATACATTCATCCATGCAAACTATTCGAATTATATACTTACACTGTTGACGTCGGAAATACCATTTCTGGCGAGAAACTATAATAATTATTAGAGACAAGGATAGGATAAGCTAAGTGCTCTGAAATATTAACACAAAAAGTACTGTCATATATAACATCATAGGGCTGACGCACAAAACTCCATGCTGGACGTCTATACAGGCAAGGGCTCTATAATTGAAAAGTTAGAATGCCTGACCGTATGCGTAAATGGTCACGAGACCGTGTTAGAGCAGGAGCGAGTATTGAAAATGTATCCTTGTGTGAACGGGTGAGCATAGCATGTAATTCATTGCGAAAGTTAGACATAATTCGAATGTTTCAAACATTGGGCTCCTGGAAAATCTCTCCTGCACTGAATCAAATGACTGATTAAATAACTGGTACTTATTCTAGATACCAAAGGCCTATGTCTAGCAATGGACGTCATATGGCTGACAGATAGAATGATCAAAATACTAAATACTCATTAAATTTTGACTGCCTCGGTGGCTCAGTGGTTAGTGACCCTGACTTCTGGATCAAAGAGGCGTGGGTTCGATTCCCACCAGAGTAAGCATTTTTGTGATGAACATAGGTGTTTGCTCTGTGTCTGGGTGTTATTTAGGTACTATCTATATAAGTATGTATTTAAAATATGTATATGTAGTATATCAGTCTCTGGCAGCCATACCACAAGCTCTGCTTAGTTTGGGGTCAGAGACCGTGTGTGAGATGTCCCCCAATATTTATTTATATTTATTTACTAATTACCTACTCGTAGGTGGAGTATTATTTTGTAATTAGGTACCTATTTTCTGCCCCATTACAACAGAAACACGCGATACAATCTTCGTTATGATATACTGTTTCCATCTAATCATGATAATTTTAAAATTAATCATAATAAAGTAAAGGGATTTACCATTATTCATGCACAAAGCTTTCATATCTTGCAGACACGCAAAAGTAGAGTTGCAAAAGCAGCTACTTTTAATTTTTAACTTAATTACACTACGGTATCACAAGTCGCTATGAACTTGTTTGAAATTGGTGTAGATTTTTATCTTTTTTCAATTGGCGAGCCTAAAAGTGAACATGAGTAGTTCGTTCGTTTATTTAGCTTTTAGGATAAATTGACGTTCAACTATGCCCTTCACGATAAAGCTCAATGTATTTACTTACTTGGTAAGGTACGTACGTGGAAAGAGGAAGATGTTCTTAAACTGTGCGCAGAAATTATTTTGACTTATTTCTGAAGTGTAAAATTTTGTGCTATTTCGTGGCATATGGCCTTAAAAATGCAGTTGGTACCTAATGTACCTATTGTCTTTTCCCTGAAGTTTTCTAAAGCATCTTGCTACTTATTTGGTTTACATATGGGGTACAGTCACAACGTTTGAAAGTACGGTATGTACTTACAATTGCGAAAATCGACTTTTTAATTTAAACACTTGTGTTGTGGATTAATAAGTACCTACCTTCTTGAAAAGTCTTATAACCACTCTTTATAAGAAAAACCTCCGAAAGAGACATCCTGTGGCTGACTATGCTGATGTTGTATTGTTGTAGCAATACCAGTATTTGAACTCATTTTTAATACTAGTAGTCATAGAGATTTTTAACCAAAGGATAAAGTATTAAGGGTGATCGTCTCAGAGCGCGGAATTCAAATATTATTGGGTTTTTTGGCATTTTGTGAAGTACAAAGTAAAAAGATTTATGTATCTATGGTATTGTGACAGTAGATGGTGACAATAGTCTGTGGTTAATTATTACTCTATGAAAAATACAACATTGTTTCATGATTTGTAAAACATATATTTCCACAATTTACTTAATGAAACAATAAGTTTAGGTATAAAATAGTTTTTCTTAAGACAGATATACTACTCATTTACACTTATTTAGTGTCGACGAGTTTCAAACACTTATAAACCAAATTAGTAGTCAGATTAAGCACTTAACTGCATCAACGGATTTTCACCTTAGTTTTTAGTACCTAAATGTACTCTGGTGCATAAGCTGACCACTATTTTGGCTTCTACGTGTATACAGGGTTACAGGCTAAGTCGACCTATTCCCGTTAAGCATGTGTAGTTTACTACGTTTCTGACTGATTTGACTATGAAACACCATATCCTAAATCTCAGTTTTCGAGATATTTTAATTCAAATACTTTTTATAAAAGGTTAATTTTACGGACAATATTGGGTAGTAATGAGTGAGTAGTGGTCATAAAACATTATTTTACATGTAAAAATCAAATAAAAATAATAATACGACTTACACGTTTCAAAATATCTGAGCTGATAGCCGAAAATTGGAAATTTTATAAATACCAATTTCAAATATCTATTTTTTTTTAATTTATAATAGTGTATTTCATAGTCAAATTAGTCAGAAACAAAGTAAACTACACATCCTTAACAGGAATAGGTCGATTTATCCTGTAACCCTGTATAATTCGTCTATAATTAGTCAGAAACAAAGTAAACTACACACCCTTAACAGTAATAGGTCGATCTACCCTGTAACCCTGTATAATTTGTCTATAATTAGTCAGAAACAAAGTAAACTACACACCCTTAACAGGAATAGGTCGACTTACCCTGTAACCCTGTATAATTCGTTACCACTCCATTCATACCACATTCATGGCCGCTAAATTAGTTTTGTAAAATTACAGTTTGTCTTTAAATGCGGAAAAAAAAAAAAAAAAATATTTGAATTTCGGGCACTGACCTAGTGAATTCACCTTAAGCCAGAAGAAGTGATTGAGGCGATTATTAGTATATTTTATTAAAGAGCCCAACCGGACCCCGAGAAAAAAAAACACACACCTTCACTTATCGAATAACCATGTATTGTATGTCAGTGATTGTACAGTGAACGAACGCGTGCATGTGCATCTTAATTAAAATTTTAAGCTGTATAAACTCCATGGAATCGGGAGCGTCCTATTTTTGAATTTCTTTACAATAATATATGATAAAAACTCGAAGCAGGTCAAGCTAACGGACAACAAGGATAGATGAGATATTATTTTTGTGTAATACGGCGTGTTACAGGCGTCCATTGTTGGTGCCTTGAAGCTCGCGTTCTCTCTTCTTCCCTCAATCTAAAAGATAATAACAGAAAAGCTGGCGATGAATCCGTAAGTAGGTCAGTTCCAGAGGGAAAGAAATATTGCGCAATTTTGTTAATATTCGTATTGACGGGTCTTGCGGAAAATGTTTAATTTTAGATGTTTGATTATTAGGTAGAACGAAATGAGAGGAATATATTTAGATCGAATTAATGAGATGACAGATAATATTATGGCACAATTATGTCGCACACGGAAGTCACTTCGTTGGTTGAAAATATACAGGGTTATTTCTAATCAATTAGCATACTTCTGGGGGCTTATTCTGTACATAAAAACTAACATATTTTTTTTTTATAACTTTCGTCAAAACTAAAAAAAAAACAGCTGTTCTATACATTTTGTCGCGGGTGAACAAAATTTTTCTATGGAAGAACATAATTTTTTTTTTTTAGTTTTGACGATAGTCGTAGAACAAACGTTGTTAGTTTTGATGTACAGAATAAGCCCCTAGAAGGATACTAATTGATTAGAAATAACCCTGTGTAATTATCTACTGCTAGGCACAACCAGTAGAGTGATGGAAAAAATTACGTTTTGTTATGTATAACAAATTCATACAAAGAAAACGCTGTTTTGTGTTTATTACTGAACGCGCTAATTCTTTTGGTTGATTTACTCGTATATGTTTTGGTTAATTAACTCAAGTAGTACCACATTTCATCACTTGAGTACCTACTGTACTTTACTGTACCTACTGTACCGACCTTTTTAATCCACTACTAAATGTAGGCCTACCCACGTAAAATGATTGGGCCGTACTCACCATGCTGGCCCAGTGCCGATTAGTTGGATCAGCTAGACGTGTGTAAGTGATGTGAAATTCCGTAGTTACATAAGTTCCGAAGAACTTATTAGTACAGGACGGGGATTTGAACCTTTGACCTAAAGATTACAAGGTAAGCAATTTACTACTTACAGCCATGACCACCGTGAACTTTCCTTTTTAAATTTCATTTTGCTGTCGTTGCATTGTCTCGGCACACTGGGACTTTCATCTACTACGCCGACGACATCGAAGATGATGCCATCAGTCGATTCGTGCGGCGTGCATCGTCTGCATCATTGAGGGCTATCAAGGACTATAACATGCAGATGGCCATCAGAGACCGAAACGCGGCGGTAATGGAGGCTTTGGGCCGGGAGGAGGCAAAAGATTTGTAATAGAAGGACATGGGAGCGATCACAGGCAGAGTAGATACCACCGAGTAACACACGGAAACGTAGCTTTGGACTCTGCTGGTGATCGCTTTCACAAAATAAATTATAATAAGTGTGCAATAAATAGAAATTAGCATTGCGTGCAAGCCCTGAGCATTCATGCTCGCCATCGAAGGCTCCTTCCTGCGGCGGCGTCGTGTGTCGGGTCGTTCTCTTCCCTTAAATATGGTCGAGAAGAGTGATGGCTGATACATGTGTCACACTCGTGATCGGGTGCTGCATGTGGGTCGCCGGTTTGCTCGTGGCATTCACGCAATGCAATGAAACCACTAACTTAGACTAAGATTTAAACTAATCCCTCTCTATTGTACAGTCGCATTCTTTCAATTCTAACTTACTTACCAAAGGCACATACACTGGATTCTGTGGGCCATTAATTTAAATTAAAAAAAATGTTTTTTTTTTGTAATTTTCTTATAGTTAACACATCGCGGGCCATGGGCTATGCCTGGTCTTTTGATGGGTATCATAGAGCTGATGCCAACATTGAGATGCCCTCTTAAATTAACAATGACTATGTGGTCGGGGTGATAGTAGGTACCTACCTATAAAGCTATTGTGATTTATGCGTTAACAAATACATTGTAATTTTATTATTAAAGTCCGTGGGTGTTCTTGTTCATTCACAGTGTTGCACAAAGTATCTGTTTAAACCTGAATACCTACGTGAAGACGCTGTGACCACGGTAATGCCGTGACGTACACGAACTCATACTTACGTCATGGCCTCGCAAGATTGTCTTTTGTGATTATTGTCTCTTGCAAGGCTTTTGCAATAAACAAAAGATGCTTATACTTTCTTACTATACATATTAAAGCAAAGTATTAGATAAACATATATTTGATTTACAAAAACCAAACAAAAAACTACACAATCTTGTTTTGAAATAGTAACCTGTCTAATAATTTTGCTATAAAATTTTGTAGGCGCTCTATTTTCTATCAATTTTCTGAATTGCATCAATGTATAAGAATGAAAATGAGATATGAAGCTATATAAGATGTAACTCATTAACTTAACAAAAATAAACAAAGTTATTTATTCGAGTAAAATTTGGATTTTGTACCTAGTTTTTGATAGCTCTAGCTGCAAAACTTTAAAACAAACAAAACATGGAAACCCGTGTTTTAGTAGCTAGTTCTTTTCACTTAGAAAACGCTATCAGGTTGTGTACATTTAGGCTTTTGAACTGACTTGTGGTAAATAAAAGTATATCGTGCATCGAGATGCAGGTTACGCGTATTTGATAAAATACAAAAGTCCTAAGTAGTAGCCTAGCCTATGATCATAAAACTCTCTCACTTCAAACCTTGACGTACCGACCTACAGGTACGTCTGTTAATCAATAAGTTAGTCGCATAATCGCAATTATTCCTCATTTCACACTGACCCGGTCATTACAATCACAAAAATCTGCAGTTTAGCAGATTCCTTCACTTGGCCCCCTGCCAGGGAAAAACGCATGAGCCCCACACACGTAAGGCGAAATATACGGGTTCGTATTGCAGCCGTTGGAGGCGCGACCGAGAATAAAACATTATTTTTTGGCTCAAGAATTCTGTGCACGGTCCAATGCTGAATTCATATTTTATGTAAGTACCTATATGGTACACCACGAAGAGTGTGTTGCATTATTTGCGTTTAAAGCTTCTTACACAAAATTGTACTTATTTAAAATGCACAATAGTTATAGAGCCTTTGACAAAACAATACTAAAAGATATCAGATACAGTACTTTCAGTCAAATAGTTATTATTATTTAATTAATTAATTAGTCATTTACTGATACAAAAATACAGTGCATTGTTAAGCTACCTATTTCTTTTCAAACGTTACTTAACCCATTGAAATGTTGCCTAATTATTATAATAGCACTTTTCCTTACATTAATTATTACATGTTTGTGCAGCATATAAATTAATTTTTAGAGAAATAAATTGTAATTTAATGGACCACTAACTTCTGCTAATTTATGTCTATGCTAAACTTACTGATTTGTACCGCCTGGGAATGAAATAGACTTTTCCTGCTTTCCTGTTTCCTAAGAGATATAATCTAGGGTTTTTAAAAAACATACCGACTGGATATAGTTAGGTAGATAATGAAGCACGTAGACTTAGAAGATTCTAAGTCTACGTGCTTCATTATCGAGCAAAACGTCGCTTACCATCAAGCGAGTTGATGGTCAAGCGTGTACTCATTCGCGATTAATAAAACTTTGTATTTTTTGACAGACTTATGTGGTTAAAAAGCAAAAACGTAATGCCGTAGGTTTTCATTTCCACAGACTGCACGGCGTCACGACCAGTCATGGGGTTAACGGGAAATTATTGACTAGGTATTTACTACACTACACTACCTATCCATTTATATTTTGACTCGACTATAAAGGGGAGTAATATTCTAAGGTCTTATTTAACCAAAAAAAAGCTACGTTTGAAAAGTTCATCTATGTGTATAATTATCTACCTTTACTTCATTTTTAATGGAAGCTTAGTTACTTACCGTCTTACCAAAAAATGTTTACGCACGCTTTAGACAATGTTCAACAGTGCAAATTTCACGGTTAAACAGAGTTTAAAACGTGTTTTAATCTTTTGTGGTAAGGCGGTTAGTGATTTATGCTTGATAGATTGATTTTTGTTCTTGTTATTTACTTTTTAGTTAACTAAATGGGCATAATTAGTCAACTAGAAAGTATAATGGGCAATATACAGGGGTAATCTAATGAATTAGCATCCTTTCAGGGACTTATTCTGTGCATCAAAACTAAGAACTTTTTTTCTTCGACTTTTGTCAAAACTCAAAAAAAAATTAATCAGCTTTTCCATATATTTGGTCGCGGGCGAACGATATTTTTCTATGGAACACCAATTTTTTTTTTGAGTTTTGACAACAGGCGCAGAACAAAAGTTTTTATTTTAGATGTACAGAATACGCCCCTAAAATGATGCTAATTGATTAGAAATAATCCTGTATAAATATAGCAGCCAGAATAAATGTAATAGCAACTTACAATATTTTTCAAATACATGTAGTGGAAAAGACACAGCAATATTTTAAGTTGGCCTCTTTAAAATTGGCCACATTATGCGCGTATATTTACTGTGTCTAAATTGACAAAGTTGTTGGGCCGTTTTGCTCAGCCGATTTGGTATTTAGACAGATACATAGACATAATCAAAGGAAATATACGTCGAAGTTCGAGTGTAAGTTACAAATTGCATCATTTCCGATAAAACTACGCAAACGGAGATGGCCTGTTTGCAGGTTTTAGTTCATTCTATGGCAATAAGTTTTTATCATTATCAGATTATATAAATTAGAATCTAATTCATCTAAAATTAGCTAAGACTTAAAAATCAGATCAAAACAGGTTTACCTCTTAGGGAAAGATAAGTTATTAGAAGTCGTTTGTTTTTTATGTTGTAACAATTTATGTGGGTTTTTTTCAAATGCGTATAAATGGTAATTGTAAGAAACGAATTAATCTATAACACATTATTTACGTTCTCTATTTTAGTGAAATAAATATTTCATTTCATTTTATTAGTTGTATACATGTCTTTGTTTCTTAGAAAATTGTAGACACCTATTTATAACAAATGGGACCATTTTATCTATTTAAAACAAATGGGACCATTTGTTATAAATAGGTACCTACCTTCAATTTGCTAAGAAACAATAATAAAAGGAAATCGAATTCGACGCTTTACCTTAAGCTAACAAAAGCCAATTATAAAAGTTTGTAAGAAGTTAGCAAAGTTTAAGTCGACGACGATATTACACGCGTTCAGGATACCTACCCTATAATTAGGTATTCGCAATGCAGTATTAGGTACCGACAACAAAGCTTCTACATAATGAACTTCCACGTGAAAAAACCTTTTTCTAAAATGTAATATGTATTGTGTAAATTTTGAATAGTATATTTTTTATATTTTCGATGTAATAAAGTCGAATTTTCTTTAAGGAAAACTGTAAAGTGAAGACTGCGGAAAACGAAAACCTTTTCTTTATTGCTACTTCTTTTATCCACTGAAACGTAAAGCTACGCAGTGGCTTAAAACGATAAGATCAAAATTCCTTTGTCAGTTGCGCATCTAAAACAAACAGTTTTCTCATAAAGTATGCATTTGGTGCGTGGGATAATTTACCTAAACTACTCGTGGAACAGCGAATTCTGGGCCGATTTTGTTCGTTCGCAATAAAGAATAATTTTGTTTGACAAAAGACTCACCGCGTCATCCCGGCGGACAAAGAGCTTGAGGCGAACTACCCGGGCTTGTGCCACGCGATGTTGAACCTTACACCCGTTAGCCACATGTGTCAGTATCCTGTGTCAAGCAGCACTGCACCGGAGGAGGAGACTAGTGCAAGAGAACGGGCGCGGCCGCCGCGATCCGCCGCTGACTGCTGTGCTAGGGCACTAGGGATGGGGTTGTGGGTTGTCGATACTATTCTTTGGTAAGTTGGTTCATATCGATAAAACTCACAATTTAGGTATGTAAAGAATTTAATAGTAATCAATTTAGAGAGTCATTTTGTGAAATAAAAAAAACAATTAGAATATCTATATGCCTATACTTAAATACAAACACAATTGTTATAATCACAATAATAGGTAGTTTAACTAATAGATCATTTGTTTAGTTTTAAATAATGCCTTTATCTTATTTTTTACGTCTTCACGTTGTCGCGCAAGTCTCATTTACTACCTACCTGTATAATTTGGGCCACCGAGATACAGGCCTAACCTAGTTTGGGGCCCACTATTACCCCAAAAACTAAGTAAATGATTTAATGTTGTAATCGCTGGTACTTATAATATTAATCGCTTGTTTCTTATAACGTAACATAATTTAAAAAGTGATAAAACTCATAATTCATTTATTTCTTGCGAAGTAGGTCGAACAATTTACATTGTGGTCTTAAATATTATTAATGTATAACTAAGTCCTCTACATCAGCTATTAGTTAGCATGCAAGTTAGTGTATAATCCACCATAATTATTAAATATATTTCAGTATCATACATTTTCCTTCTTAAAAACTAAAAATGTAAACACTGTAAATATGTCATGTAACCGTGATAAATAATTGAACTTGTCACATAATTATTCTAAACCTAGTATTAGTAAGTGTATGTAAATAGCTGCAAATTTTATGATGCGAAAATAAACTTTATCGTGTAAATACGTAATAATAATACGTACGCATTATAATCTTTTTGACAAGGTTTCGATAATGTTGTGACGGATATCAAAAAACAAGTACTAGCTACAGGATAAATAGTCTTATAACAATTAGGTACAACAAAACGGTTTCTACATTGGACTAGTCACAAATAACCATCATGTGATTAGTTTCTAGCGTGTGAAAACTGATTTGGCAACAAAAACAGTCATGTACGCTATGATTAGGCGTATCTATAATTATTATGGGTAGGAAAATTGCTACTAAGGTTACGAAGAAACTTATATTCTTATTCCCTTCCCTTCTTGTACCTACTTCTAATTTGTAATAAAATACTTTCAGAATATTTATTTAGATGACTTAGTTATGTCGTGAATATTCTCACTATCTAGATATATTTTTACAGGATTACTTCTAAAACACTAGCAACCTCGCAGGACTAAATACCTAACACCATAACAACTTTGTTCTACGACTTTCGTCATATATATATATAGTCACCTTCGTAATAAATAAGTATAACATATAAAACTTGTATTGCTATGAATTACTATTAAAAAATTAAAATAATCGAATATGAAGCACTTTCTAACCAACATAAAATCATCGACAAACCCAAGCCAATGCTACCCATCACTATTAATATTCAGCACATGCGCAAAAGGCTTTCCACCCAAACCCTCTGGTAGTTAAATAAATATTACATTACTACAAAACTAACCCTAGCATTTTGTATTCCACTACTTTCTTACTAAAACGGGCATTAAAAACTAATTGCGGTCTAGCTGGTATAAATACTTCACCGGAAAAAGTAAACTGCTGGTGCTAAAAGTTAAATATATCCTAGTTTAAGTTGTGGTGGATAAAAATAAAGTTGTAGTTAATGTAACTTTACGTCCAAATATAAAGTTCAGAATCTTTTGCCCGGTAGTGGGAATGGTTTATGTTTTTAATTGTTAAATTATAAATCAAACTAATAAGTCCATTATGATATGCATTTGCTCACCATAAACTATTTTACATTAGTTTCTTAAATAATTATATTATCACAACTTGGATTGACTGAATGTGTGCTTTCGCCTCGAGGCGAAAATCGAGAATGATCTCACCTAAAGATTAATATTTTTACACCTCTTCAGTTTCTTTTCTCGTTTCCTGATTGGCTGTTTTAAAACTGTGCCGGAAGCAGTTCTTATTGGTTAAAATGCAGGCGGGTTGTTAAATCGGCCAATCATAAACCAGAGAAATGTTACCCTGACTTAATACTAGAAAATATCATTCGACATAAATATTTAAAAACCAGATCAAAATTTGATGCGACGATTAAAAACCATGACAGTTATATACCAATCGGCCAAGTGCGAACTCGCCCACATAGGGTTCCGTACCATATGGAAGCCCCCCCCCCCCTTCCTCCCTTATTTTATTTTAATTATTTATTAGAATGTTTCTACCTACCTGCTACCGTTATTAATATGGAGCAAAAATGGCAAAAAATTCAGGTTTGTTGTATTGGAGACAGATGACGTATTGCTATTGCTAAAATCGGAAAAAATCAATAATTAAGGGGTAATTATTGATTTTTTTCCGATTTTAGCAATAGCAATACGTCATCTGTGAAAATTTCAACGTTCTAGCTATCACCGCTCTTGAGATACTGCCTGGTGACAGACAGACAGACAGACGGACAGCAGAGTCTTAGTAATAGGGTCCCGTTTTTACCCTTTGGTATGGAACCCTAAAGAAGTAGTTTTTACCTTATTTTACACCCGAGTCTTAACTGTTTGTTTGTTTGTTTTTAAAAGGTCTTTATTCAATTTCAAAGTATTCACAGATTGTATACATCTCTAGTGTAAATTAAATCCTAGAGGTAACAAAAAATACAATAGGTACGTTTGCAAGCTAGAACATTAACTTATATAAACTTATATCAGGAGACTAAACAAAAGATTTTAATTAACATTGGAAAGTGCATAATTTGTTTTAAATAATACAGCTAGTGTAAGTTTATACGACTTTAACTCGGTAGTGTTAGGTCGCTGAGGTTGAAGGTTTAAATGTATTTATAACTAGATTTGTCTGGAGCTTTTAAGGAATGGTTAGACATTTTGTTGAAAATATCTCAATTATGATTCGGAAGAATGAGTTTGTCAGGATATGTTTTACATAACCGTGGTGGGGTAAATATGTCGAAAAACAAAGCTGAAATAGAATTTACAAAAGAAACTTTTAACAAAAATTATTATACTTATTAGTAAAAAAAATCTTTTTAACGCGCTTTTATTAGTTTTATCTGTATGTTTGCTTACTTGCTTGTTTGCTTGCATGTAACCAAACCCCTTTGAGCTCGATTTTGACTTACTTTGAACGATCAGATTTTTTTTAAACTTTGCACATTTATCAAAGAGCGATGTCAATGCATTTTTTGTAAAAAAAAATGTATGACTCCTAAGCGTATTTTATAGTTTTTTTGTAAATTATATTTATATTATTCTTCAAAATTATCTCTTCATCTGATAGAAAATGTAACAAGATCTATAGAAGATGTAGCTGTCTTGAGTTGGAAATTCGTTCATGAACTTTTGTTCTGTTTTTGTTGATGAACTTGAAGAACGGCGAATTTCTTCCATGGACGCAGGTAGTTCGTCTCGCGATCTTTTCTTCACAGAAAAGCCAGTGTGTGAAATGTCGTATATAAATTTCGAAAAGCACATTGGTACAGGATTTTTGAGGATTTTATTGGTTAAAATGCAGGCGGGTTGTTAAATCGGCCAATCATAAACCAGAGAAATGTTACCCTGACTTAATACTAGAAAATATCATTCGACATAAATATTTAAAAACCAGATCAAAATTTGATGCGACGATTAAAAACCATGACAGTTATATACCAATCGGCCAAGTGCGAACTCGCCCACATAGGGTTCCGTACCATATGGAAGCCCCCCCCCCCCCCTTCCTCCCTTATTTTATTTTAATTATTTATTAGAATGTTTCTACCTACCTGCTACCGTTATTAATATGGAGCAAAAATGGCAAAAAATTCAGGTTTGTTGTATTGGAGACAGATGACGTATTGCTATTGCTAAAATCGGAAAAAATCAATAATTAAGGGGTAATTATTGATTTTTTTCCGATTTTAGCAATAGCAATACGTCATCTGTGAAAATTTCAACGTTCTAGATATCACCGCTCTTGAGATACTGCCTGGTGACAGACAGACAGACAGACGGACAGCAGAGTCTTAGTAATAGGGTCCCGTTTTTACCCTTTGGTATGGAACCCTAAAGAAGTAGTTTTTACCTTATTTTACACCCGAGTCTTAACTGTTTGTTTGTTTGTTTTTAAAAGGTCTTTATTCAATTTCAAAGTATTCACAGATTGTATACATCTCTAGTGTAAATTAAATCCTAGAGGTAACAAAAAATACAATAGGTACGTTTGCAAGCTAGAACATTAACTTATATAAACTTATATCAGGAGACTAAACAAAAGATTTTAATTAACATTGGAAAGTGCATAATTTGTTTTAAATAATACAGCTAGTGTAAGTTTATACGACTTTAACTCGGTAGTGTTAGGTCGCTGAGGTTGAAGGTTTAAATGTATTTATAACTAGATTTGTCTGGAGCTTTTAAGGAATGGTTAGACATTTTGTTGAAAATATCTCAATTATGATTCGGAAGAATGAGTTTGTCAGGATATGTTTTACATAACCGTGGTTGGGTAAATATGTCGAAAAACAAAGCTGAAATAGAATTTACAAAAGAAACTTTTAACAAAAATTATTATACTTATTAGTAAAAAAAATCTTTTTAACGCGCTTTTATTAGTTTTATCTGTATGTTTGCTTACTTGCTTGTTTGCTTGCATGTAACCAAACCCCTTTGAGCTCGATTTTGACTTACTTTGAACGATCAGATTTTTTTTAAACTTTGCACATTTATCAAAGAGCGATGTCAATGCATTTTTTGTAAAAAAAAATGTATGACTCCTAAGCGTATTTTATAGTTTTTTTGTAAATTATATTTATATTATTCTTCAAAATTATCTCTTCATCTGATAGAAAATGTAACAAGATCTATAGAAGATGTAGCTGTCTTGAGTTGGAAATTCGTTCATGAACTTTTGTTCTGTTTTTGTTGATGAACTTGAAGAACGGCGAATTTCTTCCATGGACGCAGGTAGTTCGTCTCGCGATCTTTTCTTCACAGAAAAGCCAGTGTGTGAAATGTCGTATATAAATTTCGAAAAGCACATTGGTACAGGATTTGAACCCACAACCTCACGATTGTAAAGCAGGTTACATTACAATTAGAATACCACGGCTTCAACCAAGTATACGTGCCAGGTACGTATACACATGTATACTCCAATAAGCTATAAAATTATTAGCCCTGCTATCAAAACCTTTGCAACATGATTATTCAAGGCATTCTACTAAATCTCATTTTAATATTACCCGAGACATCCCATTAATTAATTTCAAATCGTCACCTTACCACCATAAGTTACATAGCAACGATTAGAAAATTTTGATGAAAAATAATAATTTTTTTAAACTGCTGGAAGTAATAGGAAGAAGGAAGAAGTAAGTAGGAATTTTCGTATTTTTCCGGTCCACTTATTCCGGTCACGATGACGCGGAGTTTCGAAGTGTCCCAGGAGTTGACTCCACGTGCATAAATTATTTATTTTATTCAAAGATGTGATATTTTTGGTTTATCTTACTAGTTGCGTGATGTGGTTTTATTAGCCGAATCCCAAAAAGGAGGAGGTTCTATGTTTGTCTGTATGTTTTTTTTTATGTGTGAGTTCATGGATTTTGATCTACGAAAAGGTACTCAATTCGACGCATATTTTTTTTTTTTATGTATAACCACGCATAACTTTTTACGTAGTGGACCGATTTTGATAATTATTTTTTTTTGGAAAGAGTATTGAAATTGGTCCCCAGGTGTGTTTTTTTTTATACTTTACACAAACAAATATAAAGTAAAAATTATAACAATTGATCTATCTTTCGTTTATATATCGTTATGGCAATGTGAATCATGATATTATGTAATGTGATCATGTAGTCAGTGAACTGCAACCAAAATAATTCTCCTTTTAGTAAAATTTACCGCCAGCTTCAAAATCGATAAAACTTTAACGACAGCAAAAGTAGTTTCAATTTTGAAAATCGATGAGATATTTCCATTTCGGTCATAAAACCTGCAAAACGCCGCTAAAGTCGTACCGTACGCTCGCGTGTCGGGGTGCATTCCAGCCGAATGGAAAATGGGACAGCTTTTAACATTAAATGCATTGAAATTGTGAATAATCGCTGAAAAAATAAGTTGGCATGGACGTGACTAGCCCTTGTGTCAGAGTTTTTAATTTGCCTCTGACATGACTAAAAATGTTAAAATAACTGCGGTGCAGTTTAGCTGATAATAGTAGCCTACTGATAAAACCGTGGTCAATTTAACGTGTCGTCCGGGCCATGGTATCCCGCCGACCCATCTAAATAGTGACGTTTACTGATTCTGTCATCTGTCATACCTGTCACTCCTGTCGGTCAGGCTGTAAAGTAGCACTATTTTGTGTAACCACGCGTAACTTTTTACATAGTTGTCCGATTTCGATAACTCTTTTTTTATTAAAAAGGATATACTTCGAAATTGATTCCATTTAATTTTTATTAAAATCGGCTGAGCCATTTTTGATAAATCAACAATAATGTGAAAATGCTACATTGATCCGTGCGAGCTATTCGCGAATTCTGTACACGGTAGTAGTCGGTCATGCCATTTTTTGTAAAAAAAAAAATTATAGAGCCTGGCTGACTAGCCCCGTTACATGTTTCAAGTGATTTACTGTCTTCAAACCATTTTAAAATTATTTTCCTACCCGTAGACCACTATTTTCAGCTTTTAGAAGTAGCTGTAAGATAATTATTTTTTTAATTCAACGGATACCCCGACCACATTCTAAGGGCACCCGCTGAGTGATTCCGGGGTATGGTTGTGGGCACACCACTGTGAAATCAGCTATTAGAAAGTACTTGCATTTTGTACGCTTACTCGTACCTCCTGGGCTATTACGTATGATGTGGCGTGTGATCTGCATACAGATCATCCCTTCAGAGCTGAACCAATAAAATTATTCTTCTACGCATTTATTGATGGCTTACTCCATTTTACTGAGGGAATGAAGGAAGGAAGGAAACTGTTCAAAGTTAAGAAACGTGTGACTGGCATGGGTGCGGTTAGTTAAAGCCGGCTTACGTCGATCCAGTTCAGTATTCCAGTAAATAGAGAAGCGTGGAATATTTCTTTTTAAATTGTTTTAAAGTTGTTGGACAGTAAACTCAATTTATATGAACACCGGATACAACTCACGATTATTTGAACGGTCGAGCCACTATGCGTCCGACCGGTTTCAGAGTAGTTAGTACTCCTGTCGGGGACGCACGTATTCCCTGAAGAAGGAGTACTAACTACTCTGAAACCGGTCGGACGCATAGCGCGCAAAAAACATATTTTACAAGTCACTTTGAGGTTTATTTAATTGCATTTCTTTTAGAATGGTATCTACTAGAATATTACGGAAACCAAAAATAACACCTACCTACTAGACGCATGGATATATCTTAGTATAATCAATGCAGTTCAGTGTCTCTTGCTAAGACTTTTGATACAGTTTAACGTTAACTTGGTCGCTTATCACATCCTACTTCCTACTCATTTTATAAACACGAAAGTTTTTGAGGATGGATGGATGGATGTTTGTTACTCTTTCACGCAAAAACTATTGAACGGATTGAGATGAAACTTTACAATAATATAGCTTATATATCAGAATAACACTTAGGCTATAAATTATAATGATATTGCGTCAACAATCAAAACATCATGCGAGCGAAGCCGTGGGTAAAAACTAGTTTTAAATAAACGAAGCATAGCGCTTGTAAAAACTTTCCAAATTTATTACGTCATGCTAGGTTGTAAATCGACATTGCAGCTTGTAAATGAACGCTTTAGCACCCCAAAAATACAAATTTCCTCGCCATTTGGTCATAAAACAAAAATTACAGAATACATGAAACCAACTGCACTATGGTAAAGTAAAACTTTCTGAAATATAATATTCTCATAAGTACATCATAACAAGCCAAGTTTAACATTGAGGCTAAGTGAACTATGACCAAAATTTACACAAAACAGTCAAACGTAAAAATATAATTATGTCTACCAACTAAAACGAAATAGTACATGCCCACTCAAGTTACCACCCATATAGGATTTTTTGGAAGTGTTATTAAAATATGATGTTTGTTACTCTTTCACGCAAAAACTACTGAACGGATTGAGATGAAACTATACATGAGGAAGCCGTGGTGGTCAAGAGGTAGTGACACCCGCCTTACAATCGTGAGGTCGTGGGTTCAAATCCCCGGTCCCGTACCAATGAGTTTTTTGGAATGTATGTACGGAATTTCACACCACTGGCTTTTCGGTGAAGGAAAACATCGTGAGGCAACCTGCATACGTCCGTAGAAGAAATTCGATGGCGTATGTGAATCCACCAACCCGCACCGGGCCAGCGTGGTGGATATGGCCCAATCACCCTTCGTGGGTAGGCCTACGTCCTGCAGTGGACTATTAAAAAGGCTGGTACAGTACAGTGCGGTACAGTCTAAAATAAATGATGAATAAAATTGAATTGATTATAGCAGGACATGATGATAGCATTTCAACCGATGGGGTCTTAAACTTTCAGAGCAGAGTCCTCATACAAACAAGCGCAGCGGGGCGTACGAATAATAGGCCCAATTATAAAGGCGCTATCTAAAATTTAATAGCAACGTAAAAAAAATTATTTCTATTGAATACATAATAGTGAAAACAAAACAGGGATATTCTAAATTGCGATATAATTACAATGGCGCTTTCATAATTGGGCCTAATGTTATCAAAACTCTCAATACCATGCGCTGAATCCAAGCCACTCCCAACCCAACCGATCTCATAGGAGATCCATAAAAAAAACCCATGTCCAGCAGTAGAAATCCCTAATTACTGTATAGGATAGACAAAACAGAACTTTACCAGAAGAACATGAAACATTTAGCGTTTTGAAATTCCATCAATTATTTTTTTTTCAAGTCATTTATGTCCCCACTTTACGGTCTTGTGTAAGCCCCGACTTCATCACAGATTTAATGGGCGATTACTTAAATCTTGATGACGGGAAAATTGAGGGAAATGAATGAGGAATTTTGAGTGAACCGGGATTAACTTCACCATCGTGCGGAGGTAATGAAGTTGCAGTGTGTGTTTGACAGTACTTAATGGTATAATGAAAGTAGGTACGTAATAAATAAATAATTAATTATTTTTTGTCAAAAATGACTCAACCTACTTTAGATACTTACGTAATGTTTAAGCACAAAATTTCCTCAAATCGATGTTTACCATTTTTAGAGTTCCGTACGCAAAAGGTATAAACAGGACCCTATTACTAAGAATCCGATGTCCATTCGTCCATCCGTGCGTCCGTCTGTCTGTCTGTTACCAGGCTGTATATAAACCTAAACCTACCATAAACCACGACAGGTGAAATTTTCACAGATGATGTATTTATGTTGCCCCTATAACAAAAACGGTTTAGTCGCAAAATGACAGAAGCTCAAAATGACAACCGGGGCGCATATTGTCCAAATAGCAAAATGTTAAAAAATAATTACGTCCAAGGCGCACAATGACTAGGAAGCAAAATGTCCAAAGCGCACAATGACTAGGAAGGAAAAATGTCTATAGCGCACAACGTCCCAAATTCCAATGAATACTACAAAATTTATAGGGTTTAATATTGTGTTATAACTGCGATGAAATACAAATTATTTTGGTGAGTCAACACAGTAACGAGCATATTTTAAACAAAACTACAAAATAATTTAACAAAGTTGTGTAGTAACTACAAAGTATAAATGTAGTATAAGTAGTATAACACTACCGTCAAATTAATATGTTCAATAACTTGTCATGTCATTGAAAAACAATCAAATTTCATGTCCGTTAAATAAATGATGCAATAATATTTAGAAATAATATAATCGGCCAAGTGCGTTTCCGTACCATATGGAAGACCCCTTAATGAATTTTTAAGTAATTATTTCTTTTTGAAGGAAAAATACAACTCAATATTCTGTGAATATTTAGAGCATCTTCCTGTGCCATTATTAATATCGAGCAAAAAAATCACGTTTCTTGTATGGGAGCCCCCGTAAATATCCATTTTATTTTAATTTATATATTTTTTTAAAGTGAATATTTGACCAAATATTTGTGAATATTTCAAGCAACTACCTGTCAGTGTCACCATTATTAATGCCAAGCGAAAAACGGCTATAAATTCAGATTTGTTAAATGTGTTTGTGATTTGTTTTTAGTATTTGTTGTTATAGCAGCAACAGCAATACATCTGTGAAAATTTCAACGTTCTAGCTGTAACGGTTAATCAGATACAGCCTGGTGACAGACAGACAGACGGACGGACAGCAGTCTTAGTAACAGGGTCCCGTTTTACCCTTTGGGTACGGAACCCTAAAAATTAAGGAATAACATAATTATTTTGAAAGATACTAGGAAAAAAATATAGTTATACTAGTATACATAGCCTTAAGTGTGTTGTTTCATATCGCATATGTAGATGGCACTGTTAATTTTCGTATCGGAAGTATTGTACCAGCCTTTTTTAATAGTCCACTGCAGGACGTAGGTCTACCCACGAAGGGTGATTAGGCCATATCCACCACACCACGGGCTTTTCGGTGAAGGAAAACATTGTGAGGTAACCTGCATGCGTCCGTAGAAGAAATTCGATGGCGTATGTGAATCCACCATCGGAAGTAGGTATAGATGACGCATAAGGTTTTAAAATACAAATAGCTGTAATCGAGCACCAATACAAGCCATGAAAGTTAATTTAACAGAATAAATAAAATTTTGGACGTTTTGCTCTCTAGACATTTTGCTTCCTAGTCATTATGCGCTTTGCAAATTTTTTCTTCCTAGTCATTGTGCGCCTTGGACGTAATGCTCTTTGAACATTTTGCTCTTTGTACAATTTGCGCCCCGGTTGTCATTATGCGCTTTTGTCATTGTGCGACTAAACGAACAAAAACATAATGAAATAAATATTTAACGGGGCTCCCAAAGTTAAAGACATTTTATTGATAAACATAGTTTAGAAGTCAACAACAGAAAAAATAATAATATGGTCACTAAAAATGACAATTAGACAATCAATTAATCCCATAGTACAACAAATGTGATTATTTGCCGTTTTTTTCCTCGATATTAATAACTGCAACAGGTAGCCGCTTGAAACATTCACATAATCTTTAATTCTATGTTTACAGTAAGAATCAATCATTATATTAAAATAAAATTAATATTTATGGGGGGCTCCCATACAAGAACGAATTTTCACAGAATATTCACTTAAAAATAAATATTTAAATTAAAATAAATTAAGGGCTCCCGAGGTACGGAACCCTTCGTGCGCAAGTCAGATTTGCACTTGGCTGGCTCTTTAATTGCTGTTGATTTTTGAAAAACCGCTCAACCGATTTTAATAAAAATTTAAATGTCTTCGCCGCAACTCACATATTCTGGCCTTTTTGTATAAAATCCTATTCTATCCTTCCACTCCGCTATATCTGAAGGAGCGTTTTACTTTCCTTCAATCCCACTCTAGCCCTTTACGATCCTCTCGTGCTCTCAAACTTAAATTTCCTACTTCCGGTCACTCGAATATATCCTATCATCATTCCTTTACTGTTCAATCCCTTATGCTGTGGAACGCACTGCCTGTCACGATCAGACATGCTCAATCACTTAACATTTTTAAATCTCTTGTTTTTAAGCACTATCTGTCTACTTGTTAATTTGGTACATATATATGTATATATTTTATTATGGTTTTATGTATGTATTTTATGTAGGTATATAATTATTTATTTATTTGTATGTAATAATTATAATTTTTTTGTATCTGTGTATTTGGTCTATGTAGTTTATGCTATTGAACAGCACCGACCGCAACATAATTATCCTAATATTATTTCATTTAGGTTGCCTGGAAGAAATCGCTGCAAGCGATAAGGCCGCCCATTTTTCTACCGGATTATTGTTTTATTTTTTCTAGTCTAAGTTGTTTTGTAATGTATGGTGTGAAAATAAAGTAATTTTGTATTGTATTGTATTGTAAATGGGACCATTTCTGAAATACCGTTTTCCAAACAAAAAAAACTCGACTGAAAATAACGAATTTAATTTCACTTTCGACAGTTACTTTTGAAAATAATATATTATGTCATCCCCAGTATTACCTATACGCTCTTTGTTTACAACCACAGATTACAATCCTTTACGTGTACTTTGCCTGTAAAATGCAAAAACTTATTTCATTACACTAAAAAAAATTTTTAGACAAGTACGGTGCCAACAATTTTTGTGTCGGCTGTTTTTACTTGCGTATTACAAAATATACAAACAAATAACTTCATTATAAATTAGGAATCTTCAGACATCGTTATGAAAGATTATCAAGGAAAGATAATATTATCAAGATGAAGTACGATCATTAGTGCCTCGAAACTTTCGCACCACAACATCCTCCTGAAATCTGCAGACTAACTTATTGATCAGCACATTTTGGCAGGATATCAAGTTTGCAAACTTTTAAAAAAGAAACCTTTGCTTTTAAATCGTAAGGCTGCTTTTCTGTTGTAGGAATTTTGAGGCCGATTTTCTTCCTTTTAAATGTTGTATCTAAGAAAATTCTTGAACCTGAATGTTTAATGAGTTCACGTATTTATCAGAACGTTAAGGTAATGGCAGACGCTCATTAATGTCTTTAAATAATAATGTTGAGTTCATTTTGTGAACAAATGTGTTTAAGATTTAATTAATTAAAGAGAAAGGGTCAGCTAACATAAATACATAGGCTGAATTAAACTTTATGGCGTCTGTAAAGTTAGGTACAAGCTGCGCAAACTCCTACTCCTTGCCAGCGCTGACATGTTATAGATTTGGTACAGGGCAACGACTAGCCTCGTGTCACAGACATTATCAAGTTTGTTTTGTCTCATCAATCATTATACCGGTTGTAAAAAAAAACAAATATTGACTCTATTTTAAAATTTTGTTAATCTGCCCATAAATATCTATAACCACAGATTGATAATTGTACATACACTGAGAAAACATCGCAGAACATACATAAGTATAAATAATAAAAAATAATTTATTGTTTTGAGAAGTATTTTTACGATGGTTAAATTAATTTTCGGATGTTCAAGTTCTTAGTGTACAACTAAAAAAAATATGAGACTGACTGACTACTTATTTTTAAATATATACTTATATAGATAGTAACTAAATAAGACCCAGACACAGAGCAAACACTTATGTTTATCACATAAATATTTGCCCTGGGTGAGGATCGAACCCACGCCTCTTTGATCCAGAAGTTAGGGTCACTAACCACTGAGCCACGGAGGCAGTGGAACTTTTACCCATAGAGCCTTAAGACACGCCTATACAATCAATGTGTCCTTCCACAATGACTTATGGTGCCGAGACATGATCATACTAACTGATGAGGCCGTGCACAAAATACAAGTAGCACGAGCGCCATGGAACGCGCCTTGCTCGGCATCAAACTACAAGACCGCGTGAGAAATGTCAAAATTCGTCGCTGTTAAAGTGCGCACTTTAACAGCGACGAACGTTACGAACGACGTTTTGGTTAGATAATCACAAAACTTAAATGGAGTTGGTCATGAGTATGACACATTGCTAGACAGAGCGATAGCAGTTGGACAAAAACCTTAACAGAATAGTGGCCGCGTAACAGCAAACGAAGCGTAGGGCGTCCGCCAGCTCGTTGGGTATCGACGACATTGTAAGAGTTGCGCTCAGAGCAAATAAAAAAGTCAAGAGAGAACGTCGTTGAACAGTCAAATGAGGCCGGTTTTGAGAGCGTCGGTGTTGCGCCGCCATAGTTTAACTGACAAGCTAAGACGTAGTTTCATTGTACGTTGGACGTGTGTGTAATTGTCTGTACACGGCGAGGCGTCTTTATTTTTTATTTGGTCTGAGGAGTCGCGGGTCCAACCTGGATGAGATTACCACAAAATCGAGGTGAATGGCGTACAAGAAGAGAGGCCTTTGCTCAGCAGTGGGCGATTACAGGCTGAAAATGATGATGATGATAACTTTTATGTACGTAATTTGTTCGAAAAAAAAAATTTGAGATATCAGCGATATTTAAGAAATATATACAGCCTGTGTACAAAACTTCGAGCCTGAGGTACCAAATAATACGAATATTTCTCCCTCCAACTTGGTAATATAGCAAATATTTCGGGTTCCGACAGCGCGAACTTTTGGGAATCGTGTTCTGAATATGATACGGGTATTTTCTGTATTTTTCGTATACTTTTAATCATATATGTAATACCTACTATTGATAATGAGACATATGGGCACTGATTGGATGCGATTTTTGACCGACGAAACGGAGGAGGTTAGACGCGTATATTTGTTTTTTTTTTTCGCGTATATTTGTTTTTTTTTTTTTATGTGTAACCACGCATAACTTTTTACACAGTTGTCCGACTTCGATAATTCCTTTTTATTGGAAAGATTTTACTTTGAAGTTGGTCTTATTTAAATTTCATCGAAATCGGATGAGCCATTTTTGATAAATCAACAATAATGTGAAAAATGCTACTTCGAGCCGTGCGAAATATTCGCGAATTTTGTACACGGTTGAAGTCGGTTATGCGATTTTCTACAAAAAATTATTATATAACAACAGTTCATTCGCTTGGTGGTCTCTATTCGAGAACTGTTTAACTGTATTGATCATTTAAACTGATGGAGTTGAAAATGTTTTGCTTAGAAGTGTAGTATTGGGGGTGTGTGATGATGCACCGTAAATACCTGGATGCTTCTGTTGCAGCTCGTTGGAATGTTTTAGATGTTGCACGATTTACCAGAACGTGAGTTAGATGTTTTACGTGATAGATAGCGCATACCTCACAGATATGACTTAGTATATAAGCTGTAGTTATTCTTTAATAAAGGAGACTCATTACACATTGACAGAGTGAGACTCTAGTATCTTATTGTTTTCCTACCGCCACCCCGGCAAATTGGTGACCCCGACGTGATATATCAGTGGGGGCCCCACTGCCATGCCGGCAAAGTGGTGACCCCCTACCCGAGTGTCGCGCAATGTAGTGAACACGCAAGAAGATCCTGGGGGTTGACGATAAATCCGCTGGATGACGTCAGACCTGCACCCCCACACCATCAACCATCGACACTTGGCCAACGACAAGAAACTTATGGAAGCTTTGATTGACTTCGAGAATTTGAAGAAATTTTGTGGACAGCACAAATTTGCAAGACAGAGAAATGGCAAATACGCATAATTCAGCAAACAAGATGTACAGACAAAAGCACAAATCACATGGTCGACGAGAAGCAGTTTGTCACGCAATTTTTGAAGTTATGAGTGAATGCCAAATCCAGGGTTCTGTAGCTGCAATGAAACGCGAATAACCCTTGGTATTTTGTTTACAAGTGAATTGATGAAATTGAATCAGCAGTCGCCAGCAGCCGAATATAGGACCACAGGAACTTGAGATGCTAATGCTGCCGCCGATAATACAGGTTGGATCTGCAAGTATTTTTTCGAAATTGGCACCACCGTACGAGGACAAATCGAAGGTGGCGGAAAATTGCGTAGTACTGGAGGATTTGCCCAGACGCGTTTCCATTGCCAAACGACTGGTCAGTGATATATGGAGAAAATGTGATAATGGGAAATATGGCTGAAGCTGCGCACGCAAGAAGATATTTGAAATGTTCAGAGATTACGGAAAAAGTGTGTTGTGACAACAATGTTTTAGTCTCTTGTGCAAACTCAGGATAAAATCAGTGAAAACGGTAATATGGGAACGTGAAATTAGATGGAAATTGTATAATGCCAAATTATCGAAGTCCAAGTCCATAGATAGAGTGATAGTATTTTTTGTGCGAATTGTGTAAAATATTTTTTTAACTATATTTATATCGTTATATTTAGATTGTTTACAAACTGTATTTTAGTAGGTAATTAGATCACTAGTAGGTAGTATGTATTTGCTTAGTTAGAGCTTTGTCATCACATTTCGAGTAGCGTCATACTGCGAATCGATTTACGTGATCAAAGGAATTCAGGCGATTTGAAGAATAATGTGTAACTATGCGGAATTTTTATAATGTATTAATAGAGTTATGTCAAGTTCATCAGTGAATGTACGTGATACAATTTTAAGCGCGTGCCTACGGAGCTGACTAAGCCAGTAGGTTCAGTTTTAGCTGATGCAAGCAAACTATATTCTGCAAATGTAATCAAACAGACGTAAGCAAGCTCGCTGCAACATTATTAATAGGATTTTTGTTAATTTTGGTTCGACTATTTTTAAGGTAATAATTGTTTGTGAATATATATTACATTTTTTTTCCAAGGGGGAAGTACTGTTGCAGCTCGTTGGAATGTTTTAGATGTTGCACGATTTACCAGAACGTGAGTTAGATGTTTTACGTGATAGATAGCGCATACCTCACAGATATGACTTAGTATATAAGCTGTAGTTATTCTTTAATAAAGGAGACTCATTACACATTGACAGAGTGAGACTCTAGTATCTTATTGTTTTCCTACCGCCACCCCGGCAAAGCTTCCATGGTATGATATACGGGAATCCAGGAAAACACACAAACACTAGTACTACAAAAAGTTTGTTTATTCACACTTTCTACTAATCAATGTGTATCACTTAGAAAAGTACAATGTCAACACATAAATATAACGGTGGAAAGAACGATCAATTAATCAATTATTATGATAATACAACATTAAATGAATGCCGGTCGCAAGACAAAAATTCGCAAACTAAAACTGTCTTCACGCGTCAGCTAGTTTTTTCGGTTTTGTCAGCTAGTTTTAACTCGGGTGGTAGCTGCAACTACGGGTGGTAGCTGCAACTGCGGGTGGTAGCTGCGCGCTTATTGCAAGCGACGACCACGACCCGACATTTATGTCGGAAGGTAAGTAACATTGTAGTTTTTATCATAATATGTTATTGTTATTTCTACTTTATACAATGCCAAGTTTTATTAAGTATTTTAATTTAGAATAATTAAGTTTAATATATTTAAGTTATTATTGTAAGTTAAGTATAGAATAGATTTAAGTTATATAATAAGAAATAAATAAGTAATGAGGTATTGGCAAGTATGCCACAGAAAAATTAGATTGTTTCAAAGTTATGACCTCTACATTCGGCTCGCAGTGATAAAACGTTATAGATCCATAATAGAAATATTATAGTCGCATATTAAAACATAATTTGTACGTCGGTGAAGAGATCGTAATATGGTTTGATAGTTTGGAATATTACTGTTATTATACTAGGATAGGCAGAGGTAGAATTATATACCTAGTTGAGCCGAAAATTATAGCCAATTTTGTTATATCCTTTTTCTCTAATTAAAAAAAATATTTTTCTACTCTGAAACGAACATTTTTCAGCGACTTTTAGTATTTTGTTATTTTAGGCAATCCAATATTTGATATATATATGATTTTATATGATTTTTTTGATACTGATATAAAATTGCTGAACGAAAGTTTACCAACTTTCCTATTCAAATTGAAAATAGAAACAAACGAATCGTTTTTTTTATTTTTTTAGGGTTGCGTTTCACTACATACCTACTCCCTGATGTTAAGCAGATAGGCAGTCTAGGGTTAAGCTCGCTTACCTAGAAAATACCTATTTTCTCGGGATTTGAAGACATCCACTGTGTATTTAGATCTGAAGATAGATTATTTAGATTGCAGAATATTACGTTTTGATTTTTAATGATTCTCAAACGTTGTAAATGTTTTAATGGGGACTTTGTCTGAGGTTTGTAACATGATAACAAAAATTTATAGACAAATTAGAAACCTTTTCTTAATAATATTTGGAGACAATATAGCGGTTCTGTTTGTTTTAAAATAGCACTGGGATATTGTGATGTTTTAAATATTGAAGAGTTCTTTTCATTGAGACTTCATGTTAGTGTCAGACGATGTTTACTGTTCTTTTACCAGCACATAAAAGCGACAAAGAGACTTTCATTCACACTTTTTATGGTGACATAAAATAAATTCAGCAACCTTTTGTCACTTACTGACCACGGAAGGCAGACTTTACGACCTAGGTACGAAATGATATCATAAAATATTGACCTTAATTTCGAGCATATACCTTATCAAATAAATGGTTTTTAGTCTGTCACTGCCGTTAATAAATTAAATAGAAAAAAAACATTTATTAGAGCGAAGTGACACTTGTTTAGTTTATAAAGGATATTATCATTTAGAAGTACTTACTCCATACAAAAGACCCATTATTTACAATTATTTCTCAAAGATAATTTCTTTCTTATTGTTGATTTATCAAAAATGGCTCCGCCGATTTCGATAGCGATAGCGCGATTTGCCATTAAATCCCCACGAAAAAGTACCTCTAATTTAATCATCCGTTATAATGTTTGTTTATCTAAATAGTTTTCATAAAAATTTCATACATTTTACCTTTACAACAAATACCTGTTTCTTGACCGACGAACCGGAGGAGGTATACAATTCGAAGCGTATATTTTTTGTATGTATAACCACGCATAACTCTTTTCATAGTAGTCTGACTTCAATAATTCTTTTTTTATTGGTAAGAGTATTGTATCGAAATCGACTGAGTCATTTTTGATAAATCAACAATTGTGAAAAATGTTACATCGACCCGTGCGAAATATTTGCGAATTCTGTACACGGGTGAAGTCGGTCGTGGTATTTTTTGCAAAAATAATTATTAGAAGATTGGACTCTACTCTCTGTGCTGGCTCAGTTGCAGGTTGGTAAATTCATAAACTTACCTACGCCACATTTTACCTACTTGATTTTATCTTCGAAATTGTACGAACTTTGTGATTGTTGATCACTGAAAAGCTAGAGCGAACGGTATTTGACTAGAGTAGGTGCCTTAAGATCAAAATCATCATGTCATCATCATCCATAGCGTCTGTACTGTACTGTACCAGCCTTTTTAGTAGTCCACTGCAGGACGTAGGCCTGCCCACGAAGAGTGATTGGGCCATAGCGGGCCCAGTGCGGGTTGGTGGATTCACATACGCCATCGAATTTCTGCTACGGACGTATGCAGGTTGCCTCACGATGTTTTCCTTCGCCGAAAAGCTTGTGATGTGAAATTCCATTACAGATTTCTATTACAGAAAATACTAGTTGGAAACGGCTTGAGTTAACAACGTTGGATATTTGCCTCTTCATTAAATTTTCAATAAGAAATTCAGATGATAAAATATGTGTCGACGCAGACGATGGTGAATATTTTTTAATCCGTGGTAGTACTTAGTACTAATAACGTAGTTACACCTGTTTTACAATTGCACTGGGCCATATCGACCCTATCACCCTTCATGAGTAAGTATACGTCCTGCAGTGCACTATTCATAAGGCTAATAAATAATGTACGAAGGCCTGTAATATACAGGGTTATTCCTAATAAATTAGCATCCTTTTTTAAATCCAAAACAAAAACTAAAAAAAACAGATGTTCCATACATTTTGTCGCGGGTGAACGGTATTTTTCTATGGAACAACAATTTTTTTTTAAATTTGATATAAATCGTTGATCAAAAGTTGTAAGTTTTGATGTACAGAATAAGCCCCTAAATTATAGTGCCTAAAAGAATGCTAATTTATTCAAGTAAATATCACTGTTCTCATTATGTTACTTATAGTACCAGGGCAACTATGCTCTGTTAAATACAAAATTGGGCTAAATCGTTAAAACGATTTCCAAGATAGATTTACGAATTAATCCTGAAAAACATTATTATCACTGAAGTCAGCTCAACAACGCTTGAGTGCAGTATTGGCTAAATCGTTAAAACGATTTCCAAGATAGATTTACGAATGAATCCTGAAAAACATTATTATCACTAAAGTCAGCTCAACAACGCTTGAGTGCAGTATTTTTTTTTAATAATATTTTTTTTCTATCTTTTAGGGTTGTTTTTATAACTATACAAATTCACATAAACATTTAATAGGAGTTTCTATTATTGAATTGATTTAATGGGGAATAACCATGTACAACAGTACATGGTTTTTTAAGACTCATGAGGAAGCGAGCATTATTCAGGCATTTATTAGTCTGGGCCGCCCCATCCTCCGATGGGACGTTTTCCCATAAACCTGGCACAAAACTGCCGTAACGTCGGATAAACCTCCGAATAAACGTGCCTCTTTCATCACGCAGATGGTTGTAGATATTTTACTGTATGACGCTGCTTTTCTAATGGATTTTAAAAAAAATAATGTTATATTGTGTACAATATTGAGATGCACTACGAGTAGTTTGCAGTGTTGACAGAATTAGATTATATCATATTTTCTATGAGATTTTTACAATATTGTCCTGTTGTGCGTTGGCACTGTGTCATTTCCATACAAAAGTGTAATTCACCATAAATAATTCTAAACTGAATAGAGATAAATTTGTACTAGGAGTGCTTCAATTAGTTTTAATTCTTCAACTTCTCTACCTATACACAAAACCCGGACAAGTACGAGTCAGGCTCGCACATCGTGAGTTCCGTACAAATCCAGAAAATTTCACAAAATTGGGAAGTAAGTTGTTAAAATCTCTATAATATGAACACTATAACCTTCTTTTTTTCACTTTTCTCGTCATACATCGAAAATTAAGCATTGTTAAAATAATTAAAAACCTGTTTTAGCATGTGCTAATAAAGTTCTTTTATATGATACCTTACATGATACGATTTACCTACTCTCTTTGAATTTTGAACCCATATTTTGTGAATTTTGAGGCCCTATTTTATGTGATTTAAATAAAAATGTACAGTTTCAGATTTGTTCCTATATGTGTACTTACTCTGAGACAATGCTTCTAGGCAAACATCATAGTTCTATGTCAACGGGAAGTACCCTGTAGGTTTTTATTTTTGTGAGTGCAAAATATGCGGTTTTTTACGACATAAACGGCTCTAACTATTTTAAACGATAATTGAGAAGTTTTTCTTTTACACAACTACAAAAGACTATAGATATACGTATACAGTTTAAATTTCAACTCGATACCTTTACGCGTTCCCGAGATAAAGAGTCTTGACATACGGACAGACGGACAACAAAGTGAATGCTATAAGGATTCCGTTTTTTCCGTTTGAGGTACGGAACCCTAAAAACAGCTGGATTGACCACCGTAGTAGAGCTCTACGGGTCTATTCTCTAGATAATTTACTCAAGCCAAATAACTATAACTTGGCGTCTACTCCAGCACGCTAGCAATAATACCACTACTGTGCAATACCACGCCTTTTAATATATTAATGATAGATTCACATACACATCGGCTTGGCATTTTTTCTTACATTCCATATTGATGCATATACAGAACACGCAATAAAAATTTCAACCGCATGTGTCATTTCAAATCGGAGGCTAAAAACCTGACATTTGCAAAGAAAATGTAAATCCTTGTTTCTCCAACAATACAATGCAAAATTTTAAATTGTCCCCCAAATATCTACGCAGACACTCGTGTCACGTCCGCCATATAAACATGCGTGTGTATAAATATATATAGGATACAGCCTCGACCATAATGCCTGGTTTAATTTTTAACTACGGACACGAAGGGAAGCTTGTGTGTAAACCTTGCGAAATTCGCGTGAAATATGCATCTATGCAATAAATAGGAGATAGAGAGAAAATACCAGACTTAGATATTGATTATATGGAATATTGTTAGCATATTGAAGTATTTGACTGCCTCGGTGGCTCAGTGGTTAGTGAACCTGACTTCTGTATTAAAGAGGCGTGGGTTCGATCCCCACCCAGGGCAAGCTTTTATATGAGAACATTGATGTTTGCTCTGTGTCTGGGTGTTATTTAAGTACTATATCTATTTAAGTTTGTATTTAAAAATATGTCTAACGAATGTCAATTTTAAGGCATTCGCGAATGCGAAAGCGAATATTGTATTTTTAAATATGGCGCCACTTATTTATGTCTTTATTTTGACCGCTTAGTCAGTCCATGAGTCAGAGTTGGTCCCATAGTAAAAGTTGTTTAAAATTAGCCATAGATGTCACCGCTTAAGGCTCCGACCCCTGTAGACAAACACATTGTATAATATATTTGGTGGAGCGCCTTAACATCTTTAATGAATATTTCCGCATTCCTATAATCTTTTCTTTTTATAATTTCAATTTACCCGCTATCTGGTGTCGTCGGTAAAACAGGTACAACGCTGGGACGATCTGTCGATGTTCCGTTGACGTCCCGGAGTTTTCCGAGAGATGGCGCTAGTCGTCTCGAACCGCGATGCCCTCGACCATTGGTCAAAAAATGCCGCGAATCCATTGAGTGTCGCGTCACCGCTCACCGCCATTATTTTTTGAATAGCAGAAAATTATTCTGCTAGTTGACTTCCATACGCCGCAAGATTAACTTTAGTGTGTAATGCAGTGTTGGACAATTTTATTTCGACAAAATACAGGACTATACCAGCAGGCGCCGTGCACCATTGGCAATCGACTCATCTCCAGCCGGTCTCGATTACGAGGGGATGAAGGCGGTCATTTGCAGGTTAGTCTTAGCTTAGTTCCTGTATTTACGTCGACACCAAATTCTTTCTTTTTGTATGATCTTCCCGCCCTTTCTTATTCTAATTTTTCTTCAAAATCTTTCGTGAGCAATCACACCCAGGAGTTGGCTATTTACACGCCACTCCAATATTATAATGTTTATTTTCCAAACTTAAGGACTATGTACATCTTTTTACAGATAGGTACAGTAGACAAGAAACATGATTTGGTACTTATGCTAAAGATTGTACAATGTACAAATGTGCACTGCAACCCACACTAGGGTGACCTGTGTCGTGGTCTGCAGGCTCTTTCATCAAAAATCAAACTCTTGGCGGCTGTCATACAAGCTGTGGATAATCCAATACTAAGTGAAGCTCACTTAACAGCTGTTATCTGCAGCTTGTAGCTAACATTACAGCTGCCATATTTGATTCGACTTATAACATAAAGTTAAGTAAGTTCAAATCTTCATTCACAGAATTGCCGCACCTGACCTTTTCCTGTAAACGTGGTTAGACTTAAACAAGTAGCAGCACTAAATATTTCATCAAAGTTTACTTTCTAAGCGCTAATAAATCCAAGTAGGTAAACCTCCCCGTGGCAAGTCAAGTTATTAATAGTAAATGTCCAGCAGAGCGGGAATCGAACACGTGACCCGAACGGTCTATCTAACTGTGATTAATGCCACGAAGCCTGACTAGGTTCTAGAGGGTTCTATCACATGGTCAGCGACTGTGCTCGATATTTTTTATATTTTACCGACTTTCAAAACGCAGGAGGTACTAGGTTCTTTTGTAGGTATATATTTTTTGTGTATTGTATGTTGTGTATGTATTTAATTGATAACCGATTTAATTATTTTTTTTAGTCTGAAAGAGTTTACTTCCAAAGTCCATTTAATTTTTATCGAAATCGGCTGATCCGTTTTTATGTACATGAATGTCACATCAATTCGTGAAAATTACTCGAATTCTGTTTACTACGGAAGTCGGTGTTGCGGTTTTTTGCGAAAAATAATTGAATGACAGCTTACATCGACAAATAATATAATTGTAACAAATATCCTGTTCATAAAAACTTCGTTCATACAAATGTTAGAAATTATGTGCTTTTCACTAGCAACACCACCTTGATTATCTGTGGTAGCGCGGCCCTAACGAGAGGTTTGGTTTGGGTAAAAACAAAAGCCGCCGATGCGAATTGTCGTGAATTTCATTTTTACAATTGTATTACTTTTGTTAATGTCCCTTGATAACGCTATAAAACTGATCATAGACGTATTAATTCAATGTTATCCCGTTAGTTAACACAAAGATATTCTTCTTTTTCTTCGTCGTGTCAATGGTTCAAGAAAGTTATATTATATTCATTATTTGGTTACTGCGACCCCTTAGGGTGTAGCCTGGTGTAAATATTCCATTGTGCAGGGGCTCGGACACGTAAGCAGGTGATCCATGCTCTGCTCAGGGGCTCCGCAATCACACTGTACAAAGATATTAATTTCTATACATAGCAATCAAATCAGAACGACATATAAACACAGAGACGCATGACGTAACTGTGCTGTATACGCATAACTACTTATTTGATACTACATATGTACATAATTATATGTACTCAGCAGCTATATTCTTATTTGTGATGACAGAAAAAAACCGATTTAAAAAAAAAATAGTTCGAAAGAGTGTGCATACTTCTCAAGTGGTCCCATTTAAATTTTATCGAAACCAGCTGAGCCGTTTTTGATAAATTAACAATAATGTACATGAATGTCACATCGATGCGTGTAAACTATTCGAATTTTGTACACGGTGGAAGCCGGTGTTGCAATGTTTTGCGAAAAATTTATAATAAGTGACAAAACCAAAAGAATTTACTACGAATATAAAAAACTATATTAAAAGTAAATAAAAAATGAATGCTTTTGGTTCAAAAAGTAGCATCTCCAATGTCATAATAATTAATAGATTTGCAACACTGCATGCGTTCTGTGTTCTGCGGTCTGGTCAAATTGAACGCATCTTGTGTGTAATCCTTAATTGCTGACCAAAAGTTAATAGCCGACTTCTTTTATAGCTTACCATTTAAGTGGATCGTTTTAGAATAGTCCACGTGAGTGAACCTCCTCAGACAACAAATAAGTGGGTGTTAAGTTTAATTAAGTAAGGTGGGTCACAAGATGGGAGGGGAGAATAAAATTATCCAGATTTTACAAGTTTCAACGTAATTCAATTACCGCCAACAAATAATCAAGGTTACCGACGCAGCCCAGCGGATAAGCAAGTTTTTTTTATTTTATTTTTTATTTCGAATTGGTTCGCGTTTGACTACACACAGCCTGATGTTAAGCAGATGAGCGGTCTAGGGTGTAGCACGCTTACCTAGAAGATACCTATCTACTCGGGATTTGAAGACACCCACGTTGTACTTTAACGGGAAGACAGACCCAGGAAAAAGGTTCCACATTCCGGCTGTTCGTATGAGGTATGAGGATTCGAAACGCTTGGTTCGAACTTGCGGAATGTCCACCATCAAAGGGTGGCGCTTTGGTCGCGTCTGTCTAGCCGTACGATAGAAGAAAGTTAAAATGGCAGTGTGCAGGGCACATTGCTCGATATAGCCGATAGGACCGTAGAGTTCTCGAATGCATGCCACGGACCAGCAAGTGCAGCGTAGGATGTCCACCGACTAGGTGGACTGACGATATAGTTTTAAGAGCGCAAGAACGCGCTGGATTGAGGCCACTTCCACACAGCCTTACAGACTGGTGGACATAGGCCTCCTCTATGGGTATAGAGGAGGCCTATGTCCACCAGTTCTACGGCTAATGGACAGATGTCATCCACTAACCCGCACTGGGCCAGTCAAGTAAATGTGTCGTAAGTATCCTTTGTGAGAAGAGCTATATACTCGTAATCCTACTAATATTATAAACGTGAAAGTTTGTGAGGATGGATGTATGGATGTTTGTTACTCTTTCACGCAAAAACTACTGAACGGATTGAGATGAAACTTTGCAATAATATAGCTTATAATATATCAGAATAACACATAGGCTATAAATGATAATGATATATTGCGTATGCGGGCGAAGCCGCGGGTAAAAACTAGTATACCTATATATGCGTTGATTACCTATATGTTTCAGTACCTACCTACCACAAGACCACCACGGCTTATATATAGATAACATAAGCCATGACACCCGCCGTACAATCGTGAGGTCAACAGTTCAAATCCCGATCCCCGTCCTAATGAGTTCTATGGAATTTAAGTACATAATTTCACACCATTACTGGCTTTTTGGTGAAGGAAAACATCGCGAGGCAACCTGCATACGTCCGTAGAAGAAATTCAATGGCGTATGTGAATCCTCCAACACGTAATGATCCAGCATAGAGGATATGGCTCAATCACCCTTCGTGGGTAGGCCTATGTCCTGCAGTGAACTATTAAAAAAACTAGTTACAGTACAGTAAGTAGAGGTAGGTAGGTACATATAAAGTGCAGGAAATCTCAGAGGTAGATGTACTTACACATACTCCACTCATAATAATTATGAACAGATTTTACTATGGGATCAAAGAAACAGGGAAACAAAAATAAAATTGTGTCATAGTAAGTCGTCTAGCAAAAGCCTAACTCGTATAAAACACGGGAATTTATGTATCTTTTCCTTGTTTTACCTCTTGTAACCTCCAATAAACATTGTTTCACGGGTTGTTGCAATTCCTTGCTTCGAAAGGAAACATTTCATAATGTTTTGTATTATTGCGTAGTAGCGTATTATTATATCTTCTTTGGTAGTAGTCCTTCGTCTATGACTTTGTAAAAACAGTAGATTTTCTATGTAGGCGTGTACTTTCTGCAAAAGGTGGTATATTGCGAATTTATCTTAAAAATAACAATGAATTTTCACTTGTAGTCTAGTTTTCTAATCTAGGTAAATCACTACAATCCTATGTGTCTATATTATTGTCAAATTAAAAATTAAATTATAAATTATTTATTTGAGGTTTTTGGACTTTGGTGCCGAGACGTGGTTGATATTGTGCACAAAATAGATATACAATTTGGAAGAACCACTGAGCGCGCTATCATCATCATCACCCAAAGCCCAAGGTTACAGGCTAAAAATGATTATAGTTAGTGGTTATGTAGGAATAATAATTATTTTTGTCAAATGGGAAAACACATCACTTCATTAAAACTCGCGTGAGAAAACATTCTACTAAATAAAACACATCATTGCAAAGAATAAACGTCGGCTTTCGTATTATCTTAAGCGACATCTACCCGAATTTCTCAGAACCTAAATGCCTACTATTTATAAAACCAGACTTGCCTTAAAGGTTTCGTTAACTTTCATACCACACTCATCATGTTATTATGCTTCAGAATTGCCGTGTTGTTTGCGTAGATGGCGTTGAATCATAAATATATTTTTCTTGAGTTCAAGACGGGTCTCATGGCGCACTGCTGGCCAAGTCTCTAAATATCAAATGAGTTGCAGAAAAAGTATCAAATCTCATAATTCCAAATTTCACAAATGTTTAATTTTGGAATTCTACCCAATTTTAGCTGTAGGTATTACCCATCCGGTATTAGTTAATAATAAAATATACGAGGTAGGCATATCTCTAGATAGGTACTAATCTTTACACGAATTACGCACAGTATTTTTACATCTTCATCAAAATTTAAGAGCAAGGCTCTTATCGGTGGAGCAACTTCCATGTTTCGCGGTCTTCTGCTAGTCTTCTTACAATGCATATTTGAATGAAAAATACTTTATTTTTTCGTATAGAGAGAGAAATACACACTGTAGAGCACGGCAGCAAAAACCAACCATTGTATGCAATCCCAAACATGGAAATGACAATAGGTCGAGTCCCTAAGGACAAAATAATAGCAGTGAAGAGCTAGCAAAAACCAATCCCCATTGATACTTGCCAAATAGTGTAGTGTAGGGATCGGTAGGTATTTTAGTGTGGGTCCAATAGTGAAAGATGATCATAATACTGAATATTGTATAACGTAGGCCATTGCCTACGTTATATAATATTCAGTATTATGATCAATAATAAATTATATATTGTCGCTTTTCACGTTTAATGGCCATTTTAGTGTAGTAAGTTAGTTAAGATACTATAATTGATAGTATCTTTACTTACTAAACTAACTTAATAATCTAATCAATTATTATGTATCAATAATTGATAAGATAATTGATTACTTATTGATTATGTTAGTATAGATTAATGGTAACATTAATTAATGGATATTGTGATTTATTGGTGTGATATAAATATAATTGATTTAATTGAGCTGTAATAGAAATTGTACAAATTATACATAAAATTAAAAATTCAAACAGCCTGACCATTACTTTTTTCTTAAATTAAAATTTACTAACCACAGACTCCAGGGTCTGTGCCCTTTGTTAACTAAAATGTACCTACAATTATTTTGTCGTGTCGTGGTCGTGTTACGGTATACCTACTATACAAAGAGTAGGTACTAGAAATCTTAGCCTAAGTTAGTCAGTGCATTGCGTGAATGCCACGAGCAGACCGGCGACCCGCAAGCAGCACCCGATCACGAGTGTGACACATGTGCCAGCCATCGCTCTCCTCGACCATATTTGAGGGAGGAGAACGACCCGACACATGATGCCGCCGCAAGAAGGAGCCTTCGATGGCGAGCATGAATGCTTGGGGCATGCACGCAATGCTTATTTCTTATAAATTTTCACGACCTATCATTCAATTTAGTTGCCTTCTCCCGGCCCAAAGCCTCCATCACCGGGCCGCTGACTGATGGCATTATTTTCGATGTCGTCGGCGTAATAGATGAAGGTCCCAGCCCAGCGTGCCGCGATAGCGCAAAGACTGCGTGTGAGACGCTCTCGTGTAGTCTCATTTTCGTCTTTGTTTTTATAACGATTACCGACTCGTACGTTAGCCCCTGAGCTTCGTGAATGGTAAGGGTGCGAGATCCTGAGCCTCCCCATAACCTTGACTTAACACCTTTAGTTATTATAAATGAAGGACCGGAAGTATTAAGTTTCAAGTTTGCTGTACTATGATAGTACATTGTTTTGAGGAGATAGTTTATAGATCTATGTTGGTAGTTTCGATGCCTTGATTCCGCAATGCAGAAAATATTGCGGAGTGTTTTAGGCTGTCGAATGCTTTTGCGTAATCGACGAAAGCTAAATAGGGTATTGCGGTAAAGTGGTTGTTTAAATTCAATATGTTTTTCTATCACTTAATTTAATGTCTGAAGATGGTCGGAAGTAGAGAAATGTGGCCGAAATCCAGCTTGTTCGGGTGGTTGATGACTGTCAAGTTTTCCTGCAATACGGTTTTAAATGACTATAGTGAAAATGTTGTATATATATGAGATAATAGACTTATAGGTCGGTAGTTGCCGATATTGGATACATCACCTTTTTTGTGAAGCAGAATTATATTGGAATGGCACATATTCTTAGGGATTTGTCCGGTATCTAAAATAGTGTTAAATAGGTTTGTCAAAAACGGTATTAGAGTTTGTGATGCTATTTTAAAATCTTCTGTAGTAATTCTGTCTTCTCCGGGGCTTTTGCCGTATTTCATAGTCTTTAAGGCATCACCAACTTCTTTGCACGTAATTGAGGGGACTGTATAGGAGCGGGAATGTTGTAGGTTTGATAGGTTATTGTCTTTATCTGTGTACAGCTTTTGGTAAAAACTCGTGCATATTTCCATTACTTTATCTCGGCTATTGTGTTGTCCCTGTTTCGTCCCGTAAACTATTGATCCAGCGTCTTCCTTTAGATATTCCTTGTTTAGCTACTCTTAGTAATGTGTTTCGTTCTATGGCTGCTTTTACTAAATTGCAGTTGAGTTTTCTGGTATCGTGCCGTTTGCTACGTTTGCCTAACCTATCAAATGTTATGTATTCTACTGTTCCTATTTCGTATTTCTGTCTGTTATCAATTAGATTTTTCGGTTATTTTTGCTTTCTGCTTTTTGACACTTTTGATTTTCTTGGGGCTGTTTTTAATTCCGTTTACTATTGTATTGTATTGTTCGTCCACGTCTTCGATTTCTTCTACGTTTAGGATTTGGAAGTAATTGCTCAGTTCTAAGTTGAATTAATCTGCGTGTTGTAATAAGGTGAGTTTGGAATGTATCTGTGTGCGTTTAGTGAATAGTTTGGTGCGATGAATTTTAAAATCAAATTGGATTTTTGCTCGTACTGGTAGGTGATAAACTTATATACTTGGATACTACATAATATACTTATTTTTAAATACATACTTATATAGATAGTAACTAAATAACACCCAGATACAGAGCAAACACTTATGTTCATCACATAAATATTTGCCCTGGGTGGCGATCGAACCCACGCCTCTTTGATCCAGGAGTTCACTAACCACCGAGGCAGTCAGTTGATTATAATTGTTTACCTACTTATAAATTAAATATTCACAGTCGTAAGATATTATATAAGACGGAGGTAAAAAAAATTGGTTATCTTAAGTAACTTAACAGTTTTTACAATAACCATTACGACTTTTTGGGTTCCGTTGTAAATTAAAAAACCCTTTAATTTTCTTGTATTTTTAAGACACTCGTGTTACGTCTGTCCGTCCGTGGGTCAAGACCATTTACAATAACTCAAGAATGCGTGAAGGTATCGAGTTGAAATTAAAACCATACACGCAAATATATTATTGTTTCTTACAGTTGTGTAAAAAATAAACTTATTGTCGTGAAAACAAGTTGGAGACGTTTTATGTCGTAAAAAACAGCATATTTCGACTCTCACTCGGGAATCAAAACGGGAAACTTTCCGTTGGTGTAGAACTATGACATTTATTTATTTATTCTTTATTTCAGACAAAGTCCATATTACAAAAATACATTAAAATTATCATGTCAAAATGCCACAAATATCAAAATTAAAAATAAATTCAAAATTGTAAAATTAAAATTCCAAATTAAAATACTTAATGTCAAGTTTCAATAATAGGTAACATATTATCTTCGGTTTGGATCTAGAGTGCTCAAGATGCAGCCTCATCCAGTGTTGCATTATTGGGCAGTCCAGATCCATCCTCGAGGCGAACAGTTGCAGGTAGGTGTTGGAGCTGTCGCGCACGCGGCGCACCAGGGACGCGACTCGCTTGCGCATGACCGCTACGAAACCGTCGATCCGTGCGTCTGCGAACGTCCCTGATGCGCTACAGTACCGCGGCAGCCTCAACAGCACCCTGAAGGCGTTGTTGCACAGGACGCGCAGAGCGCTATACAACCTTCCGGAGTATTTGACCAACAGGCTGCACGTATAAAAAGCCTCACAGTATGCTCTGAATAATGTAGCCTTGACTCGCACAGTGCACCGTGCAAATCTACGGGCCAGCATGTTAGCTCGAACCGCTAACGCTCTGCGCTCCTTGTCGATGTCGAAGTCATCCTCGAGCGTCTCGGTGACCCAATGGCCCAGATACTTGAACTTGGAAACTCTCTTCAGTGCGTCACCGTTGAGACTGATCGGCGTGACTTTAGAGTACGTTTTTGAGCCAGCTTTGAAGACCAAGAGTTCACTTTTTACGGCGTTGTATTTGAGGCCATGAGCCCCCACATAACGCCACAGATTGCGACAAGCTTTCTGAGAGCACTGATAGGTGGGCTCAGCAACACCATGTCCGCGTAACTAATATTATTGACGAACACTCCGTCGATAAAGCAGCAGACATGGGCGCTGCTGAGCTCACATTGTTTGGCAAGCAGCATTGTATTAGAGTTCAAAAATAGGACTAAACTGAAAATTGAACATTTTTAATTAAATCGTTAGAAATAGGGCCTAAAATACGATTAACTGAGTAAATCGTTTCACGCGCGGTAGGTATCATGGGAAAGAATTTTATTTCTGCAGACTAAAACAGATTTTTGATTACTTTCTCGATAAGTTGATCTAGACACACGGCAGCGTGTCCAGTCAAGTCTAAGTTACTTTTACGATAAGTATTGAGTATGAGGAGAAACGTAAAAAAAACCTATTTTGTGGAGGACTGGATTTGCTAAGTGTTTTCTTTCTTTCTTGAAGTTTTAACAACTTAGTTCCCGGCTTCTTACAATTTTTGTGATTTGTACGGAGCCCACGGTGCACAAACCTGACTTGCACTTGTTCGATTTTTTTTATATTTTACAGAATCTTATCAGAAACTTAAAACGATACTTGGACTACTTATTCAAAGGTTATCAATAAATGAATGGTTTAGGACTCTTCTGGCGAATGTGAATCAGTGTTGTAGTGAAGATGGATGAATATTCAGTTTTTTATAGTAATGGGTCCGTGTTCAAAAGCCCGAGACAGTTTGTGAAAGGTTTAGGGAGAATGTTTTATATCATAAATCCCGAAGAGACAGTGTTTGAGACTGAAGAAGAAGTGCCTAATTTTTATGTTCAGGTAAAAAAAATTGTAAATGTCCATTAGTCAACCCATCACGTCCACTGCTAGACATAAGCCTACTTAATAAATCTCCGATAAGAAAGCGGCTTGCATACAACGCAAACTTGCGTTCAGTGTTGTCACCTCCGGAAAACTAAAATACAGCAGCTCACCAATAAAACAACCGGAGAAAACAGTACATAATGTGAAAAGATGCAGACTTTTTTCTTATATGTAATTGAAAAGTTAATCTGCTTTTGTTACTTACAAGGACTCACAAATACAATAAGCTATAAAACAAAGGATTACAACCTAATAAAAAAAATGTCAAAGCAAAATTATTTTCCCCTATCATCTTCAGTTGCCTCATCTTTAGTATTTTCAGACTTTTTCATTACTTCATAGTGTAATTCGCGGGTTAAGAACTAGAGTAGCGTAAGGGCAAAATGACAACTTCACAGGAGAGCCGAAAAACAACTCAAGTTTAGCTACCGTGATCTTATAGCTCTTCTATGGCAAAATCTATAGTAGTTAGATATCTGATTTTTACAAATAATAAAGCTTTATATATCGGCTACAGAATAATATGTAACTTGTTGAGCAATCCTCAGCGTTTTTATTATATCAAAAAATATTTTTGAAAAATGAGTGACATACGTCATTTTGGCTGTTACATACGTTTAATAATGCATGTACTGTGCCAGCCTTGTTAATAGTCCACTCCAGGACGTAGGCCTACCCACGAAGGGTGATTGGGCCATATCCACCACGCTGGCCCAGTGCGTGTTGGTAGATTCACATACGCCATCGAATTTCATTGAAAGGACGTACACAGGTTGCCTCACGATGTTTTCCTTCACCGAAAAGCCAGTGATGTGAAATTCCGTACATAAATTCCAAAGAACTCATTGGTACGGGACCGGGGATTCGAACCCACGACCTCACGATTGTAAGGCGGATGTCACTGCCCCTTGACCACCACGGCTCATCCTTGACCACTACGGCTCATATATAATAATGCATGTATTACAACGGAACTTCCGTTAAAATGGCCTTCTATGGTATCCTATGGTACTTTACGCTTATTTGGCACGAAAAATACTTAGGATTTTTAATCAAACACTCTGTGTGAAAAACGTATGACAAGATACGTTAATTGAGCAATTACATTATAAACATTTTTGGTGTCATTTTTTTGACAAAATAATGGCAAGATATTGTAAGCAGTAACACTTTATTTTGGCAGTAAACAAAAATATATTTTTTGTTACGTTATTTTTGTTCTAATAAATCTACACACGACATAGCTCCAGTTTCATGGCACATAAAAATATGAGGATTTAAAAAATAATGGTGAAAAAATGTTTTTTTATTTTTTTTATTTTTGCACTTACGCTTCTCTAGTTCTTAACCCACGAATTAGGTGTCACTGAACGCTGTAAATTACATCAGGAGTGAAAATAGTAAATCTACTATTAAAATAACAGGGTTGGCAACATTGCTTACGTTCTTAAGGAGGTCATCCATCCACCTAGTTAATGGACGTCCTGCGCTGTCTTTGATGGTACGTAGTCCCTACTCAACAACCTATGGAGACGGCTATGCTAGGAGTCTCTCTGCGAGATCGAATCAGAAATGAGGAGAACGTAGTAGAACCAAAGTCACCGACTTAGCTCAGCGGATCGGCAAGTTAAATTAAATAATCATTTATTCAAGTATCAAAGACTCAACATTAAAGATTTTAAAAACACATAATCAGTCACACAGTTATTACAGTGGCAGTGGGCAGGGCACATATCTGGGAGGACTGATAATGACCGATGGGATCAAAAAGTTCTTGAGTAGAGACCGCGTCCACCAACAAGGTGGACCGATGGCCACATTAAGACCGCAAGATCGCGCTGGATGCAAACTCGCTACCGACCAGTCTTTTTGGAGATCTTTAGGGGAGGCCTATGTCCAGAAGTGGACGTCGTATGGCTTAAAAACAGAAGAAATGTTGTCTCGATAACTTTTGTAAAAAGCTGAATTGTAATTGTATATTTTGAACCTTGTAATATAATGTATTATCTTATCCATAGACTTGATTTTTTTTTGCTTCCATTCCATATTGGTGATATCTTATCGTTATAGGCCTGATTATACAAGTTGGCGGTTATGAAGTTGGCTAAATGCTGCGCTATATCCAATCCTGATATCACGTTAATTGGATTTTGCACAGCTTGTAGCTAACTTTTCATTCGCCGACTTGTGTGATTTGGCCTTGAAGCAATGTCTACCACACTAGGCAAATGAGGGTTGCCAGAGTTCAGTTTATTTATAGAAAATGACTTCACAGACAGAAAGGTTTCTACAAAATATTTTCCTTTACCATTAAAGTTTTTTTATAGCAATGCGAATAAAATCATCTCAATTTTGTTTAGTTTTTAGACCTTTAATTGCAATAATTACTTTTTATTTCGATGTGATGTCACCTGCCGGCTCCCCTGGAAGACCAGCGCTGGTTCACAACCAGCATACGCTGAGGTGGAGCCGATTTGTGACAGAAATATAGATTATTAGTATCCTACTTAGTTCTAATATTTATGTTGTACTCTTTGTTACTATATTTTTGTCACAATGAAAAGATGTCTTTGTCTATAATTAAGTAACGAAAATATTTTTTACTTTTCAAAACTTTTTACAGTTAATTATACTTATATCTACACTATCCCATGCAATTAATAAACTAGACAAAAACCTTGCTCCTGTAAATAAATAGTACCCACCTTGTATATTAGGAAAATTCCGAATACGATCGTGTTACATTCAATGTACCTCGGTTTCTAAAGCCTTCGCTCGACGAGCTTTACTACAACTTACCTTGGCTACTGGTACACGTGCCCACTCACGTGTTTACTATCTCAGTCGGCCTCGCGACTAATTGTCAATCAACAGTATTAAAAAATTACAATAATGCTGTTGGAATTTTGGCGGGATTACGGGAAAATTATGACACTACATTTTATTGTTTTTGACAACTTGTTTTTATTTTACACAGTTGTGAAAATTTGTTGTTTCATTGAATTTAAGTATTGAATGATGTGCAGATGGTCGATGGGGCAGTAAAATTCTCGAATGGAGACCACGGACCAGCAAGCGCACCGACTAGGTGGGCTGACGATATAATAAAGATCGCAGGAACGCGCTGGATGCAGGCCGCTTCCAACCGGCCTTATTGTAAATCCATAGGGGAGGCCTATGTCCAGCAATGGACGTCTTATAGCTGATGGATGGATGGATGATAACACTCTCTATTAGGCAATAACGACGCAATTTAAAACTAATTTTCGTTTTTAAATGATTTAAATACAAATTTACAAACACTATCACATTGATAACATAATAATATGGAAATAGTACACGAATAATATACGAGTAGCAGGGTCATGTTTCGTAAAGTTCAATCGCCTTGGCCTAGAAGGTAGAGTTCAATGGCACCTCATTTGAAAGGTAATAGAAAATCTCTTGAATCAATTCTTCACTGGCCTGATATTGACACTAATACAATTGTTTAGGAATTTGGCATGTCTATTTTTTTTTAATGTAGAATAGGTCTGCATTTGGCCTCCAACTTTCCTGATGAAGTTGTAGCCGAAGATGGAGTATGTAGACCTAGAAGATATATATTCACTCTTGACTTGAAGATAATTTTAATTGTAATAGACATGATGACTGGGTAAAAAAATCTTTATTATAATTAGTACGTGAGTTAGATTATCAAAACATATTGGACACGTACTTTTTCTTTCGTCAATCAAACAACAAATAACAAAGATAAACCTTATCAAAGTTTGAGAGTGGGGGTCGTGACGTCAATTCTCTTACAGAAGTCTATACATTTCTAAGGCATTTATGACGTCACGCGGAACTTTGACGGGCTATATCTTCATGAATGTTTGTATAACTATCTGTCTGTCCAATATTTTTTTATAGTCTCTCTGACAGACTAATTATATTTTTAACAGTCAAAACGTCATCAGCCTCTTGTCAGCCATTAGACGTTTGCTGATAAATGTACACTACATGGGCCCTTATAGATTTCTTATGACATCTAACAGGAAGCAACATGCTTCTTATTAGATGTCATAAAATACCTAGTTTTACCTGTTCTGTGGTTTTGTTCCATAGCTTTTGCTTGTATTGGAATGGACTAGGAATTAGTTTTGCATAGGAATGACCAGGAATTCAGCATTGTATGGGTCCTATTGGCACCCTCAGAGCAAATAAAAATCAAGAGAGAACGTCGTTGAACAGTCAAGTGAAACCGGTTTTTTGTATATGTGGTGAGTGCGTCGGTGTTGCGCCGCTATAGTTCGACTGACAAGCCAAGGCGTAGTAGTCCTTGTACTTGTATGTGTGTGTAATTGTGTCTGTACACGGCAAAGCGTAGTTTTGTTGGCTTCACTTGTTTGTTACTCAATATTCTGTCTTGATTTTTTTATTTTGGTCTGAGTTGGCACCAAACAGCGTAATGCCGAGATCCTATGGCTGTTGGCACGCTGATGGGATCAGTAAGTGACGTGAAGCTAGGGTGGTAACAGGTCGTTGTTTGTTTCAGTCATGGCCTTACTTCTTCATGTTTATGATCCTGGAGCACATAATCCTGAGGCTGCAAGGCAAGAAAGGCCTCCGGCTGAACGATGGTATCACCAGTATATCCAATGGGATGTTCCTTGAAGGGGGCAGGTTAGACTTTACAGCTTCATAGTGTCTGGAACCACTTAATTAACTATATATTAGTATGTAGTATTGTATTTCGTTGTAGTTATTAAGGCCCTATAAAAAAAAACTTATAAATTTACTAGCTGATCCGACAAACATCGTTTTTCCATACAAAAAAATTGCGATTATAAATTGAGATATAAACTATCTCTCAATTTGAATCAAACTGTGTACGGTTAAAATCGGTTTAGTAGTTGAGGAGTTCATCGCGGACAAACATGCCACGAGTCTAAAGATAGGTATCTAAGAAAAGATCCATTCATTCCTCTATGATTACTCCATATATTGAAATTAACTGCTTGATGGTCTTTGATGATTCAACTGAGCTTTGAAAATTCCACTGAACCAATCATTATCATCATAGTATTAGCCACAAAGTATAATAGATACTACGTATTAGCCGTGAGGTTGCTGGAACATGTCGATATTAACTAGCATCAAACAAGTTTTTTTTTTATAATCTTTACGACAACAACAGGTTAACAAGTATTTTATGCTGTTTGTGAGCTACAATTAACGATTCTCGCTGACTGCTAGCAGTCTCTGGTAGCCATATCACAAGCTTTGCTTAGTGTAAGGTCAGAGACCGTGTGTTAGATGTCCCCGATAATTTATTTGTATTTATTCCTAGGTTGATATGGCGCGGCGCAGAATCCTACGCTTACACTTGGGTATTCACCAACTGGCGACTGGTAGATCTGCCCTGGAACTGGACCTCCACCTGGATCCTGGCTGCCATTGGAGTGGACTTCTGCTACTACTGGATGCACCGAGCGTGTCACGAGGTCCACGTGCTTTGGGCTCAACACCAAGTGCATCATACTTCAGAGGACTTCAATATGGGAGTAGGAGTCAGGCAGTCTATCCTGCAGGGATGGTGTGGCTTCGTAAGTACCTATTTTTAAAGACTTGTGCTATAGTCAGAATCAATCTTCCAAAGGGCTGTGAAGGTAGATACTAACTGCGTGAAATCCAATCCTCGCGTAGTTGAGCGGGTTTTCTTGAATGAGCTTCTTCAATATTGGGTTATGCGCAGCTTATAACTAACTTCAAAGCCGTCGAGAAATTCGATAAGGCCTATACTATTGGCCGTACCGACTGTACCATGAGATACTGCTTCTGCTACTGCTGGATGCACCGGGCGTGTCTTGAGATCCACGTGCATCCAAGTGCATCATATTTTGGAGGACTTCAATATTGGAGTGGGAGTCAGGCAGCCGATCCTCCAAGGGTGGTTTGGCTTCGTGAGTATTGCTCATACTCGTACATACAAATAATAAAAAATAACACTCTATTAGACAACACAAAACATTTAACTAGGACAAAAACGATTTATATTATAGATTTCTAACTGGCGGGTTTATCGATTTTTGAATCGATTTCTTCCACTTTCATACTAAAAGTTGAGCTTAAATGTCTGGTCTTTACTCCAAATGCAAAATTATATTAAAAAATCCTCAAAGTGCAAGTCGAAGTCGCGCACTAAAAGTTCCGTACCCTATTAGAGCTCCGCTTAGTATATTTTTATTTTAATTATTTATTTTTAAAGTGAACATACCATTAAACATTCTGTAATATTGCCAGCGTCTATCTATTCTCATTCTTACATTAATTATTGGTCTCGCCAAGCGGCGCGAGACCACTAGTCTGTAGCGAAAAACGAAAAAGAAATCAGACTAGTCGTATGGGAGCCCTTTTAAATATTTATTTTATTCTGTTTTAGTATTTGTTGTACATTTAGTTCGGCGCGCAGGGGACTACTGGACTGATTTTTCGAACGAAGTACCTACCATATTAGGTACCCAAGATTTATATACTCTCTAGGTATGTACCTCTATTTTTAATGTTTAGATTGCATTTCTCATTTTAGATTGTAAGGTGACTTGTATTATTTAGTAAATGAATATTGCTAAATTATACGTAGGTAACACCATAAATATTGTTTGAATCTCAAAGTTTGATAATTAAAGATTTGTTGTTATTAACGTTGTTTAACTTTCTAGCTACCACGGTTCATGAGATACAGCCTGGTGACAGACAGACACATATCTGCTTAACTGATGTAAATGTGTGATGTTACCTCAGGCAGTGTGTGGTCTAACGCAAACCAATATGAAATTAAAAAAGACAGCGGAGTCTTAGTAAGAGGATACCGTTTTTACCCTTTAGGTATGGAACCCTAAAAAACTACGATGAAGTAAAATTTCGGGCTAAGGTCATAAAGCGTTAAGAAAATGCGCCTTATCACGTTGATCGCACAAGAGTTTATTATTTTACTACGGAATTGTAAATAACTATTATATTCGCCAAAAATAGCATAGTCGACACCGTGTAAGTACAAAATTCAAATTTATTTATTTATTTATTGGGCTCTCATAACAAACAACAGAAAATACATGACTGAATTATTAGATTACAATTTCGACCGATTCTGTGGTCCTAAACAATGAGCATACGGCATGATAATAACAGTTATTTATACATATAAGTGGTACTTAAAATTTATTTTAGAGAGAATTATGACAGCTAGTGAAAAATATTATTAACAATGTTTTTACTTTGTAAAAATAATAAATGTTGAACTTAAAACTACCAAAATATACAAGTTTAGTATATACATAGATATATACTATAATTACGAATTAAAAAAAAAAAACAAATAGTGTATTATCGATTTAGTATTTTCACAATATCGTTTTATTTTTAACGACGAAACGGAGGAGGTTCTTAACTCGACGTCATCGACGTGTATATTTTTTTTACAGATGTTTTCTGATTCCAAAAATATTTTCTTGTTTCTTCTTTTTAAGTTGGTTCTGTTTTAATTTTATTAAAATCGGCTAAGCCATTTTTGATAAATAGACAAAAACACATTTTTGTTTTTGTTTTGTGTTTCACAAAAATAGATAGTAATTTTCACATTTTTTTAATTTTCACTTCGACCCGCGCAAACTATTGTCCATAATTACGTAGGTAAGTACACGGTTCAAGACGGTTATGTCGTTTGAAAAAAATAATTACTTATTCAAAAATGACCCAGTCGATTTAAAAAAAAGAGTAAGTGGGAAAAACAAAAAATTAATCAATAATGTTGGTTTATAATTAACAAAGTACTCGCTAATTGTAGTACATATACAAATAAACAAAAAACACTGGAACTGAGTCTCCTTTATTTAAATCTGTTATAAAACCAACAAAATCCTTAGCGCCTACTAGTTTTGGTGTTCTGTGGCACCTAGTGGCGCAAGATGACTCTGCGCACGGCCAAAATCAGGAACAAATTCAATGCTACCAGGGAATTCAAAGATAAAGAAACTTATATTTGCATTAAACATGAGTATAAGAATGCGTTTAATGGTCGAGTTACAATATGATCGTCATGTTATGCCTGATGAGGCGTGCAAATTGAGATGGCAAACTGCTTGCTTTACAACGTCAAATATTAGGTATTACAATCAGATTACATAATATTATTAAAAATGTCAAATACTAGCAACGTGATATAGGACAGGTGCCTCGGTTGTGGCTATCTAAATAGTACCTATTGTTTGTGGCCACTTTGAATTTTAACGATTAATTAGACGAATTAATGTTAAAATAATACTAAAAAAAAACTGAGGTTCAGACAATATTTATGTTGTTGCATTGTTTATAATTACCATTTATGCAATTATTTTGACACCAAAATGGCTGAACGGGTCAGTGGCCAAAACGACCGGGTCAGTGGCCAAAACCGGGGCACCAGCAGTACGTGGTGCCGCCACCTGTGCGCTGACTTATATTGCGACCATTCTACATAATTCCTGCCTACTCTATAGAAAAGGTCGATTTGTTCGATGGAATATAGATGGCGTTGGTAGAAACATTAGCTCACACAAACGGTTTGTTTAGCGATCCCGTAGGTAGCTAATAAAATGCGATTTTTCTCGGCCACTCTTTGTACGATGATGTTAAAGTTTTTGAAAAATGTGTTCATTACTGATTTAAGCTACAACACATTTATAATTTTAATAATAAATTATTAAAATTATAAATAATAAATATATAAATTAAAAACTTAATATATAAATTAAAAATATACAAATACATGTTCTAATGTTCATAACCTATTCCTATACACGTACAGATGTAGCTCAGCAATGTATTTGTTTCAAAGGTGTACATACTCGTCATTGTAAAAAACTCCTGTGGAGTTAGGACCCACAGTCACTGTCAAACTTATAGGATAATAATCTTAAAATATTATGTAATTTAATAATAAAAAATAGTTTTTACGCTAGCCGATTCTTAGAGAGTCTTTACTCGAGAATATTACTCTAAATATTTTCTGTACTCTACACGTATCAGAAATTAGGAGATTTGTAGACGCATTGGAGTAACCAAAAGACCAGTGGATTATAGCAAGCTAAAATGGCAGAAGGCAGATTACATAAAATGTCGAAAGGATTATCATTAAACATACTTAAAACAGACAAAATGCCAAGTCGATGAGCATTGAGCATTTTATAGGGAAAACTCAGGCATAGATACCGGATCGTCTTTTTATAAAATCTATGAAATCATCGTGTTCCGCCATTTTAGGTCAACTGCCGCATACTCCCGTTTCTCGAACATGGATATAAATTTAAGGTATTAATTGCTTTTGTGCGTTTAATTAAATTAAAACGAGACCACGCAATTAAGTTGCGTAAACGCTTCAATAATTTTGTGTTTTGAGGCAATTATGTCACACCCGGGATTTTGGTATTAATTAGTTATGCTATAAATGGTGTGGTAGTTTAAAATAAAAAGTACAACGTTGATGAAACTTTTTTACTTTATAGTGCTTTTCAGTTTCGGTTTACCTATCTGAAAGACAAAACAAAACTATTCAAAACATTTTGTCGTGAACGCAGTGAAACTTTTGAATGAGTGTTTTAAAAAAGTACTCATTAAAGAAAACAATATTTGCTGTTATATGTTGTTTAATTCAAAATCAAATACTTTGGTAAATTAAAAGTCTCTTTGCGAGATCGAACCAGAAATGTGGAGATTATATCCCAGCGGATTGGCCAGTTGAAATGGCAGTGGATAGGGCACATAGCACATAGAACTGGTGACCAAAGAGACCACGTACCGACAAGCGCAGAGTTGGACGTCTTACCACAAGGTGCACGGACGACCTCATCAAAATTGCAAGATCGCGCTGGATGTAAGCCGCTTCCAACAGGTATTATTGGAGATCTATAGAGATCTATGTCTAGCAGTAGTCCTGTGGCTGATGGACGGATGAAAATATAGGTACCTCACGTTGAAATATTACACTTGGGAATTTTATACAATTTATAGTAGTGTGATTGTGATAAAAAGACGTTTATCAGGTGCATCTGCCGATCGTTGGAAAACAAAAGATCAAGAACCAATAGTTATCTAATCATGTAGTTTTTATCACGTATCTAGGCTTCGAGAGTTTGTATTTTTGTTGCAAAATCTTTTTTTACCACCTCTTCAGGTTTAATTTAGTAGGTTTAATAAAACTATGTTTTTCCCAAAAAGTTCTAAATTTTCATGTTCAAAGTTGATTAGACTCTTTTTAAAGTAAAGTAATTTATTATCTTTGACAACATATAGTGGAATACAATAGAATTTTTCATATTATAAATTAGGACAACACAATACTACATTCAATTAAAAAAAAAAACTACAGTAGATCCACACCAAGTCCAGACAGTGGTCCCACACTAGGCTCTAGGCCCGTGTTGTGGGAACTTAAGTGGAGGTGTCCTATTAAATACATGAAAAGTTATAATTTCATTATTATTATTAGATTAAACATAAAAACAGTAGCAATTTAAAAGTGAAAGTTAATGACTGGAATTTAATTTACAAAACGCATACAAATACTCTGTTTGGCTGAATGTGTATGTAAGTATGTGCGTGTGGGTGTGTAATGTGTGAGTGCGTGTGTGTGTGTATGTGATGTGTGAGTGCGCGTTGTGTATGTTGCGAACTTATTCTGCGCGAGCACGCGTGGATGAAAGGTTTTGGATGTACTCATTAGCTGTTAAGCTTTCTGTTTCGTCATAAGACAAAGTAAGAAGCCACTTTCGGACTAGATGGTTTACCTTGTGAGTTCTTTCTAAAGTTAGCTCAGGGAATAATTTAACTACCCTGTTGTAAATCTTAGGCAGAAGTGACTTGGGGTGGCGATCCGCAAAGACAGAGTTTACTCTTACTATAGGGACCTTATAAACTCGTTTGTTTGAGTGTTCTGGTAGACAACAGTTTTGTTTGGCGGTATTGTGTACCGATAATACAGCTTTCTGGAGAAAAAGTTGCCGCACCGTTAACACTTTGGCTTCCCTGAAAAGGGCTACAGTCGGGCGTCTAAAAGGTTTCCGCAGCATAACTTTTAGAACTGCTCGTTATGCTCTTTCAAGCACTATCATCATCGTTTTTGCTGCACCTCCCCAGGCTAGGTTGCAGTAAGATAGTAAAGACTGCCCTAAAGCTGTGTATACCATGGTTAGAGTTTTAAAATCGCACGAGTCGCGTAATCCCTTCATGACATAGATTAATTTCCTCACACGACCTGACAATTTATAAATATGATGCCTGAAGGAAAGAGTCTCATCCAAATCCACCCCAAGGTATCTAAACTTTTCTACTCGTTCTATCACCTCCTTACTTCTATTAGTGTTGGAGGATGCGTGTGTAGAGCAACGGTCTTAATTCCAAGTTTACTCTTGGCGATGATTTTGTGTTTTATAAAACGCCATTATTTTGGTTTTATTAGTATTAAGAGTTAATAGATTTCTACTCAGCCATGCCGAGATCCGACTAACGCCGTCTTCTGCTTTTTTCATTACTGTCTCCCAGGAATCACTTTCGAAGACTACAACCGTATCGTCCGCGTAGCAGATAATGTTCGCACTGGGAATTGTGTCAAAGATGTCATTCATATAAATGCAAAAAAGCATCGGCCCCAAAATACTGCCCTGAGGGACCCTGGGATTTGTCCCACCGAAAGTTCATCACTTAGCCTCGTACCGACCCTTACCCGTTGTCTGCGGTTTGACAAGTAACTACGAAACCATTCCAACGCTATACTGTCGCTGTCTGTTTTAAGGCCAGAAATGAGCCTCTGAACCTCACGAGCATTTGTAGGGGCCTTGAAAAAGGAAGATGCGGGAGAATTTTTAATTTTTACAGTGTTCGCGAGAGAAGTCTCCGAGGCAGAAATATTATTCAGTATTTTGTCTGCCAGCCGCTTACCAACATTAGCAAAAAAGTTATTACATGTATTTAAGGTTTTAACGGGATTATCTGGGTTGGCGATTAATTCTAATGGATTGGTTTTTACTTTTGTTCTACCACATATGGAATTTATTGTATTCCACAGTTTCTTTGGGTTGTTTTTGTTCTCGAGCAACTTCTCCCTTTCGTAAGTTCTCTTTACACTCTTTATAGAAATTACGATACCTTTTGTATGTTGTCTGCAATTCACTGTTATTAGGGTCCTTTTTAGCTTTCAGGTGGAGCGTGTCACGGACTTTTTGACATTTGATGAGCCCAGGGGTGATCCACGGTTTTAAAATGGAACGGGGACAGCTAACAGATAGAAGTCGGCTATGGGTGGAGACAGTTGAGGACAATATTTTGTCAAATTCCAAGACAGCTTGATTGACATCTGATGTATTGATTACAGTAGCCCAGTTTTCCTGTTTTAATTCATCTGCAAAGCTAGCAAAATCAATTTTAATACGGGAACAGGTTTGGGACTGAATAGGCGGAGAAGAGATGGCAACCCCAAGGATACAAATGTTATGATCCGTGATCGCAGTTTTACAGACAATACCGAGTGCATCAAATCCCTGTTTCACGAAAATATGGTCAAGACACGCTTTGCCACGAGTAGGTTTGTTTATTGTAGGTAACAATTGATGTTCAGCGGCTACGCTCACAGAAACACAGAACTTTTGTCACAGAACTTTTCAATTTCACATCTTTAACACGATTGAAAATCGAGACATCACAAATGCTTTGACTTTTATTCAACAGTTGTGCGAAACAAACGATAATTTGTGTTTGCTAGGTGTTTGCCCATGTCACTTACATCTGAATGACTTGAATGGAACCTGACCTAAGTAGATAAAGAGTTCATATCAATAGAACCTTTATATCATTAACGTAGGTATTCTTTTTGCCCCCTAGGTCGATTTACCTACATGATCTTTTAATATCGTTCAAATTCAACCGCTAGCAAAGCTCGTTCGCCCTCTAGTGCTTCTTTAAACGACGAAAACAAAATACTTAGACATCACATCACTATATGTCCTTAACCGATTTTTCCTTTGATAGCAAATAAAATCGTTGAAAGAAATCAGCTGTTATATATAAAAGGTTCGACGATATTCTATAATATACGTGTACCTACTAAAAAATAGTTTTTCAGAGTCGAGTTCCACAGCAAAAGTTTTGTGATTCTGTGTGAGATAGGACGTTTAGAAGAATCCGTCCATCCATCAGCCATAGGAGTATAGTTCACTGCTAAATATAGGCCTTTCCTATGGATCTCCAATAAGACTAGTTGAAAGCAGCTTACACCCAGCGCGATCCTGTGGTCTTAATGAGGTCATCCGTACACCTCGCGGGTGGACGTCCTACGCCGCGCTTGCCGGAACGTAGTCACCACTCGAGATCTTTTTGACCCCATCGGTCATTAGTCCTCCTTGTTATGTGACCTGCCCACTGCCATTTTAACTTACCGATGCGATGGCTATGTCGGTAACTTTGGTTCTTCTGCGGATATCCTCATTTCAGATTCGATCTCGCAGACTCCGAGCATAGCCCTTTCCATTGCTCGTTGGGCTATTTGTAGCTTATTAATAAGGCCCATAGTAAGAGACCACGTTTGACCATAAGCTTAGTCATCACTGGAACATAGAGAATAGCTCGTGTAATATGTTTACAGTCCAGCAGCTCTCTCTTGTGATATTAAGTGATTAACAACACGCTGAATCTTCGTAAGTTCGGTTAAACGAGACGCCCAGATTAGTCTTATAAAAAATCTCGATCGAGATAGCTGAAATAATGCGCATGTATAAAACACGTCGATTTGGTGAGCTGTAGATATTGTCACAAAAACAGCAATTTTTTATATTTTAATTTCGAGGTAAATGGACGATATACTCGGAAAATCAATTGTCCTACAAAATGGATGGTGTGACTGCAGCGCCTTCTACTTTGAATGTGTCCAAATAACGAGATTATCAAAATTATTAGTAACAAGCTGATTTTTTGTAAGCAACTTAGTAAATGTAAAGTAAATGTTATTAGTTTATAAAGCGCAAGTCAGGTCTTGCATGGAATACTGCTCTCACCTTTGGGATGGCTCTGCCAAATACCAGTTGCAGGCTTTGGAGTCCATTGAAAGGCGAGCCAGGGGGCCGATAGGCAACGAAACCTTGACTGAGTCGAAGCTGAAAAGTCTCCAGCATCGACGCAGGGTGGCGTGTCTGTCAGCCTACTATCGGATACATTTCGGTGAGTGCGCCCAGGAGTAGCACAATCTGGTCTCACCTGCCCCTTTCTTCTATCGTACAGCTAGACAGACGGGACCAAAGCGCCACCCTTTTATGGTGGACATCCCACGCGTTAGAACCAAGCGTTTTGAGTCCACATTCCTCATACGAACTGCCAGAATGTGGAACGCTTTGCCTGAGTCTGTGTTTCCGTTAAAGTACAATGTAGGTGTCTTCAAATCTCGAGTAAATAGGTATCTTCTAGGTAAGCGTGCTACATCCTAGACCGCATATCTGCTTAACATCAGGCTGTGTGTAGTCAAGCGCAAACCTATTTGAAATAAAAAAAAATAAAAATAATGTTTGTACAATCAAATGGCTACGTAGTCCTACAAATTTAGTGTTTTTTTCAATCCTACGCTTGTAAGACTAAACTGGGCGTCTCGTCTAACAGAACCTGCTCACAAAGATTCAGGCTATTATTAATAAGATCAAGATAATATAAGATCACAGGAAAGGGTTGCTAGACCATTATCATTTTTTCTCTAGATATTCTACCTGCCCCTGGCTGTGTCCATTCCACCAGCCCAGTTCGTGATGCACCACCAGTTCAGCTACCTCTACATGTGCTGGATTCACACCGAGTCCATCAAGACCCTCGGACCTCTGGAGTACTTCCTGAACACACCCAGCCATCACAGAATACATCATGGTAAGATAACCATTTATTATGGTAATGGAAAATGTATTAACAAATCCGTATCATCGTTTGTTGTTTCAAACAACGGAGTGTCCACTGCTGGACATAAACCGCCCTAATAGATCTCCAATTAGACCGGTGGGATACGGCTTGCATCCAGCGTGATCATGCAGTCTTGACGAAGTCATTAGTCCACTACGGATGAACTTCCTAATTAGCGTTTGCTAGTACCTATGTGGTCTTTAGTAAGTAGGTAAGGAACCTTTCGGGTAAAATTTGGAAAATCAAAGACTTTTTCTGGCGGTCTTCTTAATCTTGTTTAAGTAATAGGCAGACTTTTCACACAGATTACAATAGCGAACCACCGATTTTCGTCAAAAGCATTAGATAGATGCTAGATGCAGTAATAATTATTGCCGGAAAACACAATGCCACAATTCAAGGATTCAAATTCAAACAAATACAGCTCATGAAAACTATTGTAAAATAATCAGTAGCTACATAATCCAAGCAACACAAAGCATATATTCTCATTTTCAAACAGGTTTCCTTTTCGAGACGCCTCCTTTTTAAGCTCAGGTAAAAAACAAACCATTTATCCCCAAGAAGCTTTTTCCGCAAAGGATCGGCAATAACAATTATTGTCCCTCTAAAAGGGGCACTTTAATCCCAGTAACGTTTTCCCTTAGAAAATAAAAAGCGATCAGTACTATCTTCGGAACTAAGCTGTTTTTAAGCCCTTGCCAACGAGCTATTGTGGACCAAGAGCCCGAGACTTCCAGCCTTTCATTTAAATGCAAAAGGTGTGTTAGAAAGATGCGCTGCAAAAAGAAATTAATATTTCGATGTAGCAATGATGGGCCATATTTTGAAATTTGATCTTAACACATAGCACTGAACTTTTAAAAGTTTTGTTGGGGTCACGACAAAAATCATGACACCGCATGTAGATATTAATTTGTAAATCAGTGATTACTTGTGAGAAACTGTGGTGTTACGTTGATTAATTTATTTTTGTGGGTTCTTCGACGTATTACTACTTAAATCATAGTGGATTTAAGAGGTATGACAAAATGTTTTCTGGAATATAATTATTATATACTACGGGACTAATCGCGCACTAAAATTACGAGATAAATAAATACCTCCTTTTGTTTTCTGAAAAACAGTACAATGGAATATCTCTCAATACTTTCTCATCACGATTCAAGTCTCATGGCAGGTCCGTTGTTTTTACTTTTATTGGGAGAATACGCTTAGACACTTTTGACTTTTTCAAATTGATAAAGTTCTGGCAGTAAACAGCTCTTGGGCTACAGAGTTTTATGCATCTATTTACGACTTCCCATGCGAAGGAAACGTTTGTAGGAAGTCATTACCGTAATGATGGACTCGAGCGAGATCTTTTCAAGATTAAGGACGCCATTTTCAATCAATAGGCCATTCTATAGAGTCCTGATGATACGGAAAATTCATCGGTGAGCTCGTTAAAGACTTTAATAATATGTAATTAACTTTAACAAGCTTGATTAATTTCTAATTTTAAAAACTAGACGTCGTCAGTTAAGTTCAGTTCGGCACTTCTAAGCAGTAGGTACGTGAAAGGAAATGAAAAAAATAAAAAAAAAACAATCTACTAAGAAGTTCAGCTTCAGTATAGGTACTTACGTAAATTCTACATTTTAATTTTACATGTAAATCATTATTTTCCGATGGCTATTTCTATTAGTTTCTATATTTTTTAAGCTAAATTAATTAGTATGACAATAAAATTTTCTTCTTTTATACAGGTAGCAACCCATTCTGCATAGACGTGAACTACGGAGGAGTGCTCATCATCTGGGACAAGCTGTTCGGGACCTTCAGGCCTGAGATGGAAGGGGACAGGATTGTTTATGGCCTCATCTACCAGCAGCCCTCTTTCAATCCTCTGCATTTGCAGGTGCCTAAATTGTGGCTTTCTGTGTCTTTGCATAATTGTTTTGATATCGTATTTTAAGGCCTTGGTATAAGTTTGTATAGTAATCGAAAACTATGATCGTGTTTATGTGCCATTTTTGTTACCTAATTGTTTTTTTTTCCGACAAGAATAAAGCCATACGAAAACTTTTGCAGTTTTCGTTTCGTATAAATTCCCCTTAAAAAAACGATTTTGTTTCAGTTTATGTATTTGGATATTAATTTTATCATGTAAAAAGTGTTTTAAAATGTTTATTATAACATAATAAACATAAATCCAATAAAAATATGTATCGATAAGTAAATAAAATAAACCTATTTCCACCCATTCATTTGTACTGCCCCGTAAACTATTTGGTATAAACTAAATAAAAAAATAAAAAATTAAGGCGTTACATTAATGGCAGACAGCAAAATCTGCACTATAGTTTCAACCCTATTTGGCATTGATTTTTAAAATTGTAGTTCTAGCACGTGAGCTCGTATCGCTTACCAATGCCTAGGTACATTATTATGATGTTGAATCTAATCAAATATATGATAAAGAAATCAAGCAGTATGACGCCGGCTTGTCATTACGCCGTGTTAGTCTAGTCGTGTAACGCTGGCCTGTCATTCTTGAAGAATCTGCCATACTTGATGCGTTCTGCGATCAGCGGTCAGGTCAAATTGAACGCAGCCCGCATTATGTATGAACAACGTTGTCGGTCTCTAATTAAGACAGTAAGCATCTAACATATATGTATTTATCTTGTATAGATATGCGATCTGACCATGGATCATGCAGAAAGAACGCTAGGATGCGTACGCACGTTCAATTTGACCTGCAAGGCCGCAACCATTCCGGTCCCGTACCAATGATTTATTTGGAACTTATGTACGGAATTTCATATCACCACCAGAAAACATCGTGAAGCAACCTGCATACGTCCGTAGAAGAAATTTGATATCGTATGTGAATCCACCAATCTGCACTGCGTGGTGGATATATCCCAATCACTCTTCGTGGGTAGACTTACGTCCTGCAGTGGACTATTAAGAAGACTGTTACAGTACAGTACAGAATGTAATCTAACAGTATTATAAAACATTTCACCGACCTACAACAATCTTCTTTCCAGACTTTTTACACCAGATACGTGGTGACGACGTTTAGAAGCTACGACAACTGGCTGCACAAAGTGAAGGCGGTTCTCGATCGGCCGAGCTGGAAGCCAGGGTTTTCCGTTCGCTTCAGGGATATGGCAGAAGACGTAAGATTTTTGAAGTGAAACTTCTAATGAGACTGCCATCAAGGTTGCGTCTCAAACCTTTAACTTTTTAGTTGCGTTAAACCTTTAACACGACGAGTTTTGTTCCAGTCAGGAAATAGATTAGTAATAAAATTACATCCCCGGAACGCATAGAAAAGGACATGTCCACAAAATGTACGGAGGCTGGTATAATAATAATCAAAAAATCTAACCACAATACTTGTTACATTTCAAGACAGTTCATATTTTTCTGAGTATATTCAGTTAAAAACACAGTTTTTATTAATTTTGAATTTATTTAAATAAATAAATATATTTGGCTCAATAGGTAGGTTAGAGATAAACTTGATAAACTAAACTAGATTACGCTAGCGTCATCTAGTTTAGTTAAGAGTAAACTACTAAAATAACTTTGCTTTTAGAATTGACTTCACAACTAACTTTATTACTATTAAGATTGAGGTTATATATATTTACATATTTAAATACACTTAAACAAACAGTAACATATGAATTTGCATTTATCTTATTTAACGTTTAGACATTACCATGGAGGGGGTATGAGAGCAATGCTGCATCAAAGTTGCTTCTTCCGCGCGGAGGAACTCCACGCACGTTTTTTTTTTTAAATAATGTAATGAGGTTATACGTAGAAAACTGACATAGCCCAATGGATTGGCAAGTTGAAATGACAGTGATACAGATAAATGTATTTTTGTTCACAGCCTGAAATCCATCTAAGACCGAAATACGACGTGGTACTCCCAGCTTGGTGCACTGGATACCTTCTTCTGCACTACGCCCTGGTTCTGATTGGGTTTTATCAGCTGTTCCTGATGCATCTGGTGAGGTATTTTTTAAGACTCCGCTATCCGTCTGTCTGTCATCAGGCTGTATCTCATGAAAGGTGATAGCTAAAACAACAGCTCAGCCGATTTCGATAAAATTTAAATGGGACTACCTCGGTACCCTTTCCAAATAAATAAAAAAACGGTCCACCATTGACGAAAATATCGAAGAACATCCACATGCATACATGCAGACGAACATATGTTCCACCTCCACCTCCTTCTGTTTGGAAATTGGTAAAAATCAAAAATAATCTAAAAATGGCTTACAAACAACTTCTAGCGAATCATTTGAATTTTGTGTACGATCGAAGTCAGTAGAGCCATTTATAGCGAAAATTAAAATTATTTAAATATTAATTTAAAAAAAACCGGACAAGTGCGAGTCAGGCTCGCACATCAAGGGTTCCGTACAAATCCAGAAAATTTCACAAAATTCGGAAGTAAGTTATTAAAATCTCTATACTATAACCATCGACATATTTTTTTTTTCACTTTTCTCGTCATACATCGAAAATTACACAATTTTAAAATAATTAAATACCTGTTTCAGCATGTCCTAATGAAGTTATTTTATATGATACGATTTACTCACTTTAAATTATGAACCCATTTTTTGTGAATTTTGGGGCCCTATTTTTTTGTGATTTAAATAAAAATGTACAGTTTTCAAATTTATTCCTATATGTGTACTCTGAGACAATGCTTCTCGCCAAATTTCATAGTTCCGCGTCAACGGGAAGTACCCTGTAGGTTTTTTTTTTGTGAGTGTCGAAATATCCAGTTTTTTACGCCATAAACGGCTCTAACTGTTTTAAACAATAACTGAGAAGTTTTTCTTTTACACAACTGCAATAGACCATACGTATACAGTTTAAATTTCAGCTCGATGTCTTAACGCGTTCCCGAGATAAAGAGTCTTGACATACACACAGACGGACAGACGGACAACAAAGTGATCCTATAAGGGTTCCGTTTTTTCCGTTGAGGTACGGAACCCTAATTATTCAAATTTGTACATTATTTTAGTTTATTTATTCCAGGTGATCTCCCAGACAACAGTTGCTATCCTTGTCGTCTACACACTGCTGTCTCTCACCGTCTTCGGCACGATCCTCGACGCCTCTCCAAAGGCTCCTCTCTACGAATCCATTCGCTGCACGGCTGTCCTCTTCCTGGCAAGGTCACTGACCCCAGTTTTCACCCTAAACTATACAGTGAAGACGTTCTATATAGTGTCAGGGCTATTCTGGTTGCTATTCGTTTGTAAGACTAATGAGATCAGGGCTGTGAAGCGAGGAGGAAATTGAATAAAATATACATAATTGGGCTTATTTTTATTCTCATTTTCTCCACCTACTTGCCTGATGTAAAAAAGGGGACCTAGTATTGTAAACTTCTTAGGTACTTCATCTTGGAACAATAATACTGTAGGTTCCCTTTTTAGAGTTCCGTACCCAAAGGGTAAAACCGGGACACTATTACGAAGACTCCGCTGTCCGCCCGTCTGTTTGTCACCAGTCTGTATAGAATTAGAAATCTTTACTTGCATCTCTAAGTAACCTGACGGTATCATGAACCGTGATAGCTAGAACGTTAAAATTTTACAGATGGAGTATTTTTGTTGCCGCTATAACAACAAATACTAAATACATAAGAAATAAATATTTAAGGGGGACTCATATACAACAAACCTGAATTTTTAGCCGTTTTTCGCTCAATAGTCGGGTACAGGTTGATGCTTGACATTGTCATATTCACTGAATATTTTGTTAAATATTCACTTCAATCGAATAAATATTTATGGGGCTTCCTTTTCCATACTGCACAGACCCTTCGCATGCGAGTCTGACTGGCACTGGTCGATTATTTAGTTTACGTTCCTACTTTCCCTCATTACACAGATCAAGTGTAATGGTGCAAGAAATGTCGTTAGGATTTAGGAAAACCTGAAGTAACGTCTGAAAATAAAGCATAATAATTATAGACGTGGACGTGGACTGCATTTGTATTTATTTCAGCCTTGAAAATGTCCACATTGAACTGATTTTAAAATGAGAAAAATTCTTATCGGGGTGAAGTTACAGTGCGCATTTACCTAAAGCCTATAAAAATTACAAATACGAAATCTTCTGAAAATCTTGGAAAAAAAGTGTTTACAATTTATACCCACTGCCACGGGGCTTTTAGACTATTAATGTTCATTTTAATTTATATATATAAAATTTTATTCTAAAATAAATTTCTATTTTAAAATCTAAATTTTTAGTTGAATAAACTATATTAAGCCTAAAACAACCTAGTTTTAGTAATTTTAGGTTTAATAAACGAGTAGTTTATGAAAAGTTATTTTATATTTGTTGAAATATATTTATTTTTGAGGAATTCGATGGCGTATGTGAATCCACCAAACCGCACTGGGCCAGCGTAGTGGATATGCCCCAATCACCCTTCGTGGGTAGACCTATTAAAAGGCTGAGACAGTACAGTATGTACTTCCGATAGCCTGCAATAGGTACGTAAAAGAGAGACAATTATAAGTGAAAATGAATCACTACTGTGATGACGTATGGTACAGTGAATGGGTGAAGAGAATCGTGCTTGACCCTACCTTATAGAATAAATATAAATAACGTAATGAATAAATTAAAATATATTTATACTGTGTTCTTATTCTCGCTGTGACTAGCGTGGTAATGGAAATTATTTAACCATAACAAAGTCATTAAATATTCAACAAGATTGTGATAAAAAGTGATCAGGTTCTCTAATTGTCGATAAAACATTGACCATTCTAATAATAGAAAAGTAGATTCAGAATTACTTACCTATTACAAAAAAGATTATTCTATGGCTCATAGTGATGGGAACAAGTTGATTCTGGAGTGAGTGAGCTGCTGATCTATATACACTTAAAGGGTTATCCAGAACTGCTGTAGTAAACCGAAAGGGAGTGATTGAGACTATCATTACAAACAACTTTTTAGTAAAATATTTACGTCTTTGAATTTTTTTGAATAAAGCCTAAGTCGGTCGCTGAAATGTGATGAACTATCCTCAGTAGGATTTAGAAAAGTAATGAAACATCAAGCATACACATATAGTAGGTACCTACATATGTTATTTTCGCTATTTAACTACCGACGTCAAAAGTTTTTTTTTTTTTTTAGTCTGCCTACACTATCAAAAAATTGTGGAATTCTTACGCTAAAGCTCAGATTGTCATAGACCTTAGAGTAGTTTTAAACTTGTTGATGCTGTCACCAAAAATGTCAATATCAGTTTTCTTTGTTGTACTGACCCGTCATCCTAACGATGGCAGAATTAAGTCCCAGGTCTAAAGCCGGTTTTCATACGGTCTAAACAGCTCTAACCCCAAACCCTTCACATAATACACCTACAATTTATATAACACAATTGACCGCAGCATCGTAACATACGGTTAATAGCGTTTAACCTTTCATAAAGTCTCAATTCGAGCGGGTCGATCAAGAATGCGGGCTACAGCGACCCACGAGCGCGACTCAATAAATAACTCAATCGAGTTCACGTTTCAATTTGGTTAACTAGACGCTGGCTCGGAGCTTTTTAATACGAAATTTGACTCAATTTAGCGTACCGACCTTTTTATTATTCATTTACTGAACATAGGCCTTCCTTGGAGAGGTGAAATTCATGAAATAATGTACATTTCTATAAAAATGAAGATTGGTTTATATTATTTATACAGCATGACTTTTTATTCAGTGCACAAATTTTTATCGCGCAATAGATATCATTAATAAAACATATTTCCCTCATAAAAAGATCGACTTTTTTCATCAATTTTTTTGTCAAACTATTCCAAAGAAAATTATATTGCATGCACCCTACACTTCAGACAATAACTACCTACCAAAACATTCGGGCGTAGGTACGACGCAGCCACGTAGGTACTCAGACGTAGGGTGACATTGATTACTCTGTTTATCTGTATACTTTCTCTTGAAGTTATTTCAATATTTTTGTACTAAAGTGAGTAAAACCAATGTAAGGGTATAATTGTTTGTTTATTGTACTTTCCGTATGCAAAGTATCTGCACTGAAAAAAAAAACACCCTGTATTTTTAAAATTGTAAATCTATGGTGGAATTAAATTATTAGGTACTCAGTTAAATAAATAAATCTAAATAAATTAAATCTTTCAACCTTCATCTTTATTCATAAAAAATACATAAGTAGTATTTTGATTTGATGACGTTTTAGCCAATAAGTCACTTTGAGCTTCAACGCAAACGAGAGCAGATCAATTGTTCGAATTGTGCGAATTAAAAACTTTGACTTTGTTCTAATTTGAGTTGTATTGACTATTGACTTTGCCCAACACTATCCAAATAACAGAACTAGATTTAATGCAAGAAACGATTAGACTGGGTGAACTGATTAACATTTAATGATGCAACAATATTAAACAATTGCTCTATACTGTTATGACACAAGCAAATCATAAATCACAATGGAATTATCGTTAGTTAATTTCCGTCAAGCGTTAAAGATTATGATTATGTCTATTTTTGGCTAAACGATCGCTACAATATTCTAATTATATTTAGGTAAACAAAATAGTTGTAAAGGATGTTTTCCTAGACGACGGTACTGTTCTATAATACCATTGTACCTACTATAATATTATCACTAAGACCCAAAATTGCTAAAAGAAAATTGGCTGCTCCACACATTTTGTCTCAAGTTGACTTTTGTGTATTTTTTTATGTGTTGACTCTATAGTAAAAGTAAGTCATAATAATGGCCACAATACTCGCGTCCCGTGCGTGAGCATTCCCCTCACAGTAAATTCACGCAACATTTTGTCAAAATTATGTACGCACATGATTCACTCAGTAGCTGGGTTTTATTACCTCCTCTACCCCCTAGTACTGAACTGTACTTTCTCAAGGGTGCATACGAGTATGTCACTCGTACGAGATTTGTTGTGCCGTGTACCATGAAACGGCATTTTGCTCTTCACACGAAGTAAGTATATTTTTAGACAAAATTGTTGTCCAAAATGTACGGTAATATAAAAAGCACAGTTATACACTATGTGCTATGAAGAAAGCTCGAGTATTTGATAGTAATTAATTATATTATTCCTGTTTAAGTGCAACAAACCCGATTACTTGTTAATTAACGGAAACTAATCGATTTTTTTACTATTATTTCTATAAGTATTAATTTTTTCAAAGTGCCTTATAAGACTAATTAATTAGTAGGCAAATTAGTTCCTATGATTGTTAATTAAAATTTAAAAAATATGTCTTTCGTTCGTTCGTTTCAGCCATAGGACGTCTGCTGCCACTGCTGGACATAGGCCTCCCCTAAAGATCTCCAATAAGACCGGTTCGTAGCGGCTTGCACCCAGCGCGATCCTGCGGTCTTAATGAGGTCATCCGTCCGGGGTGGACTACGCTGCGCTTGCCGGTACGTGGTTTCCACTCGAGAATTTTTCGACCCCATCGGTCATCAGTCCCGTAGCGCTCGTAGCGTAGTTTGACTAGGTGATTGTCAGCGATCACCGAAATTAAGCAACGTTCCGCACGGTCAGTATTTGGATGGGTGACCGCGGGTGGCATTTTCCAACTGAGCGCTACCGTGGCTCGGATGACACGTTAAATTGTAGGTCCCGGTTGTTTTAACCGTTTAGCCATGTCAGAGGCCTTCAGGCGGCCTAAAAACTCTGACACCAGGGCTAGCCACCCGGCCTATACGAACTTACTTACTTATCAGTCCTCCATGCTATGTGCCCCGTCCATTGCCATATCAACTTGCCAATCCGCTGGGCTATGTCGGTAACTTTGGTTCTTCTACGGATCTCCTCGTAACCGATTCGATCTCTCAGACTTTTCAAAAAAAAAATCTGTTCTAAATATTTTGCCCACAGTCACAAATATTCACAGAATATTAAGTAGTATATTTCCTCCATAAATAAATACCTAATTAAATCAAAATACATATTAAGGGGGCTTTCATACGGTACGGAACCCTTCGTACGCGAGTTCGACTCGCACTTGGCCGATTATTAGTTAATTCATGAATTTAATCATGTTTACATGGTTATCTGCTTACCCTGGACTAAGCCTACATGGGTAATTCAGACCATCGTTATGAACAACTTTTACTATGGGGTCAATCAAGGGAACAAGAAAAAAATATCAACTGTTATATAAAATTGCGACTGAATCGACAAAAGGTATGAAACAGCTGATTTTTTCCAGGTTGGCCCCCGTTGCAAACGTTTTAGTAATGATGATCTGAATCACCACCTTTTGTCTGAACCGATCAATACTTGACTGATCAATATGTAAAACAGAAAAAATGCCAGAGGGCTAAGTGCGAGATTTTCGCTCGAGCTCGGTCGCGTTAACGTTTGATGTGATTTCTATGGCACAGCGCCATCTTGTGTCACGTACAGAAAACTGAATAGCTAAATGTGAGTATTTTTTACGGTAATGTAACGAGCGCCAAACCGATCGAACACGAGCGCGGCAACGTCTGTGATTGGCTAATTCAAGCGAGTGTGTCAATGTGCTCGCGTGTGTGCACGGCGTGCTCGGTCAACGCGGCGTAAAAGTAATTCGATTTGATTTGCAGAGTGATACACACACGCGCTACCACATTGACACACACGCTTGAATTAGCCAATCACAGACGTTACCGCGCTCATGTTCGATCGGTTTGGCGCTCGTTATATTACCGTAAAAAATACTCACACCCAGCTATTCAGTTTTCTGTACGTGACACAAGATGGCGCTGTGCCATTTCCATAGAAATCACACCAAACGTTAACGCGATCGAGCTCGAGCGAAACTCTCGCACTTAGCCATCAGATCTCTCACATGACACTCTGGTCGATGGACTTAGTACATATATCAGCGAGGCAATTCTTATAACCGATCTTGGTACTGAGGTGACACGTTCTTGAACATCTCTCGTATTTCTGACAGTGCTGACAGCTCAAAGCTGTCAAAAAAACGAGAGAAGTTTAAAATCGTGTCACCTCAGCAACGAGATAGGTTAACAGAATTGCCCTGCAGTTCTCGGTAACATGTAGGTGCTATTAATTACTTGTAGCTTGTTTATTATTGCTATAAGCAATGTAAACATCACACGTGTTCTATTAGCGTAATTATGTTTTTATGTTTATTTAGGACTGCAAAAATTCTAAGAAAATCCTTTTACCAAATAATGTTATGAATGCAAATTTGTTTTGTCTCTATACCTGTGTATGTCAAGGATATTTTTTGCGCGTTGTTTATGTATTTTACTAGTACTTAAACAAATGAAAAAACATTTATAAAATGTAACAAAAACACGATTGCTAATATAATTTTGAATAAGTATTTTGTATGGAAAAAAATATAAATTGAACGCAGCTGCGCAGTTACAATAAATCAGCTAAACCAGGAAATCATAATGCTTAGTAGGCCACTAGACTATTTCTGTTGCAGAAACCTGAAAGATAAAATAGTGCATAAAGTTATATGACAAATATTTGATATTTGTAGATATATCTATAGACAACCAGTCGTCTAAGGCACGGTATGAGTCGGTTGCTAAAATAACTCGTATACTATACCGTATACTAAGCGCCACACAAATCGACGGATGAGAAGTTAGCCGCAGATGACACTTCGCCGTGATTCGCTAATTATTGCGCATGTGTGCACAATGCCGACGCCGCGCGACGTAGTGTTGAGCACGGGTGTACAGGGAGCGCGCGGGAGGCATGAGGTTGGCGGGTGGATGTGCCCTAGCGTCTCGTTTCTCTGGCGCCCACGCATACCTATATTTCGACATTTGCGCAGCGTTCTGCGCAAAACTTCCCGTCCGCCGATTTCTGCGGCGCTTAGTATACCTAATTAATAAATACCGCGTTTAGTGCAACTTAACTATAAATCAGTTTAAACCGAGTCAAAGAGTCATAAACTTTTTCATTTAATTTCAATTATTTATCATTAATTACAGCTACCTTTACAGTAAAAACCACAGAACAGCAAAACTAATGCGATAGTGTAAGAAAAAAAAAAACAATTCATAATAATAATAATGTCATAAATTATTATTTATTTATTTCAGTTCACCAACATTGTTACATCGATACATTGTCAAAAGAATAGGAGCAAAATGTCACAATAAATACAGGTGAAGACAACATGCATTAATATCGAGCAAAACATTGTAAAAATTAAATAGAACTGAGAAAATAAATAACAGTCAAAATTTATAAATCAAATATTGCGAAAAATATAACTATGCAGTCAAAATTCAAAGACAGAAACAACAACAGAAATCCTTTAAGCGTAGTCCACATAGAGTTCGCGTCTGTCAACAAATTAAAATTAATTGGAAATCATACAAACATTACATTAAAAATAAAAATAATTAAGATTCAGATTGTCAGAGACTTCAAAGTATTCTTAAAAACATTGAAGTTGTCACCAAATATGTCTAAATCCGCTGACTTTGACAACACAGTATATTGTCGCGTGATTCTTGCTATAGGTGAATTTAATCCCAAGTTAGAACGAGCACTTTTGCTTGAAAAAATGTTGAAGCGAGATATCCTAGGCAACGTTTGCGGTTCTGTCAACGATAAATCAGATAGTAAGTCTCAGAGCAAATAAAGAAATCAAGAGAGAATGTTGTGAACAAACAAGTGAAGCCTAACAAAACTACTCCTCGCCGTGTACAGACAATTACACACACATCCAGGTAACTATGAAACTACGCCTTGGCTTGTCAGTCAAACTATGGCGGCGCAACAGCGACGCACTCATACATGTATAAAAAACCGGCTGCACTTGACTGTTTAACGACTTTCCCTCTGGATTTTTTTTATTTGCTCTGAGTAGTAAGTCCGGAGTGTTAGAAATTCCAGTGGCAAGTTTGAAAAGAAAAAAAAGATCCAGCAATAATCTACGGTTTTCAAATGAAACCATTTTGAAATATTTTAATCTAGAATTATAGCTCTTGAGCTCTTTGCCAAGATAGCATGAGATCTTTTATGTTTATATCTCACTCGCACTCGTTACAGTTAAATAAATTATTGGTGTCTCATTCTGCCTTTTATAGAGTCAGTTTGAAATATCAGTTATATAAGAATTACTTCCCGATGAAAAATCAATAGATTGCTAACTCAAGATTACCGTCTTGATAAAATAATTCAAGGGCGTCATCGGAAAAATCCCTGTTTAAAAACAAAGAAGACAAAACTCAATTTTATTCGCAGTAGAATGAAACTACTTCGAAGGCTTAATTTATACTCTCGAGTCAATGTCCTAGCGCTTATAATTATTACATAGATGATGAAATAATAATACTTTATGGATCAGGCATCACGTTTGTTACGTTAATTATAAAAAATCATAAAATTTACATTCACGTGTGATATAAACGTCACTATTTATATTAATACTTATTTATTAAAAATATAGGTAGGCAGTAGCAGCACAATGTGCGTAAGCCGTTTTAAAACTTGTATAAGTTAATCTGTAGGAAGGAAAAACTGTCTTGGTTTTTTGTTTGTTTGTAGGTAAATTTTGCGTTTTAGGGTTCCGTAGTAAAGCGAGGAACCCTTATAACTTCGTTGTGTCCGGACGGACCGTCCATCCTCATAATACAAAGCCTTATAATTTTTGAAACTGTAAAGTATACAAGATAGGATATTCAAACTTTCTATAACCATAACACCTACTACTAGAAATTTTCTCTGAAAATTATTTTGAGCACTGTGAGATCATAACTTTTTGAGTTATAACTTCTTAAACTTGTACATAGCTTAGAGGTCACTGACCTCAACAACATATTTCTTAGACAATTATGTATTATGTACTCAACCATGTAAGCAATCACTGTGACCACGAGTCCTACGTTTTATTAGTTTACTCGTGGGTTTACACAACTCCACAGTCCACAAGTAAAGAAGTTTACTCATAGTCACACTGGAGTAACCAAGCGGTGTAACCACAAGTCCGGACCGATAAAAATTTGTTTTTATCACCGACATAATTATCGTCACCATCTACGGAAGCCTAACATACGCGAGTCTTGACCCCTACTTAACAACTTATTAAATACTAGTTTTTACCCGCGGCTTCGCCCGCATACGCAATATGTCATTATAATTTATAGCCTATGTGTTATTCTGATATATAAGCTATATTATTGCAAAGTTTCATCTCAATCCGTTCAGTAGTTTTTGCGTGAAAGAGTAACAAACATCCATACATCCATCCTCACAAACTTTCACGTTTATAATATTAGTAGGATTTGTGATGACGTCATTTCAGGTAAAAGAATCAATATGTCTTTCATTGTTATAATTAACAACTGAGATTGTTTTTTTTTTCAAATTTTTGTTTTGAATAAATATTTAGTGTATTTCCGCTATCTTGTTGTAGGCAAATAAGAGTTTAAGGGGGTTTAAAAAAAATTAAGGTGCCCTTAAACTCTCAATTGCCTACAACAAGATAGCGGAAATACCTCCACTAAACATTTATTCAAAACAAAGATTTGAAGATGAATTTCCGCAAAGTAACGCTTGATTCAATCAACTACCTATTGTTTGTTTGTCATTGATAAACCAATTTTGTATTTTCAGTTCACATTCCAATCCTAAATTTCCTTTCAAAAACGGTATATAAATATCAGTATTGTAGATATAAAAAATAATGTATCTACGCTCCTGAGACGTATGTTTATTGTTTAGGTTTTACGTAAGTACATCTAAAATAGATTTTGCTTCTAGGGTTAAACTTTCGCGTTTGCGTGTGGCTCCATACATTTTGGTTAGTTCTTCCTCGTTTCCACCATGGGCGCTGAACAAAAATGTAAACATGTATTGTATTGTTTAGCCATACGTAAATATCGGTCCCGGCACGTAAGTTGAACAAAAAATATCACTCTCTCCCTTTCGTTAGCAGAGAAAACAAAAGAGAGGTAGCTACTAGCTATGGTTTAATGTTCAAGTTGTTTGCCGGCTACTATGATCCGGTCATTTAAGCTTAAATTAGGTAAGAATCTCGGAATTCAAGATACCCAGCTGTAAGTATGTAAATACTTGTATATTGACACCATAAAAGTTGTCTCAAAACCTACATATGGTAGGGTGTACGCAACTATTAAATTTCAAGGTCAAAGGTCACAAAAATCGTTTTTTTGCGCTTTTTTTGTAAATATCTCATTTCCTATGTGTTTTTTGCTATTTGTATTTATATCAATATTGTAGAATACAAAATTCTCTACAAATTTTGTCAACAAACATTTCTCATACGGTGAACCGTTTTCGAGATAGAGGGCGGAGAGCGCGCGGTCACAGCATCACTTCAGGTCAACCGGTGCCTCCGGTCGAAAACGCGCCATATATAGTTGATGAACTATCGATAAATCAATGATTATAAATACACGTAATTTTTTTAACTATTATATTATATTCTATCATTTTTTTCCTCACCTATCCACTTTTTATTCAGTATTAATTTATTTAACAACACTTACCTGCCCATGTAATTGCAGAATTGTTAATGAAAATATAGGAATTATATTTGAATTTTAACCTAATTAATATTAATAACTTCTTACATGATGAAAAAAAAAACAAATAAATTATGAATTAATCTTTTTATTAAAAATATCATTTAATACATTTATTTTTAATTAAAGTATAAAAATGGAATAAAGGGTACAAAATCTACAATTTATAATTTTGATCATCTTCTTCCTCTTCATCGTCGTCTTCCGGCTGCTGGAAATTTCAAACTGGGCTTCATTATCGTCTTCAACGACATTTGTCTCAAGTTTTTCCATGATTTTGGGGTCAAAGGTTCCATCTTCGTTAATGTCCCTCTGATGTGGTAGAGCATTGAGACAAGCTTGCCCTTTACATTGGCCACAAGCTAAATAGAATTGCAAGCCCGCTTTCCTGCATCCGCATCGCGAACCACAACCACTGTTGCAGTTGCTGAAAACTGTATTTAGCTAATCTTCTGGAGCAAGTGGTAAAATTGTCATGATAGGCTCCAGAAAATCGTTTCGCATTGCCCAACCCCATACCTGGGGTTTCAAATCATGCCCTAACCAAGTTTGAACTACTACTACACGTTTGAAATTTTGATGAGCAGCTGCACTTGTTGGTGGAATGTTTGAAAGCTGCACAGGTTTATTAAGTTTTGTAGACTTGACGTAATGCATATAACGAAGATGATCGAGACTTTTCACAGATTTCGGAGCATTATAGACTGCCAATAAGGTTTGAGTTTTACTCTCTAATAATCTCTGGGCTGAACAATTTTCTTCTTGAAATGCTGCAGCTAGTTCATCCAAATTTGTTTTTTTAGGATTCCGTACCTCAAATGGCTAAAACGGAACCCTTATAGGATCACTTTGTTGTCCGTCTGTCCGTCTGTGTGTATGTTAAGATTCTTTATCTCGGGAACGCGTAAAGATATCGAGTTAAAATTTAAATTGTATACGTATATATCTATAGTCTCTTACAGTTGTGTAAAGACAAAATTTCTCAGTTATCATATAAAGAAGTTAGAGCCGTTTATGTCGTAAAAAACCGCATATTTCGACACTCACAAAATCAAAACCTACGGGGTACTTCCTGTTGACATAGAACTATGAAATTTGGCTAGAAGCATCGTCTCAGAGTACACATATAAAAATAAATCTGAAAACTGTACATTTTTATTTCAATCACAAAAAAATATAGGGCCTAGATTCAAAAAATATGGGTTGAAAATTCAAAGTGCGTAAATCGTATCATGTAAGGTATCATATAAAAGAGCTTCATTAGCACAATACATGCTAAAACAGGTTTTTAATTATTCAAACAATGTGTAATTTTCGATGATGACGAAACATTTGAAAAAGAAAAACTTTTGTCATTGATGATGATGAGTATAGAGATTATAACAACGTACTTCCCAATCTTGTGAAATTTTCTGGATTTGTACGGAACCCTTGGTGTGCGAGCCTGACTTGCACTTGTCCGGTTTTTTCATCATGTAAGCAGTTATTAATATTAATTCGGTTAAAATTCAAATATAATTTCTATATTTTCATAAACAATTCTGCAATTATATGGGCAGGTAAGTGTTGTTAAATAAATTAATACTGAATAAAAAGTGGATAAGTTAGGAAAAAAATGATAAAATATAATATAATAGTTAATAAAATTTACAAATATTTAAAACCATTGATTTATCGATAGTTCATCAACTATATATAGCGCGTTTTCGACCGGAGGCACCGGTTGACCTGAAGTGATGCTGTGACCGCGCGCTCTCCGCCCTCTATCTCGAAAACGGTTCACCGTATGAGAAATGTTTGTTAACAAAATTTGTAGAGAATTTTGTATTCTACAATATTGATATGAATACAAATAGCAAAAAACCCATAGGAAATGAGATATTTACAAAAAAAGCGCAAAAATCGGATTTTTGTGACTAATGACTGGATTAGTGTAGTTTAATTTAATATTTTAATAAACATGTTAACTATTGTAAACCTGGACTTGATCTCTATCATTGACGAAGCGTATTTAAAATTAATGCCGCTTGACAAAAATTCCTCATGTAATGACTTTTAATCGTTTGAAAGTTTCTACGAGATCATGACTTGGTCAAGATATCAATCCACACAATAATTGTGCGTGTTAAGAGTGAACAACGCCATCTAGTCTCATTCTGATGAAACAAAATTAACGCCTAAAATTTTTTTCTTCCGTCAGCTAACCTCGGAGCCCTATTCGACAGTAGAGTTTGTGCAAAAAGAGAAGCGTCGCAGGTGAGGTCGCCCGTGTGCCATTTTACTGTTTTTAATGTTATTGTTTGTTTAGTTCACCTTAAAGCCACAACGGTTTTCTTTTTGCACATTCTCTAGCAGCTTACCGCAACCGCGGCCGTATGTGTACGCGTTCTGCTTCGCTTTTCTCTTTATTTTTTACTTTCGATCGTTATGGACGTATACGGAACTTTGACAGATTATAAAGATAATCCGTATACGCCGTCCAAGCCGTTTGAAAGTCTAAAATAAAGGCTCGCGCCGGGAATAAATTAATATTTAAGATTGCCACACGGTCAAAAGTTTTGTTTCGATTTTTAGGCCCCTTCTTTGTCTGTCTTTGTATATGCTTATATCTTCAAAACTATGCAACGGATGCGTTTTTAGGGTTTCGTACCTCAAAAGGAAAAAACGGAACCCTTATAGGATCACTTTGTTGTCCGTCTGTCCGTCCGTCCGTCTGTGTGTATGTCAAGACTCTTTATCTCGGGAACGCGTAAAGAAATCGAGTTGAAATTTAAACTGTATACGTATATCTATGAACTATTGTAGTTGTATAAAATAAAAACTTCTCAGTTATCGTTTAAAAAAGTTAGAGCCGTTTATGTCGCAAAAAACCGCATATTTCGTACTCACAAAAATCAAAACCTACAGGGTACTTCCCGTTGACATAGAACTATAAAATTTGATGCGAGAAGCATCGTCTCAGAGTACACATATAGGAATAAATCTGAAAACTGTACTGAAAATTTTAATCACAAAAAAATAGGGCCTCAAAATTCACAAAACATAGGTTCAAAATTCAAAGTGAGTAAATCGTATCATGTAAGGTATCATATGAAAGAGCTTCATTAGCACATGCTAAAACAGGTTTTTAATTATTTTAACAATTTTCCATGAATGGTGAGAAAAGTAAAAAAAAAGAAACCTTTGTCGATGATGATGATGAATATAGAATTTTTTAACAACTTACTTCCCAGTTCCCAGAGACAATAAGAAAAGTGTTGATGGACACATTCTTAGTTTATTATACCTAGCAATTTAAGTTAGATTTAAATTACTTATTAGCCCATAGCTAGATAGTAATTTTTTAAGAAAAGCTCGTCAGCGTTTCTTAAACAAATAAATAAATCTAATTATGATTCTACCCACTTTTTAAACCTTTATTCTTTGACCGAATAGAGTGAAAGCCAAGGTCTTCGGAATAACACGGCAAATTTGCTTTCGTTTGTCCAAATGTTGGGTGTATAGGTCGCATTTTTCAACGAATCTTGAAGAAACTTAGTGACATTAATGGTTTTTTTTTGGCGTTTTTTGATACTTACTTACGGAGAAAAATAGACGATATTTCCCTCAAAAAGAGTTGGCAAGATTGGCAAGATTGTTTGATATCTGAATTTTAAGAAAGTTTTCAAGTAGAGCCAGGGTGGTCTAGTGGTAATGGACACTCGCCTTACAATCGCGAGGTCGTGGGCTCAAATCCCAATCCCGTACCAATGAGTTCTTCAGAATTTATGTACAGAATATCACACCACTGGCTTTTCGGTTAAGGAAAACATCGTGAGGCAACCTGCATACGTCCGTAGAAGAAATTCGATGGCGTTTGTGATTCCACCAACCCGCACTGGGCCGGCGTGGTGGATGTGACCCATCAACCTTCGTGGGTAGGCCTACGTCCTGCAGTGGACTAAAAGGCTGATACAGTACAATTGCGAGTAAAAACCAAATCGGTCAAGACGAAGTCGAGACTAACCACCAGGTTAATTTGTCACCAGGCTGTATCTCATGAACCGTGATAGCTAGAACGTTGAAATTTTCACAGGTAATGTATCTTTGTTGCCGTTATAACAAGAAATACTAAAAACAGATTAAATTATTATTTAAGGGAGACTGCCATACAATAAACCTAAATTTTTAGCCGTTTTTCGCTCGATATTATTAACGGTAACAGATAGATGCTTCAAATACCCACAGAATAGTTTTAAAGGTTTCATTTCAATAATAAGTAGTTAAATTAAAATAAATATTTACGGGGGGCTCCCATACAGTACGGAACCCTTCGTGCGCGAGCCCGACTCGTACTTGGCCGATTATTTAAGTTTCAAAATAAAATTGTTAGTTTGCGTGCTTGGAATTATAAGAACGGATAGAGTCCACAACAGCACACTGCGTTCTATCACAGGGGTAGTTGATGTCGGCTAAAATGCTGCCAAACTAGTGGGATTGGGCGGGCCATGTGGCGCGGATGCACCCCGATCGATGGGCCAGGATCATCACTGGGTGGGTGCCTGACGGACGACGCAATCAGGGAAGGCCTAAAAAGCGCTGGTGAGACGATCTTGACTCATTCGAGAGGGGTTGGCAAGAGGATGCGATGGATCGCGACTCATGAAAGAAATGGGAGAGATCTTTGCCCAAGAGTGGGACAGTGTAGGTTAAAAAAATGTATAAAAGCGTTATAATAAGATAGAAAAAGAAGCGGTAAAATTATAAGATTACTTACTTATTATAATATTCAGGTAATAAAATTAATCTGTTTGCTGAAGTTATTCATGCAATGACATGAAATGAGGTCATTGACATAAACTTAAGGCCTTTTACAAACTTTTATCCAGTTTAATCAAGATTGTTTCTTATATATATACTTTTGGTCAGGAACTCGCCTGATTAGTGATGTTAAGCCTGATAGTAGTTAAGCGATGTTGTATGGCCGTAGACCTAAAATATATCTATTCATTCTTGCCCTAGTGATATCCAGAATATTGTAATTGATACAAATTCTTACATTACATTTAAACTACGAGTAAATACTCCTATTTTTATCGCCCAGCAACTTAAAAAAAAAACACGGCGAACAAAATGGGTGTCAAAATTTGACGCATTTGCCAATCTATGGCATTTCATCATTACCAGTCATAAAATATTAAATTGACACAGGTAAACAACCCCGAGGAAAAAGCCAACTGGTGGAGAAACCTCGAAAACTCACTAATTTTATATACCAGCCTCAGAGCAAATAAAAAAACCGGACAAGTGCAAGTCAGGCTCGCACACCGAGGGTTCTATACAAATCCAGAAAATTTCACATAATTGGGAAGTACGTTGTTAAAATCTCTATACTCAACATCATCATCATCGACAAAAGTCTATTTTTTTTAACTTTTCTCGTCATTCATCGAAAATTGTTAAAATAATATAAAAACCTTTTTTTACCATTTTTTTATTGAACTTCACAAATGTTAATATATTTTTTCTGTATTTTAATCAGACTAAATTGCTGAAAAAATATACCAGAAATCCTAAACTCCTTATTCGTATTACACATTACTTATAGTCTGAATTAGTATTGAAGCGATCTTCATCATCCATCTTTGGGGGTATGGACATTGTGGCCACAATGAATAAAATTAAATATACATCTTCAAATATTTTATGGGTATTCTAGTATGTAATCACGAATGGCAAATATAATTTGTACAAAATGTGTGACAGAAATTGGAGAAAGAACCTTTCACAGACAGATGTCATCTGCTTAATTTGTAGCATAAAGTTACATTCTTAATTTCTTACCCCAAGTTTTGCACCCATGATCTTTTGTTTTCATAGGGTCAACATGTGCAATCCATTTTTACAAAGAGAGGGAGAGGTTAGGTTAGGTTCACCAACTTAACAATCTACCAATTAGAGATTTTTACAATAAATCTGTGTTATTAACTGAAAAATAATGTTGAACGGCAGACTGCTATCTCACTAGAATCACCCTGATCTAGAGTTCTCTTAGTAAAAAAAAACCCAAGAAAATTAATGGCTGATCGGCCATACGACTGAGTGCCGCATATTTGGGGCTCCTTTAGTGAATCGGACTCTAGTAAGCTCCTAATCAGTTCTCCAAGAACGGAAGTTAGGTACTTACTCCGTCACTCTTATCAAAATTAGTGCAGCAGCTAAATCTGTGTAGGAAGAGGTATAAACATACCTGATACTACTTACCTATACGTTTCTACAATCATCTACATAATTACGTTTTTACCAAAATCCTTACTCCTCTTTTTCGACAGTCGGATTAAAACGTAGGTCTCGTCAAAACGTAAAAAGAAGATTGTGGCCGCTGGCTCCACTCGCGCAATATGTTTATGCTAGTATTCAATCCTTACTTCTGGCTTTCCTAGTAACCAGTCGAAAATTCTTTGATAACGTCCTTCCCTTTCACCCTTGAGAGAATCCTAGAAGGGAGAAAAAAAGGGGGCGGCTGAACTAACTGGCCTATGGCGGCCCAATGTGCTAGTCCGCCTCTGCTCAGACCCCGACAAATATATCTATGGGCAACGACTCGTCT
>OX438805.1:9035399-9437899 GCA_949316475.1 Hypomecis punctinalis
TTGTTTACTTAGGTCACAGATGATACCTGCTAAGTTTTAGATATCATCTAGGTCATAGACAGTAGTTTTTAGGGTTCCGTACCTCAAATGAAAAAAACGGAACCCTTATAGGATCACTTTGTTGTCCGTCTGTCCGTCTGTGTGTATGTCAAGTCTCTTTATCTCGGGAACGCGTGTAGATATCGAGTTGAAATTTAAACTGTATACGTATATCTATAGTATCTTGCAGTTGTGTAAAAGAAATTAACGATAACTGAGAAGTTTTTCTTTTACACAACTGCAAGAGATCATAGATATACGTAAACAGTTCAAATTTCAACGCGATATCTTTTCGCGTTTCCGAGATAAAAAGTCTTGACATACACACATACGGACAGACGGACAGACGGACAACAAAGTGATCCTATAAGGGTTCCGTTTTTTCCCTATGAGGTACGGAACGCTAAAAAAAGTCAAATAGTTACCACCAAAACGACATTATTTTATAGAAAAATGTGTACCAACTATTCTGGTCTTGCCATTTTCATTTTAGGCAACGCAGAAATATAGCATTCATATTTTATTGAATGGTTGACATCTCTCCCGTGTGAAGCCATTTGCTTCGACATTCATCAAATCAGCAATATAACTTTTTCCACGAATTTGCGGTTTCCTATTATGTGTTTCTTACAAATAGTTTCTATTGTCGGGTTTTATTAATTTGATTTGGCATAAATATAAAAAACTAGCTTTTGCCCGCGGCTTCGCCCGCATGATATTTTGATTTTTGACGCAATATCATTATAATTTATAGCCTATGTGTTATTCTGATATATTAGCTATATTATTGCAAAGTTTCATCTCAATCCGTTCAGTAGTTTTTGCGTGAATGAGTAACAAACATTCATACATCCATGCTCACAAACTTTCGCGTTTATAATATTAGTAGGATATGTGTAAATAATGTAATATTTAATACAGCTATACTTAATTTCCAACTAAATATAGGTATTATTAATTTGCGATAACGATTAGTATATAGCTCAAAAGTTAGAAGCTTTGAAAAAATCTAAAATAAGTAACTGTAGTTATTTTGTTATTATCACTATTTAAGGAAAAGTATAAAATTAAAAAACCCAAAGCCTACGGATTTTTATACAGCTATATTTAAAAAAAACGTAGCATCATTCAAGATATTGCTTTGTAAAGTGCTCGAACATTTAGAGGTGTAAAATCATGAAAAAAGCGTTTGTTGTTCCATACAAAAAGTTCATTGACTCTCTATGTTTTAATAACTGTTTTTATCGCTGCTTCGCAAAGCAATAAGTTGTAGAATCAACATAAATCCTAAATCACTTTACAAACAAACCTACATACAGATACACATAACATACGCAAACGTTTAGCACCCTTTTTGGGTCATAGAAAATAAATAAATATACACGTGCCTTACCTATGCATACGCAAACTTATAAGTCTTATAACACCTTTCTTCAGTCGTAGATCTAAAAATATTATTCACGTTTTATCCCCTTTCACTCGATCATGGCTTTCAAGCAGAAAATTAAATCATTTTCATAATTTGAAGAATTTGGATTCGTACACGAGTTTAGGTCCCATCGGTCTATTCATCAAACTCCGCGACAAATCTCTCACCGTAATATTATTTTAAACGACAAAATTGGAGGAAATAATCCCAGAGTTTTAACGGCAAACGAAAGGGGAAACTTCGCAAATACATTATTATGAAATATGACGCAAACTTGATCCGCTGGGTCGACGGCCAAATATTTGCATGTTTGTTTGTCCTCATTTAACAAATTTCAGAAGTTGGCGGAATGGTTTATGGCTGAAAGTGGATTGCACTCGTTCAACTTGTTTAACAATTATTTAGGTGAATTTTCGGCAAATAAACAAATGGAACTTTCCAAGTGCTAAAAAGGCAAAATAGTCACCCACTGAAATGAATACGTAGGCAAAAAAATGTAAGCTGATGACCAATGAGGCCGAAAAGTTTCGAGTAAAAACCACGTAACAGCGTGTGTAGCGTACGATTTCCACTGACTATTTTTGTAGCAACAATGTATTCAAGACCGCAAAAAAATGCTGGATGTAAGCCGCTTTCAATCTGTCCTAACTTTAGTTCATCTTCGGATTTCTTAATTCCTGATACGTTCTCAGAGAACAGTAAAACTAATAATAGCATCAAAATTAATTTATCCAATTAACCGCTACAATGTTTTTTTATTACTTACCTATCCCTAATTTTTAGTCTAATAAAAAGCATGAAATGGTATGTATCAAAAATTTGTTAGAATAGATAATTGTTTTATTATATCTTTGTTTAGCAAACAAAACTCATGATAGAAGGAAATTCTCGATGCCCGTAACAATTTAACAACAACATTTCGTTCACAAAAACAAAAAGAGATCCTCGAACAAAATTATCTTCGTTTTTCATAAATTAATGGTGTTTGTTTTCTTTTTTAAATTACTTTATTCTGTTTCTCGTTAAAATTAATTCACCATGATGGCGGTGAAACAGGAAAGCAAATTTGCCTAATTATTTTAATAAGCTGGAAAGTTACCAACGGCACACCTATTCGAAAATCAGGGTAGTTTTGTGGGACATGGGCAAGAACGTTGGGACCTTTTTCAAAATGTATACTATTATTTATTGTACACTTGAGCTCGTCCGTGGTAAGGGTTCTGAGTCTTGGTTGCCTAAATGTCGGCCTAGGTCTGAGGCCAGTTTGTCCTGATGCCGCGGCACTAGTATATGGCATTGGTATCCCCTGCTTGTAGTGAACCTACTAAAAGGAGACCTTTGGGCTCCTGAGGTCAGAAATGGGACTCTCCACCATTTCCTGTCATCCAGGGGCCCGTTTGAGTGGATGCGGGCCCGGGGAGGGGGCGTGTGTGAGGACCGCACAAGGCTGGTTCAAGTACTAGGCGAGTAGTCGTACAAAGTGCTGGGAGCACCGGTGCGTTCCTTTGGAGATCCTGGAGCTCCCAAGAGGGCACAAAGGCTGGCCACCGATGAGGTTTTGGTGGGTACAATCCTACATAACCCGACTGCACCCCAAAGCAGTCGGGCATCTTTCAAAGATTTCCAGTCAGTCTGAGGTATTCAGGTGACTTAATTCAGACATGAGATAAATATACAAGTACATACAAACCTCCTGGTCTTATGAATTTAATTTAATATTGGTATTAAAGACTGAAACAAAATGATCGATATATAATGAAACGATAAACCAATCGTTGAGCCAAAAATAGGTATATCAGCATTTTGGTGACGCGGTCATGCGTCATGTTACATCTTTTAAAGTAAGATTTAATTTAGATTTCATCACAGAATATGCACAATTGGCTGTGATTGATTGGTTTGAGCTTACAAACTGGTATCTTTTTAAAGGCATGCTTATGCAAAACTTTCTTTTTGTGATAAACATTTCAAAAATTGACGCGTTCGCAGGATTTGAACCTGCATCCTCTGGAACTCCGGCCCAGATGCTCTGTCCAATTAAGCTAAAACGCTCTCTGCGAAGGCGCCGAATTAGTGAGTGTTTATCATTTTACCAACTACTACATTGTTGGAAGCGTCATTTGTGAGAACTGCTTTAAACCAGTCAGTCACTTAATGTGAAATTATTAGAACTTATGCATGCTTGTGCTCAAAGGCACCTAGTTTCTCTGCTAGTCTCAAAGGACTAGCAGAGAAACAAAGAGTTGGAGACTAAATGTAGCCATATTAAGCAATAGCTCTATTAATATAAGCTCGCCCAATGGAAAGCGAAGTTTTACTCGAGGATGGAATATGTATATATACCTAGAAGATATCTATTCACTTATTCACTTTTGCCATAACAACATTATCCACATTGTATTCCTAGAAATTAAATTCAAAGACCCTATATGGAGGTATCAAAACAAGTCACATTTCAGGGACGCTGGCAGAATTGTTATGAAAAATAAGAAAGTATAAACTAACTTGTCTTCAAATCGCGATGGCTACGACTATTGAATCCTTATTTTGCTATCCGTGAATCGAATATAAAACTGTAGCAAATTTTCCGAAAGAATATTTCCGATACGCTTTTTGATTCTGATTAGAGTTCAGCTCTACTTTTTATTTTCTGTTGAATAAAAGAAAACCATTTAAATTAAGTATGAGTGGTTTGATATTTTGTTTCTACTTTAGATATTATTAAATGTGTCTGTGTGCGTTAAATAAACTAAATATCAGATTTCAAAACGAGGCCCTTAGCCAAGTCACAAGCGCTTTCAATCTATTAGTTATATCAATAAGTTATTTTAATTGATACTCGTATGTTGTTCTCTTTGTTGTACTCCCATAGAAATTCTCAATAACCTATACCGAAACTTTTAAGAAAAAAAAAGAAACAGTGGTAGCCACAGAATCAGCAACGCCGAAAATAACTGGAGTGAAAATGGACTTCTCTCGCGCTAACTTTGGTGCGCGATTAGTCCCGTAGTATATAATAATATTGTGTTCAAATCGCAAAAGTTTCAAACGACACGTCTAAATATATTGCAAAAAATCGAGGCCGGTACTTATTCATCTTAAAATTGCAACAAAGAATTCATATTCTGTTTCATAAATAAAAATCTTCAAGTTGATACTGAAACAATCTTCCAAAGGTCACTTACACCCTCCATCTATCTCCTATACCAGTGTCCGTAAGGACGTTACACGAATCAATCGATCACGGAAGTTAAACATTGACCGCCAACACTTGATTGAGCGAACATTTAGTTGCATTATAGCTCCCATGTGACACCGAAGAGGCTATTCGTGTCGGATACAATTGACATATTCATGGGCGATGTTCAAGAAACATTGTACTTAACTACATTGCCTAAGTATACACATTAGGCCCATTTATGAAGGCGCCATCGTAATTATAATAGCTATTTAGAATATTTCTGTTCCTTTCACTTATCTATCTATCAGCCGTAGGATGTCCACTGCTGGATATAGGCCTCCCCATGGATTTTCAATAATGCCGGTTGGAAGCGGCCTGCATCCAGCGCGTTCCTGCGATTTTTATTATATCGTCAGTCCACCTCGTCGGTGGACGTCCTACGCTGCGCTTGCTGGTCCGTGGTCTCCATTTGAGAACTTTCCGGCCCCATCGGCCATCCGTTCTTCGAACAATGTGTCCTACCCATTGCCACTTTAATTTTCTAATCCGCTGGGCTATGTCGGTAACTTTGGTTCGTCTGCGGATCTCCTCATTTCTGATTCGATCCCGCAGAGAGACACCGAGCATAGCCCTCTCCATAGCACGTTAAGAATTCGCGTCTCCAAAAAATTGATTTTTTGTTTGATGATTGCACAGCAATGACCTATTTATTCAAATTGTTAATCCATAATTAGAGACTTCAGGATATAAGCTAAATGTTTTTTATTGTGAAAACATGATTAATGAAAATTTTCTCGATAACTTTTCTCGTCAAAAAAGTGTCTCCATAAACACATTTTTCGTTGTTTCTCCGAAAATATTAGTTGCTGACAAATAATTATTAAACAATTTGATAGCCAATTTTGTAATCTAACATATATCTCAAAATTGTATTTAAAAATTGAAAGGTTTTCGAGTAACAACTGATATATGAATTGGCGCTTACGTTACTTTTCTGAGCAGGTTTTAGACATGCGAGTGCTCTGTCTCGCAAACGCAAATCATATATAGTCATCACGCTTACGCACTATTCCTTAGACAGCTTCGAGCTGTTCCAGGGAGTGGACGTGTCGCTCCGCGCTTTGAATTTACGTAATATTCAAATAATTATTTGACGCGTTTGAACACAAACACATCATGAATATTACTGAAAAAATATGAGTGCGGTCGTGGAGTACCTAATAATATTTTTTATTTATAACATATTTATGTATCGTGGCTTTCTCCTTTTATTATGTACCTATTTGGTTCAGAGTTTATTGACCCCACCGCAGCGAAACACATTTCTGCACTGACAATTTCAAACTTGGTTTGTTTGTAGGTACTCAGTGAATTATTTTGAAACATTTTACGTCGGCATTACTATTGGAAATGAACATAGGCCCACACATAAAGCGCGATCGAGTGATGTTCACCACGCTGACCCAATGCGTATTGGTGAATTCCCACGCCACCGATTTTCTTTGACTACGTACATTTCGTTTTACGATGTTTTCCTTCACCGGAAAGGCTGTAGAGTGTAAATCCGAAATAATAAATAAATAAAGACAGACAAAATATGTATTTATTTTAGCATAATACAATTGTATCGATCATTATAACAAATATGTATTTACTACGCGGGGCCAACCCTAAAATCATGAAAAATATTAGACACAGCGTAGGTATATTATCAAGAATCCATTGTTTATTTTTTTGTATGAAACAGTTGATTATCATTTTAACCGACTTCAAAAATAATGAGGTAGGTAAGTATTTTATTTTGTATGCATGTTACACGATCAATCAATTTTGATGATTCATTCATTTTTTGGTAGATCATATTACAGGGGCTAGCTTTTAGATGCTTCTTTTGGAGCTGTGTTTACACCACTGTGCCCCGCAGGGTTTTGAACAGTTACCAGTTCAATCTGCTGGGCGGGACTAACAAGTTATAAATGTAACACTTTTAGATTCACACGCTTGACGTACTCGTCACTATATTTCCAAGTAAGTAGTAGTTTTTAAAAAAACAACGGCATAATGAGCAAGGCATATGTCATATTTTCAGTGCGCGATTAGTCCCGTAGTATATAAAAATATTGTGCTCGAATAGCTAAAGCTTACAAAATAATAATGACTATTTATTAGATTTGTATTCCTCAGTATATATACTTCTGTATATGTATTTAAATTGGGTTCAGTGACGTTACGGACACAACATTTTCGGACATATTTTATTTTCAATTTTAGTTAATATTTCTCAGATGTTTCAGAGGATTAAATCAGATACATCGGAAATCGTCAAAATACAATTATATCGTTAAACCAAGTTAGTTATATCGTTATTTTTTGGACGATAACTATTCAATGGACGTGAATGGCCATAAATCACCATAATAATTATTATCGTGACTAAAAATATTTTTCATGTGCAAATTGTGCATTTTCTAGAACCAATTACTGGAAAATATGCTACAAAATATATACTTCCTAAGTCTACTGTACGTAGAATGCTAAGTAGTTACTAGCTAGAGATGTAAAAACCACAGTATGCACCAAATCTTTTGTTTTATTCATAAATAAATAAAATACATATTTTGAGACATCTTACACACGGACTCTGATCCCAAACTAAGCAAAGCTTGTGGTATGGCTGCCAGAGACTGATATACTACTTACATATACTTTTTTTAAATACATATTTATTTAGATAGTAACTAAATAACACCCAGACACAGAGCAAACACCTATGTTCATCACATAAATATTTGCCCTGGGTGGGGATCGAACCCACGCCTCTTTGATCCAGAAGTTAGGGTCACTAACCACTGAGCCACCGAGGCAGTCACATACTTATACATAATTAGATCTAAAGTTCATTTACTCGCGACAAAACCAATGAAAATACTAATTTTGTATTTGCAATATTGGGGGATTAGTCCTATGGGACTGTGGTTCTACAGGATTAGCTCCATAGGACTAATCCCCCAATTTTGCAAATATTTCAAATAGTCAAAATATCACGCGGGTGATCCATAAACAAAAATTTTAAGATTTTATCTTGCGTACTTTAGAAAATAAGGGAGCACACACTTTTTTTTTCAACGTTGACTACCTATATTTCACAAATGGTACACGAATCAAAAAAAAAATATTTTATGTTACCTTACATTAAATGTAACCTTAAACTAATTACAAAAACCAAAGGACATGTCCACAAAATGTATAGAGGCTGGTATAATAATAATCAAAAATTCTAACCACAACACTCGTTACATTTCGAGAAAGTTCATATTTTTCTGAGTCTATTACAACAGTTAAAAACAAAAAAGAGCCATCCGATTTTTTAAAATTGATTTTGAATTTATTAGGATAAATAAGTATATTTGGCCCAATAGGTAGTTTATCTCTAGCTACCCTGATTAATTAACCTCCAAATTGTTAAATAAAAGCATTTTTACCAATGAGATACACTTTTAAAGTGTTTTTTTTTTGTCACATTGTACCTACTAAATGGTCATATTGGTAGGTTATAATTTTTAATTTTAGCAAATTAAGTGACGAATGTCGAAGAATCGGCTACGAATGCAAGTAAAATAACGATAGAAGCACTTTATCATCGCTAAACTAGAAAAAGTAAAAAGCTGTACCTATTGTTATTTTTCATCCAATTTATTTTTCACATTTAAAAAAATGGAGAGGTGAATAAATCTAATTTAATATTTTTGGGAAGCCCACAAAACAAGCTTTCAAATGATGTATATATATATATCATCTTGGTTCGATTTTTCTCTGAATAATATACCACTTGTAGACCTTTCACCTATAATGATACCCCATATGAAGTAGTGGGGTTGGTAAAAAATGTCATGTGTATTGAAGCAATCCCATAAACACACAATTTCGATTTTTTTTATATATTTAAAATTGAGATGTACTTATACTATCATAATGTCAAAGGACTTCATTCATTTTGGGCTAAATCTGAAAGTGCAATCAATGCAAGAAAACAATTAATTAGAAAATAAAAGTATAAATGTATTATTCTGAGTATTTTATACTATGGGACTAACTTTCTAGGATCACTTCCTGGGTAGTCACAGATCAATTGAATGAATTATTTTTCGTTTTATTGGCTCTCTTTAGATATTTCAATTAATTAATTAGAAAATAATAATAGTATACTATAGTAAAAAAATAATATACTTTACATTTTATGTCATGGGGCCAATCCTCTAGGATCACTCCCTGGATAGTTATCGAGTCATGATTTTTTTTCAATATGCCGACTTTTGCTAGAGATTTTGAATAATTTACTACATCTATAAGTAAATATTATTTTATACATTTTGTATAAAAAAAAAACAAATTAAAAAGTTATTCATTTCAAAACTTGGGATACTTGGTAACTACTCGGAAAGTAATCCTAGAGTATCAGTCTCATGGTACAATTTATACAAAATAATATTTACCAACAGAATATCTCAGTTATTCAAAAGCTCCAATGATTCGCTTTCATAATAATATAACCTTTAACTTACACTACTAGCATTTATTTTTATGTATATACTACGAGACTGATAACGCATTGCAAATATGAGATAAATAAATACCTTATTATCGATCGACATGACCACGATCAATGCAACTTGGTCGTAACGTCGGATTACTGAAGTATTTATCTTATATTTTCAGTGCGCGATTAGTCCCGTAGTATATAGATATAAAAATAGAAACTACCAATTTGTCCGAAATTTACCAAAAATCATGTATCCGTAACGTCACTGAGCCCTAACCACCTCTTCGTAATTTTTACTCTTTAAAAACTGTGTGCCTTACCTACTGGCATTTTTAATTGCTCATCCGCTGGGTACTACGGCTGAGATGATAATCAAAATTAAACACTAAACAATTCAAAACCTTCCTAAGATAAGTGGCGGAATGAGCCAAGAAGTATACTGGAAACATTGCCCTTCATTTTGGTACACAATTGTGTTTGCACACTACTACTTGGCATTTCTCTACTGAGCAAATAAATCACCACAATCTAAATGGGTTAATACTTATCAGGCCCACTCAGCAGTTCAAAACCCTGCAAGGCACAACAATGAAATTCTAAATCTGAAAAAAAATATTTAAAAAGTTTCACATAAAATCAAGTGATTGTTACTTATTAAAACTCAATTTACGAACTTTTATAATTAGAATGGCGATTTCAGGATTGACCCCTTAGTAAAAGTTTGTAATTCATTATTAATTTTTAAATACCGCCGCCATCTCCTATAAAATGTTTAAAATCTTTAAAGTTTATTTTTATACAAAAACTATTTCTATACAAAAATAATTTCTATACATAGGTATAAAAGAATAATTTAAATTATATTTTGTAAGTTACTAACCAACCTAGTAAATAAATACAGCAAACCAAATTATACCTACAGTACAAACAAATAAAGTACATTTTCGAGTAGCTTACTTACGAAAATGTACAAACAAAAGTAGTCCTATTGCGATTGAAATAAGGTTCTTTTTCTCGGTACATTTTTAATCCTCCCGATCATCGGCGCATCGAAGCCAGATTGTATTTATTCGCAAAACGTGCGAGCGCTGCGCTCGTCGCGCCCCTGGCGGCAGTGGTTTTCAACTCTCGCGCTCAGAATCGAGCAATCTTTCGGCGCCATGGGCTCTTAAACTTCTTCTTTTCTTTCACTTAGGCATTCGGAAGTGAGAACACTTTTTTACGTTGCGATTAAATTTACGATGGCGATTTCATAATTGAGCCTATTGTAGCCTATTTGAAAGGCGCAATCGTAGATTGAATAGCAAATTAAAACATTGTTCTCTCTTTTAAATTCAAAATATATAGTGAAAAAGAAACACAATTGCGAACAAAATTACGATGGCGCCTTTTAAACTGACCACATTATACGTACCTATTAAGTGTTATTTTGCAAAGTACAGCTTTTGAAAGAGGCGTAGGTATATATACCTACTAAGTAACTTTGAAATATTTTCTTGCTTATAAAAAAAATATTGTACAACATTTAGACTCTTAATATGAGCGGCACAATTTCAGACCAACCAATTTGGTAAGTAAGTAAAATCAAAACTTACTTTCCAATTTGGCAAATTAGTATCTTTGCTTGTCGATAAAATAAAAAATATATTCAGTAAAATATTCTCATAACAAATTTTCCAATTAGTAATCTCGAGAAATATGAAAATATACCTACCCAAAAGCTAATTCCATTTACCTCCATCCCCTCCATTCCACGATAGAAAACCTCGACAAACCTTCGACGCTTTTCCTACTGCATATTAACGACTTGCTAAAGCCTGGTATTTTTGGGTACGCAGACGACAGTACAGTCATGGAGAGCTACACATCCGAAGCAAGAACGAGCGGGGCACAGATCGAGTCACTCAGAGAGGCTATGGTCGAACGGCTCAACTTGAGTCTGGAGGCGGTATCTGACTGGGGTGATGCTAACCTGGTCAAGTTTAATGCCACGAAAACTCAAAGCTGTTTGTTTTCGGCCAAAAAGAGGCCCTTCCAACTGTCTCCTGCTTTCCGTGGTGTATCCGTTCCGGTAACTAACAGTCTGAAATTATTAGGCGTTACGCTATCATCGACTCTCAACTTTGGGTCTTATATAGAGTCAAAAGCCCAATTAGCCTCAAAAAAACTTGGTGTTCTCTCTAAGGTGAGACGGTATTTCACACCTGAGCAACTGCTTAGTCTTTATAAAGCGCAAGTCAGGTCTTGCATGGAATACTGCTCTCACCTTTGGGATGGCTCTGCCAAATACCAGTTGGAGGCTTTGGAGTCCATTGAAAGGCGAGCCAGGAGGCTGATAGGCAACGAAACCTTGACTGAGTCGAAGCTGCAAAGTCTTGAGCATCGACGTGGGGTGGCGTGTCTGTCTGCCTACTATCGGATACACTTCGGTGAGTGCGCCCAGGAGTTGCACGATCTGGTCCCACCTGCCCCTTTCTTCTATCGTACGGCTAGACAGACGCGACCAAAGCGCCACCCTTTTATGGTGGACATCCCACGCGTTAGAACAAAGCGTTTTGAGTCCACATTCCTCATACGAACTGCCAGAATGTGGAACGCTTTGCCTAAGTCTGTCTTTCCGTTAAAGTACAATGTAGGTGTCTTCAAATCTCGAGTAAATAGGTATCTTCTAGGTAAGCGTGCTACATCCTAGACCGCATATCTGCTTTACATCAGGCAGTGTGTAGTCAAACGCAAACCTATTTGAAATAAAAAAAAAAAAAAAAAAAAAACCAAAACATATTCAACAAACGTAATAATCCTGAAAGATAAATGGAATCATTTCTCGGCCACTTTTCCACCTACAATCAATGATAATATATTGTCAGGTTACTCCAAGGACCTTACATGTACTACTTATAACTGGACGACCACATGAAAAACTATGGTCATATACATCGGTCCTTATCTACATTTCGATTACCTACTGACCAAGCGAAGCTTCTCTGCTTCGGGGTGGCAAAATTTCTTTCATCTGTCCATATGCTACCTTGTTTATGTTGCTTCTCGCGTACAGATCGCAATTTTCAACAAATTTTGTCAAAACTTGGTAGGCTTATAAACAAGATTATTTTTTGCAAAAATTAGCATGACCGACTTCACCCGTGTACAGAAGTCGCGAATATTTCGCTCGGATCGATGGAGCATTTTTCACATTATTGTTGATTTATCAAAAACGGCTAAGCCGATTTCAATAAAATTTAAATGCGACCAATTTCAAAGTATATTCTTTCTAATAAAAAAAGAAATATTGAAATCAGACCACTATAAAAAAAGTTATGCGTGGTTATACATAAAAAAATATCTAAATACGCGTCGAATTGTATAACTTCTCCGGTGGTTCGTCGGTCAAAAAAAAACGTGCCGTGTTTAAACATACGACTGAGGATGAGGATATTGGAGCATGTGCAAATTGTGAATTTTTAAAATAGTACATTGTTCACCGAGAGGAGAAAGTGACCGATTACCGTCGAGGGTGTCGTTTGAAGCCCGAGCCGTAGGCGAGGGCTTTAAAACACCCGAGATCGGGAATCGCACTTTCTCTCGAGTGATACATAGTGCTTTATACTACACCTACGAGGAATCAGTATTTTTGCTGTTTCCTTCAACTGCGGCGGAGTTAAAAAATCTTCATCATCACTATCACTACTTATCATTTTGATAGTTTTATTTTACTTTTCTACGAAAACTGAATCCTCAAACAACACACAAATTGAAAATGGCGCCAATGGCGTCTGCAATTTTCACATGTTCTTTTTTCAAATTGTTTGACACCATCCAACACACAGCTAGTGGCCAGTGTCATTTTGCGAACTTGGAGATAAAAACTCACTGTAAAAACTTTTTGGCTTTTGATATTTAGGTTACCAGCGCATAGTCTTACCCAAAATTAAAAAAGAAAAACCACGTAAGAAATGGATTTTCATACACTTTTCTCTCCCGCTCAGATGCGTTTTCTCGCCGCATATTTGTTCGATATGCAATGACGTACTTTCTACCGTAAATTTGATAAAGCATCAAGGTACTTTCCGAGCAGGTGTAGCATAAACATAATTATTACTCTAAAATACTACAAAATAGTCACGAGGTCTCCTAATTATAGAGCTAGTTGTTTTCAGTTATTGAAGTTTTAAAAAAGGTATGACCATACTTTTTCCAGTAAGATGGTCGTCCAGTTGAACGTAATACGTTTAAGATCCTTGAATTACCTAAGGGTTAATGTGGTGAGCCGCTCTGTCACGCGTACTTACATCTAAATGACTTTCACACCACTCATCAAACTTACCATCCTTATTACTGAAACGAAAAGGTTCAAATCTCGTGCTACTGTTAAAATAGTACTTAAAATTATTTCCCAACTCGCTACACTTTGTGAAGACTTAGTTACTCGAGGGTCTAAGTTAGTTTCGTAAATACTGTAATAAGTGTGACAAATTACTTTTTGCGAGAATAAGTTGTAAAGGAAAATTAGAAGAGACAGATGTTTTTAACCGGGCGTTGTGGGGGTTGGGTTAAAATGATCTGTGGATTGTTTAAATAGTTTGTACATTGATTTGAAATATAAAACATGGTGTAAATCTTAGATGGGAAATCAGGAAAATTATTCAACTATTTCATTTTTTTTAGACAATAGACAATTCTTTATTAAGACAAAAATAAAATTAAACATAACCACAAAGTAAACAACACAGCAAAACAAAACAAAATAAACCTCATAAACAATTACTCATAATTATTTTACAATGCTATCCTACTTAATTTCATTTTTGTCACAACCCGGTCCCACCTCAGCATATGCTGGTTGTGGACCAACCAGCGCTGGTCTTCCGGCAGGACCGGTAGGTGACGTCTCATACTAATATTTTAAAAAAATAATGATGCTATTTTTGGAGCAACAGCGTGCAAACATAATTAAAAATAAAACATAATATCCAATTTGGAAAATATGATGTTCGCGCCACGTCAAAACCCGATGCGACGCGTCAACTGACATTAGCTGAATACTGACAGTGACGCACCCTGACCATGACGCTTAGATTATAGAGGGAATAGATACGAAGTAAATTCTTATGTCCCCCCGCAAAGATTCAGACCTTATAGTGGTCAGCTAATTTGAGGTCCTGTAGGAACGAAGGGCGTGGTTTATATTCTGATTTTTGGCCTCCAACTCTCATTATACCACCTCATTACTTTAATTATATTGTTTGATTTCCTATATCTTAAGATTAAGGCATTAAAAATATGTAATGAAATTCTTCACCCCCCGCCATCGACTATACCTCAAAAGGCTTGATCTTGACAGTTGTTGCCGTCATTATTCTGAGACCATCCAACCAATAAGAAATGATCTCCAGATTTGTGTTTTGGTTACAGCAAAGCTGATTGTAATTTCTACAAAATATATTGTATTGAACGTGTAAATAAATATAATTAAGTATAACATTGTAAGGGCACAAACAATAACAACCATGGTTACCTGCTGCGTTCGGGGCTGCGAATCGTGTTCTAAGAACAAAAGCGAAAGTTTATCATTTTTCAGGTTAGTCGTAGTTTTTGTATTTTCACGTATATTTTTTTGAAATATGAATAAATCTTCAGTGCAGGAACTATAAATGAAGTTTAAAACTATCTATTTTTATTCACAACACAGCATAAAACGATAATTTTGTGAAAAGCAAATATATTGAATGTTTACATTACTTCAAATAGTGATGTGGTAAAGTTACGATTTTATTGCATTGCATTATGTTATTCGATACTTCTATCGGTACATAATCGGTAGAAGTCAAAATAAATCTATGGTTGTACAGTACTCATTTTTGCCAAACTTCCTTTTAACCCGACTACCAATTAACGACTACCTATGTTTTTAAGTGGAATCTTGGTTAACTATTGAGTTTGTAAAAGACAACATTCATATTGGGCTAATGCTGATAGTTCCGACCAAAACAATTAATTGGGAGATAGTATTAATGCATATAATTATCAACATGTTATACTATGGGACTAACCCTCTATGATCACTCCCTGCGTAGTTATCGAATTTTAAAATTAATTATTTTAATTTACTAACAAAAATATTTTTCTGCTCATCTTTGACTTGACGAGTAATGCATCGCCTATTTTCTATTCTCTATCTTTTCGCCTATTTTAATATCTTTTTGCAAGTCACAATCATATCAAAATGCCGTTGATTTTTTTAAGTAATTACAATTGAGATCTATACTTGAACTAGGTACTATAAAATCAAATTTTATGCAATTCGGTTGATAAATATGGAAGTATAATGCGGACAAGTTGTAAAGGAACAATGAATCCTGAAGTAGAATTAAGTTTAGGTAAGAAGTACCTAAAATAATTTAAGAAAGGAACTAAAGTAACTATGATTGGACCATTGATATTTCATGCCACCAAAAACATGTAAACTAATTTATTATTTCAAATTAAATGCAATTATTAAAAATATGTTATTTTTTATTATTTCGATACACATTTCCTAATAACGTTTGTTATTAACGAGTTTGACCGATCAGCGCGTCAAATTGTAAATAGTTTTTTACCATTTTCAGATTTGGTAACTTAAATTCATTGAGCAATGATATATGGATATTCTGTTACGCTTTTTATTGAAAAAAAAACTAAAGGACATGTCCACAAAATGTATGGAGGCTGGTATAATAATAATCAAAAATTCGAACCATAACACTCGTTACATTTCGAGAAAGTTCATATTTTTCTGAGTCTATTACAATAGTTAAAAACAAAAAAGACCCCTCCGATTTTTTAAAATTAATATTGAATTTATTAAAAAAATAAATATATTTCGCTCAATAGGTAGTTTATCTCTAGCAACCCTGATTAAGTAACCTCCAAATTGTTAAATAAAAGCATTTTTACCAATTAGACACACTTTTAAGTGATTTTTGTCACATTATACCTACTAACTGTTCACACTGGTAGGTTATAATTTTTAATTTTAGCAAATTAAGTGATGAATGTGGAAGAATCAGCTACGAATGCAAGTAAAATAACGATGTAAGCACTTTATTATTGCTAAACTAGAAAAAATAATAAGATGTATTGTTATTTTTCATACAATTTATTTTTCGCATTTAAAAAAAAATTAGAGTGGTGAAAAAATCTAAATTAAATATTTTTGAGAAGCCCATATAACAAGCTTTCAAATGATGTATCTATCATCTTGGTTCGAATTTTCTCTGAATAATATACCACTTGTGGACGTCACCTTTCTTCGCTGGTCTAAGTGCACGATACATTTAACAGTGTCTTAGTTTCATACATATCTGGTTGCTTAGAATCTTTTTGAAAATAATTGTTTTCAAAACTCGGTAACTACACAGGAGGTGTCATGTAGGATAAAATGTACAGGATAATAATAATATTACCTACTAATATACCTACTAATATTATTTCTTAATTTTTTTTTTGCCGGCACTTTTTCAGTTTCATACATATCTGGTTGCTTAGAATCTTTTTGAAAATAATTGTTTTCAAAACTCGGTAACTACACAGGAGGTGTCATGTGGGATAAAATGTACAGGATAATAATAATATTACCTACTAATATACCTACTAATATTATTTCCTAAATTTTTTTTTTGCCGGCACTTTTTCAGTTAGCCCAAAATGAATGATGTATTTTATATAGTGGTTTAGAAAGAGCGAAATAATGAGGAAAGTTATAAATAAAATTTATAACAGTAAATTTAAAAGTGTTGTGTCAATTATGAAGGCGCCGCCGTCGTAATTATAATAGCTAATTAGCATATTTCTATTTTATTTTTCACAATGTCAAAAATGTTATCTCTATCGAATGCGATAGAGATAACATTTTTGACATTGCTATTAAATTTATGACAGCACCTTCATAATTGGGCCTAGTATAGGCTTAAAAATCTTTTAGTACATTGGCAGTCAAGTATTTCTCGGAATAATCGAAATTTTATCGATTCGAATTTCGAATCGATTTACGAACTATTGATTTAGCACAACGCTTCAAGGGGGCGGGGCAAAATCGACGCCATGTTTCCGAGATTTGCTATGACGTAGCTAAGACTCGTTTTTTTAAGCGCTCGGGCGCCCCTATGCCATGACGTGACGCGAGTCGCAATCAAACAGATCTATTTACAATTTTCTTACAATTTTACATTCTCCGTGAATCAGAACAAAGAATCAGATTTTTACAACAAATTAACAAAACAATTACTAAAAAATTTTAAGGACTACAATGAGATGCATGTTTGTTTGTTACAAACAAAAAAGGCTACTTAATTTTAAATAAAATAAAATTAAAAACAGAAAAGTTGCAGTGGTAAGTAAGACATAATTTTTACGCTTAATAGGTAAATTCTCGTGATTGTCTAGGTCTAGGTTAGGTTAGCACAATACGTCTCTCATATAGCGCTCGTGTCGTTTCTCAATTGTTCCTGGCTCTTTTGATGCTCATAAAATAATTCTTTAAGTTTGAGTCTGAAACAATGTATACTTGCTTTGCAGGTTCCGAATGGGTGGAGGAAGGTTATTCCATATTTTACTGGCTGAGTACTTGAAAGAGCCTCTAAAAGAAGCAGAGCTATGCCGTTGTATGATAAGCTGCGTAGTACACTGGCGAGGTTTCCGAGCCGTCTTCCAAGATAGCTTTTCATGTAAATAAGGTGGGTTTTTATACTTGACAATGCCAAACATTAGACACGCCATGTGAAGTTTACGGCGATGCAACATTTTTAAAAGAGAATACTTGTTTAGAAAAGGAATTACGTGTGATCTTGATGGAATTTGAAAACAAAATCGAGCACAAGCATTTTGGACTCGTTGTATAAGCCTTTTTGTCTTACACAACAACCGTGGACCATAGACTGTATCCATGTAATTTAATTTTGACAGAATTAATGATTCAACCAGTTGTTCTCTCAGGTAGAATCGTATATTATATAAAACTCTAAGCTTATAAAAACAGTTTTTAACGCAGTTGCCCACATGCTTCTCATAACGCAGCCTAGTATCCATGAGCAGACCGAGATTTCTCGCCTCGAAGACACGCTCGACATGCTCACCCATAATTGTAATACTTTTCGTTGGGGTAAGACAATTAAGCTGGTGCTTAGACCCGAATATTAAATATTTTGTTTTTGCAGGATTGAGCAACAAGCAGTTATCTGAGGACCAAGTTGCTATTCGTGCAAGATCGTCAGTAAGGTCGTCAATGGCATTATCAATGTCTTGTGGCTTGCATGAAATGTAAATCTGAATGTCGTCAGCATACATATGGAATTTGCAGTGCTTAATATGCTTTACAACATCGGCGGAATATAAGGTAAATAGGACAGGGCCCCCGATAGAGCCTTGCAGCACCCCTCTTTTTACTTCCATTTTACTAGATGAAAGTGACGAACCGTCATTACTGCTCATTTTTACTGACTGAGAACGGTTAGACTGATAGCTGCCGAACCACTGTTTAGCCTCACAATCAAAACCAGTAAGTTTCTTTTGCCAGAAGAAGATTTATATCCAAGGAATCAAATGCGCGTGAAAAATCTAGCAACACCAGTATAGTACACATACCTTTGTCCTGCGCATCAAGGATGTTATCTGTATCATCAAGAAGAGCGGTAGTGGTGCTGCGACCCTTTCTAAACCCGGATTGTAAGTCTGGAAGAATATGATTTTGTTCTAGAAACTTAGTCAACTGCATAAAGACTGCTTTTTAGGGTTCGGTACCTCAAAAGGAAAAAACGGAACCCTTATAGGATCACTTTGTTGTCCGTCTGTCCGTCTGTGTGTATGTCAAGACACTTTATCTTGGCAACGCGTAAAGGTATCGAGTTGAAATTTAAACTGTATACGTATATCTACGATCTCTTGCAGTTGTGTCACAGAAAAACTTCTCAGTTATCGTTTATAAAAGTTAGAGCCGTTTATGTCGTAAAAAAACGCATATTTCGACACTCACAAAAATCAAATCCTACAGGGTTCTTCCCGCTGACATAGAACTATGAAAATTGGCAAGAAGCATTGTCTTAAAGTACACATATAGAAATAAGTCTGAAAACTGTAAAATTTATTTAAATCACATAAAATAGGGCCTCAAAATTCACCAAATATGGGTTCTAAATTCAAAGTGAGTAAAACGTATCATGTAAGGTATCATATAAAAGAACTTCATTAGCACATGATAAAACGGGTTTTTGAATATTTTAACAATGTGTAATTTTCGATGTAAGACGAGAAAAATGAAAAAAAAAAAACTTTTTTGTCGATGGTTAGGTATCTACCTATAGTATCTATATAGATTTTAACAACTTACTACCCAATTTTGGGAAATTTTCTAGATTTGTACGGAACCCGCGAGCGAGCCTGACTCGCTCTTGTCCGGTTTTGTTTTTATGTAGAGCACATCGTGTTGTTTTCCGTGCCTCATACGATCTTAGCACGTTCATGATATTGTACGATGTAGTGGACAAACCCTTAAGATAATAAAACATTACTCTTCTTGCAGGTTTCACTCGAGTAGTCGGATATGAAGTGGTCCCGCTTTCACGTAATCTCTATTTTACTACGGGCTCTTAATATTCATTCCGAAATACCGCCTTCTTCAGTCTAGTTTTCGAGAAACCTAGATTACACTGACAAAGGAACAAATGGCAGACAAGGGTCTTTTGTACGAGGCATGAAAAATGCGTAAAAAGAGCTTGTTACACGAACGTAGGAGTTACAAGCTTATTTGAATAGTTTGTCAGTATAATGATGCGAATTTAGTACGAGTAATTGGAGTACCCATTTATAACTATGTATGAATCTTTAAGATATGAATATTCTACTACTTTACCTAGCACTATTTTCTCTTCTTTTCTTAACTTACGGGACTAATCGCGCACTAATGTCGACATTTTTTTAAATATTATTAAAATGTGAGATAAATAAATATTACTTACATTAGCTCGACTACGATGAAGTTGCATCCGATTATTCGATCGTGGTCGTGGACTGAACGATGAACGATGTGATAGGGAGGTGTTTAATTACCTATTTAAAAAAGTATATAATTATAATATTTCAAAAATTAGTACAATCATGGATAGTGCAGCCATAGCCATGCAAACTAGGCCAGTTTACACCTGTGTTTTGATTGACAGCCTTCCCCAGAGTGAAGCTTGGTGTGGTAGATAGATAGATAGATAGATAAACACTTTATTGTTAACACTAAAATACAATTCAGAAAAAATACACAGAAAGGAAAAAAACAAGCGATATAAAATAGTGCAACAAAGGGCGGCCTTATTGCTTTTAGCAATCTCTTCCAGGCAACCCCTTCTTCTGGAGAGGAATTAATAAAAAAAAATAGAAAATGCGGAGTGAATAGCAAAAGAGAGTAGACAAAAAAAAACTTAACTTGTGGTAGGTATGTACCATCGACTTGGCATTTTTTCTTTATATTGATGGTATGTACAGATGATCAAGTATATAAGAGATTTACAACTAATCAAAATTATCTTGTATCTTCAGTACGTCAGTCAGTACCTCAGGGGTAGGAAACATATTATTATTACACATATCGTAATAATATGTTACCTCAAACTTTGAACACAAGTGTATGTGATGTGACTCATCCCTCGCTGACTCACAATCATCACCTTTTCTCTAATTATAATTTCGCTTAGCCGCAGTCACTCTTTCTCTCACCCAGCCAATCATCTTATCATCATACTCACACAATGGCAATTCTACCAGTTATCATCATGTACATTACCTCACTCTCACGCTGACACCTCGTCGTGCGTTCGTTGCTGCATTCCTATTGCCACAAATTAAAACAAACACACGCGCAGTTATATAAACCTGAGTCGATAGGCACTGTCACATATAAAGCTCAACAAATGTGTTGATACATGAGTTGGTTCACTGCATTAATTTGGACTTTGAGGATACACTAATTAGTATTATTTTGTAGGAATAAGTTATTTGTAAGATTTAGTTTTATTATCATCTTTATCTGTATTAACTTGTGAAAATAATACATTTGTGGAAGAGCCTGGAGCCCACGACACAGGCCACCCTAGTGTGGGTTCCAGTGCACACCTACTGTTTAAAAAAAAAGAATCTCCATAATACTTAAATTGTAAAATAGGTGTAAGTTTTTAGAAATAAGTTATTTTGCATAATTCTTTATTTTATTATACCTACCTGGTTAGTCCCGTAATAAAATAATAATCTGTAAATCGTGAAAATATAAGTTAATTTTTTAATTTTTATCGATGAAAAGCGTAAACTGACTTTACTGGCGTGATATTAGTAGCTGATGATACTCTCCAACTTTGAATATTTATATTCATGCAAAAAATTAGGTAAATCGGTCGCTCCAGTGCTGCCTAAAAGAGTAAGCAAAAAACATACATGTATTATATAATATAATACATGTTTAGTACATTATGTACTAAACAACCAACAACAAAGACAGGGTATATTTCATAAACAAAAAAAAATTTAGGCACTAAAATACTTGCAATAAATGTGTCTGTTTTTCTTACTATAGGTATACAAATTAGGTGTCTGTAAATATAGAGTAAACACTCGTCGCCTTATAAGTAAGCGTGCCATATTTTAGACAGCATTTTTACTTTTAAGTCAGCAGTACGATATCAAACAATAACTCAGTGTCAGATCGCAAAAACATACAAGGTTTATTTGGGATTCATTCATTCATTCGGATTTAAGAGCACTGCTCTTGTCGGTGGAGCAACTTCCACGTCTTGCGGTCTTCCGCCAGTGTCTTCACCTCCCTGTACGACATGACCTCTACCTTCTCTTTGATCTGATCTAGAAACGCTCTCCGTGGTCTTCCTCTCCCTCTCTTTCCTTCTATTATGGTTTTCATTAGATTGTCATGTCGTACAAGGTGGACAAACATCTTTCCACAGTTATTTGGGATAGGTAGCACAAAAACAAAAATCACGCGGGCAATGGTGCAACAAAAGCAGCTAGCTTCCAAAATATCACTAATATCGATAAGTAAAATTCTAATATGACATTATATTCTAACGTACTATAAAATTGACAAATTAGTAGAGTACTGTAGAAGTGCCAAAACTTTGACCAATGTGTGGTAATAGTTACGGAGGTTAATGAATGCAAAGTTTACAGCTGTCGTTAAACTCAAAGTCTGTAGCTACCAAACATACCTATATAGGACGGCAAATATGTCATTTTAGAAAACTTTCTTGTTTCGTGGTCTCCATTTGAAAACTATTTACACATACGGTCATTAGTACTACATACGAGGCGCCCGGCCTAATGCCAACTTGCCGTTCCGCTGGGCTAAGTGGGTAACTTTGGTTTTTCTACAAATTACCGATTTCTTAATTTCTGATTCACAGAGAGACTCACACTGTAAAGAGCTTAATTTTATCACACAGCTTAGCCTTTTTAGGGTTAAAACGGAGCCTATAAGGGCTCCGTTTTAACCCTAAAAATCCGTTTGAGGTACGGATCACTTTGTTGTCCGTCTGTCCGTCTGTGTGTATGTCAAGACTCCTTATCTCGGGAACGCGTAAAGATATCGAGTTGTAATTTAAACTGCATACGTATGTTTATGGTCTCTTGCAGTTGTCTAAAAGTAAAACTTCTCAATTACCGTATAAAAAGTCAGAGCCGTTTATGTCGTAAAAACCGCTTATTTTGAACTCACAAAAATCAAAACCCGGTACTTCCCGTTGGCATATAACTATGAAATTTGGCGAAAAGCATTGTCTCAGAGTACACATATAGGAATAAATCTGAAAACTGTACATTTTTATTTTCAAAGTGAGTAAATCGTATCATGTAAGGTATCATATAAAAGAACTTCATTAGCACATGCTAAAACAGGTTTTTAATTATTTTAACAATGTGTAATTTTTGATGTAAAACGAGAAAAGTGAAAAAAGAACTTTTTTGTCGATGGTTATAGTATAGAGATTTTAACAACTTACTTCCCAATTTTGTGAAATTTTCTGGATTTATACGGAACCCTCGATGTGCGAGCCTGACTCGCACTTGTCCGGTTTTTTTCTCTTAATACTGCTAAATAGTGATCCACACACAACCGTGGCAATAAATATTAAACAGCCATCAAGTAAGGATTATTATAATACTAGGTACTTACCCTGAGTGCGCCGCAGATGAGCCAAAAAATAACTACAAAACCCCAAAATACACACTCTACTTTCGAGCTAAAAATACTTAAGCAAAGACACGAAACACCCAAATAGTTATTTCAAATACGTTCACAAAAAACCTCTTTTTCTCCTTATAGCTAAACAGTGGTCGACACACAACAAAAGCAAGGATCATAATTCTGCTTTGAGTATGCTACAGATGAGTCGAGAAATAACTACAATACCCCAGCCAAAAATACCTAAGAAAAGACATGAAACAAAGCAGCCCCAACAGTTCTTCCAAAGACGTTCGTACGAAAAGATATTAAGCCCAGTTATTGCCTCGGCAAACAACTTAGTTGCCGCAAACTTGGAGAACGGACGCTTTGTCGGTCCTCAGAAACAAACAATGACACTGAGTCCCCCAATCACCCGTTTTAAGAACTTTGTTACAGCGCGATTGTTAGAGATTTCTCTAAAATTAGATCCTGTTGAAAATGAGCCGGTATATACGGAATGGTTGGCTTAACACATTGTATAGGTACTCTGTTCAGAGTAGATATCATTCACTACATAACTAACCTAAAAATTTTAAAAACAACAGCACCTATTTACCGACATAGCGTCATTCACCTATTTAGAGCAATATGGCTGTAGAGATGAAATAGCTATATTTTTTCGTTTCTCTTATTCAAATTGATTCTAATCACGACTATAATTATATCTTTGACTGGACACTTCTTGTTAGTACAAAGCATTTTACCAATCAAGTAGTATTTTGATATTGAACCTATTTTAGTAAAAAAGTAAGTCATCTCTCAAAGAGGTTACGATTTATGCAATGAAAAATGCTTGCCTAGATACAAGACGGATACGGCGCCGTAAGTGGCCATACATTGCACAAAGAGCTGAACCACATTTCTAGACAAGCCATGGATTGGAATGCACAAAGTCGACGCAAACCTGGCCGCCCAAAACAGACATGGCGGCGTTCTATCACTGCTGAGGCCAACATCACCTTGGATATTATATACAAGTTCGGACTGACTTGGAGCGAAGTGAAACGCCAGGCAAATGACAGAAAGGAATGGCGTTACACTGCATCAGCCATCTGCCCCGACGTGGAGACTTACGATAATAAAAAGAAGACACTAGACAGATTTTATACTATATTTAACGGGACTAAACTCACGTGTACGGATAGTCGTAACAACGACTATAGTTTCGGTCGCGTTCGGCGACCTTTCTCAAGTTGGCGAGTTAGCACACGCGGAGCCGGTCGCTCTCTATAGCCGTCTCGCAAAGCATTGCGAGACGGCTATAGAGAGCGACCGAAACTATAGTCGTTGTTACGACTATCCGTACATGGGAGTTTATTCCCGTTATATAGTATAAAATGTGTGAAAACCACGTTTTAATTTCCATAGTAAAACTAGACACATAGATATATCGACAGACAGATAGATTTACTGCAGCTAAAATAAACGTAAAATAAAATCTGTCAATTTCCAAAAAGACAGCATAAATATCACCAAAACATTCTCACAAAATTAATTTACCAATTTACGGTATTTTCCTCAAAGAAACACCCGTTCAGTACAAAATTCTGTATTCGCACACAAGTAAATCCATATTGTGTTAACACTTCCGCTGCATCATCTCTTAGCTCGCGCGCAAATTGTTAGATAAATGTTTAAGTAGACGGGCTTATCTACTTCTGCTTGTAATTTTGCAGCTGCGGTCAGACCTGAGCCAGTTACTTAACAGCTTTTGTATGTTACGGTAAATGTTACGAATTTTTTTCCACTTATTAAAATTGATTAGTGTTTGGCCTTTTTGGCCTTGTGAATTTACAGGAAAGAGGTATAAAACATTTTTTTTTATTTATTTTTTTAAAGATAGAGACATGGATTCATTCTGCTTTCAAAATGAATTTGTCTCTTTCTAAATATATACATATTTAAAATTAAAAACGTATTTAGAAACATAGAACCACATTTTTTGAACCTCAAAAAGCTTTATTGTACATTGTGAAGTTCAAGGAACTAGATCTTTTTTAAATAATAAGGATGACAGGTTCATTTTAAATTACAATACAAATACAGTATCCTAATGGTTTTTTTTTAACTGGGCAAGTCCCTTTATTAACTACCACTAAATACAAGACATAATCTAAAACTACACAAACTACTACTACATGACAAACAATTGGATCATCCATAGAAGCTTGAAGGTCTAAAGATAATCCAAATACTCAAGCCCACTGCCAGTGGTTTAGTAATGGTTATTTTTTGAAATTTTATACAAGTTTTGTTTTAGTAAGTGATCCTTACTAATACATACAAAATCTCAAAAAATCTGAAAATTTCACTAATAATTATTTTGTACATACTTGTATCAAGAAACAATTGATGTTGCGTTAGTCTTACGAGTACAAAATTGACATTTTTAAAGGTAAGGTGATTAACATGATTAATAACAAACAAATTATTATTAGTAGCTATAATCAAGGAAGCTGTTATCTCTTCGTTGTTGGCAATATAGATAAAAATTGTGTAAAACATTCACGAATATCTTTCAGAACCACGTCGTGCTCAACATTTGTCACGGGAACGCTTCCAATATGTTTTTCGCGAAATTGTAATAAGTGCCAATTTGTACGCGTATTTTTGCTTCACGGTCGTAATATCTGACTCGACAGCTTTGCCTCACGAGAAGCCTTATAAAATCATAAAATTATGTCACGTCTTCGTCACCTCTACCAAAGAGGGAGTCTATTACATTTATGTACCATTTTCTTCGACCATCCTTCCACCTATCCAAGGAAATAAGCGACATACATGAGTGAGATTAAATTTAAGAAGAGACATTAGTTTCACCCATAGTTTAGTTATTTCAGTTCCAGACTTACTTAAGATATGTCGGCGCTACATAATTAGCTAACACATAGCTATATTGCCTTACCTTGAATTCACTCAGCTATAGTATTGAACATCGTTATATCTTTGTATTTCATTGTAAGTTTTTTCGTAAATAAACATTCTTTCTTTCTTTCTATAATTCAGATATTGTACCTATTTGGGTCATTGTTTATACATTTTTAAATGTTGTGAATATTGAGCATTATATTATTTTATGAGAAAGCGTGTGCTGAATGAAATTAGTCTTCTGCGAGATAAGTAATATTGGTATGTACCTAATACTATATTTAACAACGTTTATAATCTTTGAAGCCCTCTAAAAACAATATCCAAAATTCATGCACCCCCGGTGGGGTCTTATCTTTGATCAAAGGAAGTAGACCGTGACATTGTATCAAAACATTTACAAAGGTTATTAGATACCGAAAATAGATTCATGAATATATCATATTGGACGCTATACTTAGATTGTTTGGACTTATTTATAATTATTTGGACTGGCACGAGAGATGCTAAATTGATGAAATGGATTCAGAATTTTTACTTAGATATATGCATTTGTATAGCATCTTCTTCTTATTTATCCTCTTCATTGCTAAAGGTCGTGCCCGTCTTGAAATGATTTAACGGAATCAGTGACGAGCTGCTTCCACGCCGCCCTATCTTCGGGTTTCTTCAGAGCAATAGAAACTGGAAGCCCGGTTATCAACTTAATCTGATCAGACCAACTGGTAGGTGAGCGTCCACGTGGTCTTTTGCCATTTACTCTCCTAAGTAATACCGGTTTTTTTAAATTATCTGGCTGTTTATGGGCGATTGACCAAAGTAAGTTAAGACTCGTTAATAACAAATTGTGGAAAGCCTAGTCTTAATCTTTAGTTGCTCAAGAATGGACTTATTGGTGCGTAACATTCTCCTCCAACACCACATTTCAAAAGCTTCGATTTTTTTTCGGTCCACCGCGTAAATTGACCATGATTTGGAGCCATACAAGAATATCGAGAATGCCAGCGTTTTTACAAGTCTCATTTTGGTTGCGTTAGAGATATTTCTGTTTCACCAGATCTTCGTCATCTTGCTCATAGCGGCCTTCCCCATCTGTGTACGTTTCAGAATTTCTTACTCGCAACCTCCCTGATCGCTGATCATTGAGCCCAGGTACACAAACTCCTTCACACATTCCAGATCAGCCAGTTCTCCTGTGCGTGCGCTCTATCCCGCTCGGTCAATGATCATAACTTTGGTTTTCGATTTGTTGACCGAAAGTCCGACCATTTCGCTTTCTTGCTCTACCCAGCTAAATAATTGTATGCATAGAAAACAGATAAATTGGATTAGTTCTATTCCTAAGGTTGAACTAAAAATAAGTTTAATTGTAAAGATGATGATTACAAAAATAATCCACCAAAAACATTTCCATGTGAAATATAGCCAAGTTTGCACTTTCAATAAGTAGTCAGATCTTATGTAGAGCCAAGCTTCTAACTCTACACGTCTTAACTCTACAAGTCCTTACTCCACAAACTCTACACCTTATTCAATATATGTGACTTGGCCGTTTCGTTACAACAAAAACTAAGTGAACAGTGAATAATTAATTAATCTTCACTTTTGGCCCATGTGCAGTTAGCGAAACAGCCAAGCCGCATATATTGTATTAGGTGTAGAGTTTGAGAAGTAAGGACTTGTAGAGTTAAGACGTGTTTAGTTAAAAGCTTGGCTCTACATAAGATCTGAAAACTTTTTAAAGGTGCGAACTCTGGTCTTGGCTATATTTCACTTGGAAATGTTTTTGTTGGATTTCACTTCTTTTTGTAGATTATTAATTTATAACAAGAAGTACTTTTTATCGATTTTCAGATTCATAGCTTCGGAACTTGCGGAAGTCTTATACTAACTTTTATTCCCCAGTTTTAAGGGTTGTGGGGTGATTTACTAAAAATCCTGAATTACGTGTTTTATTATTCATAACAAAGAGCCTTCAAATCAATTTTTAGACTTCTAGCATGAAAATTAGTGAAAGCCTCATACAAGTTTTCATCCCCCAGTTTTAAGGGTTGGGGGGTGATTTATGAAAAACCCTGAAATACTTATTTTATTATTTACAACAAACAACCCTCATATCAATTTCTAGACTTTTAATATGGAAATTAGTGAAAGTCTCATACAAGCTTTCATCCCCCAGTTTTAGGAGTTGGGGGGTGATTTATTAAAAACCCTTAAATACGTATTTTATTATTGATAACAAAGAGCCTTCATATCCATTTCTAGACTTCTAGCTTGAAAATTAGTGAAAGTCTCATACAAGCTTTCATCCCCCAGTATTAGGGGGTTGGGGGGTAAAAATTCGAAGTTTTAGATTTTTCCCTTTGTATATGTGTAATATATATTGTGTTGATGCCAAATATCAAGTTTCTAGGTCATCTGGAAGTGGGTTAGGTTTTTGATCTATAAGTCAGTGAATCAGTCAATGAAACGTTTTTAAACGTTAATATGTCAATAAATGTTGAAGCAAAATTAATGTTAATTTTGTATTTTGGGCTAACTAAATAAATTTAATAAATAGGCTAAATTTAATTTATTTAGGTTAAGTCGTTTTCGAGTTATGAAGGATTCGTGTAATATTACACACGTCGCGTCGTCAGCTTTTTCTTTGTCTTGGCTGGACACGCTGCCGCGTGTCTAGATTATTAACATAAATACAAAGTAGAGCAAAAAAAATAGATTACTATTTGGTCACCTCCTGCTACGGTCTATGTAGAATATCTGTGACTAAAAAATCTACCTACGAGTTTTAACCTTTTGTAATGTTCTAAACAAAAACGTATTTAAATAAAAAATAAACTATATCACCTTGGGAAGGATTTTTTACAGAAATATCTTTATTTTATCTTGTTTAGCCAATTATTTTTTTTGCAGGATTTTTACATTCAGGTTACGTGCCAGGATCAAATTAAATCTTAGTAAAAGTTTTTCTAGCTTCAGTTTTCAAAGTGTTTTTTTTAGTTTCGATTTGATTTGAAGCGTGACTTGAATATGAAAAGGCTTTGCTAACGTAATATGTCAGTCCAAACACTTTGTAATATATTTTTTTACGAAAGAAAACCTATCGACCTCAAACATTCGCCTTTGAGAAATTTTGAGGCGTCCGAATAAAATGTTAACAATATTGGAGTTGTTTTCATATTAAATAAATACGAACGAGGCTTTGATTATTGACATTTCAGGGCTAAGTTCAGCGGTTGATTGTTATAAAAGCTGAAGGCAATATGCGAAACATGCCTTTCTAGTAGAAGACGTTCTGAATTTATTTGCTGGTATTTACTGAAATTCCAGTTCCAGTTCATTTATCTTGGTTCTCTTCTTAATAACGAGGGTGGCAGTGCTAAGGAAATTACAAGGAGAATACAGATGTCCAAATCACTGATGACTAAACTCACACGGATTTGGAAAGATCGAAACATATCTCGCAAAACTAAAGTGAGACTGGTACGGACATTGGTTTTCTCAAATTTTCTTTACGGCGTAGAATCCTGGACGTTACGGAAGGAGGAAAGAACTAAAATCGACGCATTTGAAATGTGGTGTTGGAGGCGAATGCTTCGTATACCTTGGACCGCGCGCCGTACCAACGTATCCATTCTTAAGGAGCTCCGCATAACAACACGACTGTCGACGACTTGCCTTCAGCGTATTCTAAACTACTTTGGCCACATTGCTCGCAGAGACCCAGACAACCTAGAGAAGTTAATGGTAGTAGGAAAGGTCGAAGGGAAAAGACTACGCGGTCGATCTCCTACAAGATGGACTTATCAAATAAAATCTTTGATCGGCATGCCCATCCCTGACGCCATGAGATCCGCTACAGACAGGTCCGAGTGGAGGATTATTGTACAAAGGGTGATCCGGGATCATAATGCTCCAATTTAGACACGCCCTTCAGTAATGAAGAGCACGACTGAGAAGAAGACTGAAATTCCAAAAAAACATTACATTTCATTTGAGATTGACATAAATTCATGCAAACATTCATCACATTAAGTTGTTTTTTCTAGAAATTCAAACAAAATACTAAATTACTTTTAATTTGTTTAACAAGGAAAAGTACCGCTCATTGTTTATTATTATCAATTAAAGTGAGATTAAATCCTTTTGTCTGTCTCTTCTGTTAAATAATGCGGCTTTCTTCAGCAGGTTTTATTATGAAAAGGGCTCTGCTCGGGTGAGCGATTAATTCTAAATTAGGGGACGTTACTACACGATAATTACCTAAAAACAGTAACGGAACTCGCTTGTAACATTTTGAGTTTCCGCACGTATTATTATTATGGTTTTTGCGGTAGCGATAAAGTGACAAATAAATATTATACTCTATAAAATTTAACTTGATCTCTGCGACAGTTACGAGTATATATTGACATATTTAGAGTTGAGATAGTGGTGGAAAAAATCGATTTTCAAACAATGTTGTAATGAAATCGAATGAGTAGTTGAAGGTGAGAAATTAGATTTCATTTACTTACTATTATTTAAGATCAAGTATGTACACATGTAAATAATGTTATGAAATTAATTAAATACTCATAATAATGTAACGATAGTATTTATCAACGTTTTTCACTATTATCGATGCTAATGTAACATATAATTGGGTTTAATTCAATTACACATGTAAAAAATGTTATGATATTAAAATATACAATAAAATTAATGATAAATTAAGTTTTATTTAAAATATCGTCAGTATTAACTATCAATATTTTAATTAAAACTCTATCTAAAACTCTGTGGTCACGATCATTCGTCGCCCATCACTAATCGGCATGCCCATAAAGTATGACATTGACAGGTACTGTCTGTACTATTAAGAAATTCAGGACTTCATAGGCGTGATTTTTCTGACAGCTGTCGCAGAGATCAAGTTAAATTTTATAGAGTATAGATCTTTTTTTTCCAAAATTATGCGAAGATTTCGATTCATAAATGTGTACTGACCAGCGCAAAGTAGAATGTCCGCCTACAAGTTGGAAAAAGACCTCATCAAGACCGCAGGATCACGCTGGATGCAAGCCGCTTCCAGCTGGTTTTATTAGCGATCTATAGGGGAGACCTATGTCCAGCTGTGGACGTCCTTGACGACTGGAGCGCTCTTGACGTTTGCTAATTTTATGCAGTTCTAAAATCTAGTCTAGTCCGTAGAGTTTAGTAAAGTGCGATAATTATGTTTTAGGCCAGCTGGCAACGCGTCTACATTTTTAATTTCTTACTTTGGCACAGTTATTCAACCGCATAAAGATAATATAAAAGATATGTTATTTGACTTTTGTCCAATTTTTAAATAAACCAATGTTTTCCAATACTAAATTATTAATTTACTTTGTCCATAAATTTGAGATATAAATATTTTAAATGTGTCGTTTTGATTAATCTTGTTTCTAATTTATAAATCACGTAAGATATTTACGCCTAAGTCTGGCTAGCAGATGTTTTTGTATTTTAACGGTACCCCAGCACTCTAAAGTCATTCTTCTGCGTATACTGTCCATTTTAACCAAGGTTACTTCATAAATTCTTATCAGTTAATTTCAAACGTAGCCAGTTGTTCCTGAAATTAAAATTTAATTAAAATCTCTACAACACAAGATTTCGATAGACTTTACGTCTAAAAGCACAATTTCGGAAGCATTTGTTTTTGAAATGTTTATTAACTTGTTATTTTGTTTACGAAATCTTAATTAATTTAGTGATGAATTAACCTTTCGAAAATAATGTAATAATTGCTATTCAATGCTTTCTTCATCATCATTATCTTTTCGCGGCCATAAGACGTCAACTGCTGAATAACATATAACCACTGGGAAGCCATTATTTAATTTACACAAATTGGATAATGAAATAATTCATAAAATACTGTACAATGTATACACAATCAACATAATGTTTGTTTTACTTTAGCTATTTCATAAAACAACTAAAAATAATCTTTATATAGAAATGCTATTACACATTAGACGAATTTTTTGACGATAATCTAGAAAACATAATAATAAATCGTTCCAATACAAAATAATAAAATTGCCATACCCTTATAGGGTCATATGTATCACTATACAAAACATGTTAACTAAGAACCGCATGTAATTTTCATATGTTGCAATGAATGACTTTGACTTTGGCTTAGAGCTCATTTCCTTGGTGAAACTTATCTTATTTGAATAAAAAAACCGGACAAGTGCGAGTCAGGCTCGCACATCGAGAGTTCCGTACAAACACATTGTTAAAATAATTGAAAACCTCTTTTAGAATGTACTAATGAAGTTATTTTTTATGATACCTTACATGATACGATTTACTCACTTTGAATTTTGAACCCATATTTTGTGAATTTTGAGGCCCTATTTTTTGTGATTTAAATAAAAATGTACAGTTTTCAGATTTACTCCTAAATGTGTACTCTAAGACAATGCTTCTCGTCAAATTTCATAGTTCTATGTCAACGGGAAGGACCCTGTAGGTTTTGATTTTTGTGAGTGTCGAAATATGCGGTTTTTTACGACATAAACGGCTCTAACTTTTTTAAACGATAATTGAGAAGTTTTTCTTTTCAACAACTGCAAGAGATCATAAATATACGTATACAGTTTAAATTTCAACTCGATATCTTTACGCGTTCCCGAGATAAAGAGTCTTGACATACACACAGACGGACAGACGGACAACAAAGTGATCCTATTAGGGTTCCGTTTTTTTTCGTTTGAGGTAAGGAACCCTAAAAACAACTGCTGATAGATGTCATGTATTTAGGTAATTGTCATCATCGTTCATTTTTGTTGTGTCAGCCAAAAGACGTCCACTGCTGGACAAAGGCCGACCCTATAAATCTCCAAAAAAACTGGCTGGATGCAGCTTGACATCCGACGCGATCCTGCGGTCTTGATGAAGTCCACCTTATGAAATATTAAGGTATAACGCGGTCACATTAACTTGACGCATCGCATTAATTTTTAAGCAATTTTTACTCGAGCTTAATAAACAGGTAGAAACTTATCTTTTTAGAAGATGGTTTGGAACCTTTCGTGCGGGAGTCCGACTCGCACTTGGCCGGTTTTTTATTGCACACTGTACTTGAGCGCCAAAATAACGTCACATGGTCAAGCGTCTAGTTATTGTGACCGCGTTGTAGGTATACTTACTGAAGGTACTGACGACATGACTTGTAAATTGTAATTTGCCAATAAATATGAGTATGAGCATAGTTTACATAAAATATAGAGTTTGCTTTTCTTTTACCCAGAAGCACATAATTAACTCTCAATCAAAAATCTACGCATAAAAAAACAACATCATATCCATAGCGCGAGGGTACCTACATTATTTTATACACTCCATTCCCTCCAAGGGACTTTGAAGGTCTACATGATTCTGTTCCGAGGTAATAAATTATAATACGGGTCGAGATCGGGCGAAATTACGAGCAAAAAGGTTAAACAAACTACTTAATCACGGTCGGTCTTTAATTATGTTTTAATTTATACCTACCCGCAGATTGCGGCATGATATTGCGCAAATTTTGTTCAGATTGTATCCGGATTCTAACGTTTGGAAACGACGTTATTAATATATTAAACAGAAAATGGGGGTATTTTACAAGCTTTTATTTAACTTGTAATGTATGTATGTATGAAAGTTCAGGTGGAATCTTTGGTATCTCATAATGGTATCCAGGATCTCAAAAGCTTGTATTTAAAAATTTAAATTTTTTTATAATAATTTATTGGATGTTAATTTTGACGTTTCATTAAAATGCGAGTTTTTACATCATTTTGTCTTATTTTGATAATTATGGCCCACAGCAAAAGTCTCCCCAATTTTTGAGCAAAATTGGGCTACAAAAGTTTTTATCATCAGCACCACGCCAACACGCCCCCTCATAAAAATTAAAAAAAAAAACCGGACAAGTGCGAGTCAGGCTCGCACGTCGAGGGTTCCGTACAAATCCAGAAAATTTCACAAAATTGGGAAGTAAGTTGTTAAAATCTCTGTACTATAACCATCGAGATTTTTTTTTTTAACTTTTCTCGTGTACTTCGAAAATCACACATTGTTAAAATAATTAAAAACCTGTTGTAGCATGTTCTAATGAAGTTCTTTTATATGATACCTTACATGATGCGATTTACTCACTTTGAATTTTGAACCCATATTTTGTGAATTTTGAGGCCCCTATTTTTTTGTAATTTGAATAAAAATGTACAGTATTCAGATTTATTCCTATATGTGTACTCTGAGACAATGCTTCTCGCCAAATTTGATAGTTCTATGTCAACGGAAAGTACCCTGTAGGTTTTGATTTTTGTGAGTGTCAAAATATGCGGTTTTTACGAAATAAACGGCTCTAACTTTTTTTTAAGATAACTGAAAAAAAAATTTTTGACACAACTGCAAGAGATCATAGATATACGTATACAGTTTAAATTTCAACACGATATCTTTACGCGTAGATAAAGAGTCTTGACATACACACAGACGGACAGACGGACAACAAAGTGATCCTATAAGGGTTCCGTTTTTTCTGTTTGAGGTACGGAACCCTAAAAACAAAACGTCTGTGTGTATCATGGGTACATACTTAAACATATGCTATTCAATAATATTTTTTGATAAACTAAACAAAAATGTGTGCTATACGATATATGTTATTCCAATGTACCAATTATGTAGTACAGCAAATAATCCTTTACCGAAGGAAGTTTTTCAGGAATCTTTTTAAGTACTTAATAAATTATCACTATCTCTATATACATTATACATATTTCTTCTTGCTGCGGCGGCTAGTTTAACATTCTTTTAGCACTATCCATCAGACGAAGGGTTTGCTTGTCTCGTTGTCTATGTTGACTCAGTTGAATGAATGTTTCCAAAGGGTCTAAGGGTTCGTAACTAAACACTTGTGCTCAAGTCGAGGACAGTGTACAAGCATCTATAGGCTTCCTGTAAGCATACACAATAGCTTTCATAGAAACGTGAAAAATATTCTAACTTCCATCATCATTATTCAACCCTTCTGGTGAAGTTGGTACTTTGTCTGCCTTCTGCACATGGAGTGTCGGGTTCGGTTCCCGACGTTCCCGGGTAGATATTTGGGTGATGAAAATCAACTGTTCTGTGACCGAACAAACTTACCGACATAGTTAGCATATCAAATTAAAATGCAGTGGGCAGCGCATATCGTTCGAATAACAGATGGCCGATGAAGCCCTAAAGTTCTCCAATAGAGACCACGTCTCAGCAAGTAGAACGTCCAACAAGTAGGTTGACTGACGATATAATTAAATACCTAAAACAGCAGACGCGCTGAACACTAGCTTTCTCATTACAGCAAACAAGTTCTATGCTGCTTTATTAAAAGTAGTTCTGAATCAATATTATTTTTATTTTTTTGATTTATTGGGCACTCATAACAGCAACATAAAATACATGACATAATTAAAGATTACAATTTCGAGCGATTCTATAGTCCAAAAAAATGAGCACACGGCATAAAAATGACAGTTAGGTATTTAATTCCTGAATTAACTACAAAGTTCGTATTAAAATTTTTTTCATAATTAAATTGTTACATTAAAAGTCACGTAAAAGCAATAAGGGTTATTAAAATGAAAAATATGAGTACAGTTAATAATTTCGGACAAAATGAATAAGTGTATTTCCCAAAAGACTCACTATTTTTCTCTTAATAAGTATAATATAAACAGCAAAAATGGTTACTTAAAGAAGACTTATTTACTTCCCAAATATAAACTAGAACATTGGCATCATTAGTACTGAACTAAGCTCTATAACTAACGTAGGTTTGCCAAAGGGAAAAAAATAAATCTGTAAGTAGGTATAGCTCGGATCGCTAGCTTTGCTAGCTTAGCATACTACTACGAAAAGAGTTTTGTCGACGTGTGAATAAACGACAGATGGTATATATCTGTCTACTACAGCATAACTCTGTCTCGTTCTGACACGTCGACAGAATTATTTTGTGGTCATTATGCTAGCCCGCCTGGTGTTACAGCCTTCAGAGCCTCTGATATAGTGAAACGGTTAAAACTTATTTACATCGTAATTGTTTTTTTTGCTGTACTTTGATTAAACTAGCTTTTTTGAAACTCTGCTTTTAAAGTTTTCAGGTAATATTTTTCAATATTTATAGCTCGAAATAAAAATGACAATGAATTATCACAAGTAATTGAAAAAAAAATGTGTTAACAAATATGTACGCTAGTATTACTATATTTTTTCTGCATATGTCTGTGTAAGCGTCGTAGCTGCTTTTGTCCCATCAGTTCTAGTCTGACAAATCTATTTCAAAATATCAGCATAGGAGCCACAGTCAATTTATCTAAGCAAAACACACAGGCTACACTAAATATTTACAGTACTTCCATTCAGCCACGTTTCAAGAAAAGTTGGTAGCACTGTATTTACAAGCTCTCAGGAAAAGGAAGCGAGTGAGATGCGATAACGTCAACGCGTTTCAAACTACATAGCATTGTTCGTAAAGTAAAAGAATGCTGTGGAATAAACCACTCTTTTTAAAACATTTCTCTACTAAGAGCGAGGTAAAAAGAATTTACTTTTCGTTTGTTCAGGATTTTAGGCGGTATTGTGGAGTGGGACGCGGTGGCGGCGTTTTTTGCTGACCGTCATTTTAGAGGAAAATTGTTTTTGAGTATTGGAGTGTGGACGATTTAATTCTACAATATTATTTTGAGTTAGCTCTTTATTTCTGACTCCAGGATTGTCATTTTCACCAATTAATTTGTTTTTAATACGAAGGTATTTGTATGGGGTACCGAGACAAAAGGAGATGAATCTATATGAACAGTTTTTACTACGAGGTCAATCCGGAATTAAGAAAAAAATAGTTTATTTTGTATCTCATACAAAATCGTAGGACAGAATCAGAAAATGTATGAAACAGTTTTTTCACGAATTAAGGTTGACCCTGGCAAAAGTTGTTTATAATCATAGTCTGAATCGTTAGAGCGAGGTAAAAAACCAATACTTTTCGTTTGTTCAGGATTTTAGGCGACATTGTGAAGAGGGATGCGGTTTTGCTGACGGTCATTTTAGAGGAACATTGTTTTTGAGTATTGGAGTGTAGACGATTTAAATCTATATTTTAAGCTCCTTTTTTATGACTATGAATTGACATTTTAATAAATTATAATTTTTTTTTATTCCTTGTAGGTTTGCGTTTGACTACACACTGCCTGATGTAGATCAGTTATGCGGTCTAGAGTGTAGCACGCTTACCTAGAAGATACCTATTTACTCGGGATTTGAAGACACCCACGTTGTACTTTAGCGGGAAGACAGACCCAGGCAAAGCGTTCCACATTCTGGCTGTTCGTATGAACAATGAGGATTCGAAACGCTTTGTTCTAACGCGCGGAATGTCCACCATAAAAGGGTGGCGCTTTGGTCGCGTCTGCCTAGCCGTACGATAGAAGAAAGGGGCAGGTGGGACCAGATTGTGCAACTCCTGAGCGCACTCGGGTGAGTATGTAAGATCGAATCAGAAATGTGGAGAGCTATAGAAGAACCAAATTGACTGATAAAGCACAGCGGATTGGCTTGAACTTGAAATGGCAGTGGGCAGGGCCCACAAAACGGAAGACAGATGACCGCTGATGTCTAAATTTTCTCAAATGGAGGCCACATATTTACACACAAGCGCATCGTAGGACTTCCACCCGTAATATGGCGGAAAACCTCATCAAGACGTCTGAATCGCGCTGGATGCCGCTTCCAACATGCCTTGTTGGAGTCCGACAGTGGACGTTCTTGGCTGATGGATGAATGATGAATGTGAGATAATATAAGGATACCCATTAAAGCCTGAATTATTTTAATGTTCCAGAATTGTTTAATATTTTAATATATTGTTATTATAGGTCAATTTAATCATTTTTGAAGTTATATGTTTTGTACAACTCTTACTTTTGAAAAAAACCACGGGTGCCGTTTGGCACCGCTAGGCTAATATGTTGTCTCAGGTCACATATAACTTAAATGAGATGTATTGCTATTTATTAGCCTTTTGCATTACTAACTACTGATTTAACTCTTTTAGGGGCTTACTGTTTCATATTTGAAAAATAAAGTCGGTAGAAAACTTTTTTATATTCAGAATGTACTGTATATTTCATAAACAATTAAGTATAGAATCGTACGTTGCAAGCTGCGCGGAGTCCCACAACACATTTTTTTACATTGTAGTCTACAGGTCTCAAGAGCACATTTGCGACAGGGTTCACTGGGAACCAATGAGTGGTTACGACCATCATAACACACGTCATCGAGGATCATCAACTTGACTGAAACTTAACTTTTCATCATTGCTTTCGATTTTGCAAGACATCTCTCGTGAAGATGCAAGACGACGAGATGCAGCGTGTCCACCTGAAGTGTGAGTCCTACGGGATGGCTTATGAGAACCAAAAGATGACTCAGTAGAAGGTCCAGCTTCAACTTCACTGTCAGAAAAGCGAAGGAATACAGTGCGTCTACGCGAAGTACTAGACTGACGAGCCGGCTTCTGAGAACCACGATATGATTCAAAAGGTTATTCAGCCTCAGATTCACGTTTTTGATGCGTCGCTGTCAGTACTACCTCGCATCCAGCATTGAGTTGCTGATCTGTTAGATTATTTATAAAACCATCTTCATCTTCTTTAGCTGAATCCTCGTGTGATTGAACATCAGGTTCTGGAGGTTCAATATTTAACAATTAAGACTCAAGATCTTCGTTTTCTTCCAGTACACTTAATGCTTAATGTAATGAATAACTCCTGAAAAAATATAAAATAAATTTTACGCACGAACTCACTCAAATTATTTAAAAAATGAGAAAATATTTCACGAATAATGCATCTGTGAAAAGCATACATATCAGCCTACGGGTGCCGTTTGGCACCCGTCATATTGCGGGTAGGATACAACAAACAAATATAAAAAATCGCGTAATGTTATTGTATTATAGGGAGTAACATTGTTTTTATAAAAATAAAACGTATAAAAAAGTAACAAATCATAGTTAATAAAAGAATTATGAGGTACTTACTTGAATGTGGCATCCATTATTTGAATATTTTTCACAACACCAAATAATAATCGTCCTTGACGGTTGCATCAAGTGACTGGTTGACAGAAAGTAGTTGAAAACAAAGCTAGCTTTGTCCAGTACCGCATAGACAATTGAAATTTTGAAAATATACGATAAGCGTAAAGCGCGAAAGTTTAAATACATAAAACCGGGTGCCAAACGGCACCGCTAGGTCATAATGGGTTAATGTTTCCTTGAGGTAACTTTCAGGTTAAGGCGCAAATTAACTCAGCGCCTCATTAAACAATTTTACTCGAAAAATAATGCTGTCGCAACCCTTTGAACAGCTCAGGAGATGAATGACAAATTGGACCTACTTGAAAAACGGGACAAATTGGGACAAAAAGATTCCTCTCTTATATTCCTATATAGAAGAAGGGTAGAAAATTAACAGATACCTAGTTACTATAAATAGGTACTTTATTTTACATAAACTCGTATTTTAAATGTAATTAACTACTGTAACGTACAGCGGCAACTACATCCAGTACAGGTAATTACTTTGAATTGTATTTTTAGTTACAATACATTGAAAAGAGAGAATAAAGAAAAAGTTATTTCTATTATGGGGTTTGCTATAGGTATTGCTAACAAATTTTGCAGTTAATGCTACGGGCTCACTGTGTATAACACATCAGAACACAAATCAGAATTTGGAACATAGCCTGGATTCAATACAATTTATTTAGCTACAAGCTGTACCCTGCGCGGGTTGCTGGCACCATATTCTGTCGAAAATTACACCAACTCATAAACCTTTTTTGGCTCATGCACAACAACTTTGCTAAAGATCATCACATGATAGTTAATGAAGAGCATACAGGCAAACATTAATTTTTATTTTTATTGTCGGTGCATGGGGCACCGGTCGTATATTGTCCTGCCTGACTGGGAAAACTAACTTGGGAAACTCAACTAGAAACTCCGTAATACCGATTCACTATTTAATATCCATACATTTACGAGTACAAGGGCCGGCGGCGAGCGGATGACTGAGGAGGCGAGGAAGCGGCGGAGGGCGCTATCGCGACTCGGACGCACATTTCGCTGACGCTCGCATTCCTCGCCCCTACATTTATAAATGAAAAAACACTCGTTTTCTTGGAGGGTGGTAAAATACTTTACAAAAAAACCCTATCTTACGTTCACTCAACATTTGTGCGAGGATTGGGTTTCGCGGTTTCGCGCAACTAACTTTACAGGCGCCAATAAGTTTAATTCGGCCTATAGTATTTATAGAGTTATAGGCACGTCATACCTTAAATGTTGAGTAGTAAATAATTTCACCTTCAGAAAGAAATCGAGTTTTTTACAAAGTCGAATTATATCGAATCCTTGCTATGTTCGAAATTCGGATTTAAAATTTGTGGCTCCTGTCTGAATCCAAATATTTTCTTATTTACTTTACTCCCTTAATATAAAACCTTCCACTCCATCTTCATAGATAAAAACATCAAGAAATATTATTTCTAAATGCTCCTTTGAGTAAAAAAAGTAATTGCGATGTTTTTGTTTGCGTAGGACCGTGTTTTAAGAATAATAATTAATTGAGCTCTATATTTTGTATAATGGCTGTGTCTGCTCATTACCCCGGAGAGGTTGATACATTTTTGAGTATACGTAATTCTACTGAAATTATAAATGCGAAAGTTTGTGAGTATGTATGGATGTTCGTTACTCTTTTACGCAAATATTACTAAACGGATTGAGATGAAACTTTGCAATAATAATGTATATGTACATCAGAATAACACATGATGATGATTTATCAAGATTTTGCGTGAGAAGAAGTTCGCCGGGTTAGCTTGTAATATATAAACAATGTATAGTAAAACAGTAGATCCCACGACACATGTCGCCCTAGTGTGGGATCTAGTAGTATTAAGTAAACACAAAACAAGATACAACTTGTTTTGTGTTTAAAAACTTAACTGTTACTTTTAAGAACAATGAAAGTTTAATTTATTTATTTATTCATTATGATAATTATTATATAATTTTATTCAATATTATAATATAAAAGAAATCTTAGGAAATGAGCTAGTCCCGTTGTTTGCTTTTTGGTAATATATTCTTCTTATTCTTTCTTTTAAGCGACAGAACGTCTCTTATTTGCCTAAAGATCTCCAATAAATACTCGTAAGATCGATTTGAAGCGGTTAGCGATCAATCGTGACCCTACCGTCTTAATGAGGTCATCTGTCAGGATTTGGTACATATTTGTTGAAGTTGTAATTCTACTTAGGAAGTAATAAAAGACAGTATTTTCGCAATATCGTATATTAAATTTCAGTTTTACCGCACAATTAATAACACTAACATTTAATTTAATATCACAGTTGAAAAACATTACTTACAGATATTAAAATACGGTTCATTATACCTAAATGTCATTATACAATTGTCCTGCTGAGTATTAATTCCTTTGTGTTCATATAAATTTCAGTAGAAATTATAGAACGTAAATTGAGTCGGCTAAAAGAATGGCTATTTTATTTACAATCATTAAGAATTAATTAAATTTGTTCAGACACTGACTACCAATTAATATAAATTAATTGAGTACCCATTATTGAATGCAGGTAGGCTTATAATATTGATGATAAATTAAAGGTTTATGCACACGAAGGCGGTCCCATGTAAAATGCACGCTAAATAAGTAAATGAATAGTTGAGTAATATTGTATACCTTCAAATTGCAAATTATGAATACATTTCACGCATGGCTTTGATGTATGACTTTCACGCATAGATTTGTAACATTTAACTTTTGAAATTACCAGAATAAAAAGTGTAATTAAATTTGATTGATTAAGTAGCATAAACAAAATAAGCTGCTCCAATCGAACAAGTATTTATAGAGTCACAATCGTGCAAAAAAGTGTCCGAGCCAAAACCCTGCCCAAGCTAAGTAGTGGGCAGACTTTTTAGTAAGTCAAAAGGTGATTGCAAGGCGACTACAGCGCCGCACGATGCCAGTGCTCGGTTACAAGCACTAATTAGGTGACCTATTCGAGAAAATGGATCATTGTGATTTATTTAATGTATATATATCGAAGAAAGTATGTCTATGTATGACGGCGCTCGGACATTTTTTAACTACTTTCATTTAGGGATTGTGGCTCTGCAGATATTTGCCCGGAGGCTGCTAAAAAAAGTCACTGACCAAAGTTTTCGACCAATCATATTATGTACCTATCGTGATCCATCGCGATTTCCAAGTTGTTTGATCGGGATGACTAGTACAATGGTCCTAGAATATCTCCGTCTTCTAGATAAAAACCCCGTATAAACCAGTAAGTAGATACATGTGGCAGAAATTATACAGGACTGAGTCTGTCTTCATGTGCGTAGACCTTAATTTTAATAAGTGACCAAATACCTACCACTCAGAAAATATGAACGTAATGTATAAGCTCGTCAGTAAAATAATACATTTATAACGAGTACAAAATATTTACATATCTGAAATAAAATGAAAAAGTAAAACACGAATAAATTATGAGCAGTAGTATTGAGCATGTTATAAATAAAATTGTTCATATTTTGTTAATATTATAATAATGATGAAATTATTAAGAAACTATTGATATTTTATTGAATCAGTACCGGCATTTTTCATTGCCAGATATTTCAGTGCCCAATTTACTTGGCGATTTCAGGATCACTTAACCAATTATCTCCGTAAAAATAAATAACTTTTTATAACTTTAATTTAGAGACTACCAAAAAACCGTCTTTGAAAATTGTAGCCGATCGTTAATTCGTTTTACTTCTATAAAAAAGTCTATAGTAACTTATTCGATAGATGCGAGTGTGTTACTACAGATTGTTTTATTTCTTTTCTTCCTTCTCTGAATGCAGGGTTAGTATTACAGCAACAGTACTTTCAACGTGTATGATATTATGTTATGTATGATATTAAAACTATTCTTATTTATTTGTTATCTATTTCAACTCTGGAAATCTAAAAAGATATCTCAACCTTACCTTATACGAAAAAAATATTGATCAATAAAATCGTCAAATAAATCGGCACACGGTCCTAGACGAAACAGGTGTTCCTAATTGTTTTTACTAACTACGTTCAGTTCTCGAATGGTCGAATTGGCGAGCGGTTTACTGCTACCTGAAAATAAAACAACGTATTAATTATATCCAATAGTCGTTCTTATCAAAATAGGTCACCAACATCAACCATCTCATCCTTATTAGAACTTTTAATAAGCTGGAATGTACGTGTATCTCTAACACATATTATATATTCTGAATATAAAATAGACTCTCTCTCAAGCGAGATATTTAAACATAATCCCAATCTTAGAAATGGAACTTTAAATCTATTGAAAAACAGCTTATATAATGCACGTAGGTATACGGTGTGGTACCATCACAGAAGAGAGAGGAGGAAATCTGCTGTTTTGTGGGTACCATTGTGTGTCACTAATTTTCATTATCTATTAAGAGTGCGCCTAATGCCATGAAAAAATAGATTTCACCCGCGATTCTTGCATCGCCCGCTATCATCTATGCTGCTTTATTTAGAGTCAAAAATCGCATGACACAGTTCACGATGATTTTTAGCTTCGAGCGCCAGCTTACATTTTTTAGGTGACATTTCATTTATTTATTCAAAATTTAAGCATATATTAAAAAAATCTAATCGATTACTCTACTAGAAAATTAGTCTGGCTACGTCTTCTTAATCGGTATCTTCATTGCTGAAGGTCGTATCTACTATGGAATGTTCGCCACTTGCTGCACCATGTGGTTCTGTCCTCGGTGATCTTAATGGATTTAGTTATAGGCAGGCCAATAAGTAAAATTATTTTCCAAAATTCTACGCGATTACTCTGCTACTATAGGTTATTTTCTTTCCTATAGTATTTTTGTAATATGGATATATATGTTCGTTATCTCTACACCACGTCTTTAAAAAAGTCGATTTTGGCATTAGGCGAATTGCCTTAAGGTGAATTGGGGGCAGCGTTGAGCGGGTTTGCTGGGGTGGTACGGTGTTGCGCCTGCGCAGCATGCTCTCCGCCCTAGCTTTACAAAGTTGTATGGCCGAGTTTAAAAGGAGATAAATATCCCACTATAGCTGAAAGATTTACTTTGAACTTGGTATGATCAATTTATCAATTTATATAAATTTTGCTATATCTATTAAGTTTTGAAAAATAAACCCATGTTTAAATCAGTTTTTATCATCCCACGCAGCAGTTTAATTTCACCACTGGGTATAAGCCTCTCTGATGAGGTACTATGCTATGTCAAGGTTGCCTGGAAGAAATCGCCATGGGTGATAAGGCCGCCACTTTATAATCATATTTTTTGTCGTATATATGTAAATAGTGTTTATTTTTCAAATTGTGGTTGTAAATAAAGAGTTTTGTCTGTCTGTCTGTCTACTATGCTCTTTTATATGTGAATTAATTACCTTACATAACCCACCATGACTGCACTAAGCGTGCCATAATTTGACTTAAAAAATATTGGCTTTGCAATTTTAATGCACTAAATTGCTATAAAGTCGACAAAGATAAATAAAATTAATAAAACAAAAGTAACACGGACGAAACACAAATACCTAGCAACATTGTTTTCGTTCCAAAAGTAAAACGCGTAAACGAACAATACGTTCGAAATTCCGTGCTACCAACATTGAAATAGGGAACTAAACCTCCAAAATTCATAAGGCAAACCTCGCAAATTCGCCACATGTCTTGGTGCAAACAGCTGCTGTTTTCAGCCATTCCGGTCATGTTTCCCGTACGTCGCAGTGCAAGCGCATTCCGAATTTGAACGTTTCATGTGGACATTACTAATGTTGGCTGCACTCCAGAAACGGGAAATTCGTCTTCATTACTTACTGAGTCAAGACGGTTGGATGAAGTTTCGGTAGGGTTCGACATTGTTTCAATTGAAATAGGGACTGTGTTGCAAGGAATATATCCGCGAAAGTTGGCGGACTGAACATAATAAAAATATATTATTGTAACATAACTAACACACTAAAACATATTTTTAATGGAATCTGAAATAGCATTTTTTTCAGTCTCAAAAAATTCTAATGTAAAAAATCAATTTTAAGACTAATTACTCTGTGGTGCAACAAATGTTTTGTCTTATTTTAAGAGATGGTCCTAGAAAAAATTGTTACAATATAGGTAATGCCGTTGTTTTAGCAAAAACTTACACTACACTGTTTTAAAAAGTAAGAAAAGCAATATTTTATCGCGGTCAGAACAATCAAAATAAAGAAAAATGTGTAGCTCTACTTTGCCAGTAAAATTCGAATTATACTAAATCAAGAAATATAAACACCGAGAGTTATCCATGCCACTAAAAAAGTGCATCAACAGCAAGCAGCTGTGACCAAGCTAAGAACAAAAATCGTAAAATGAAGTCGTAGAAAAACGATAAGATTTAAGAATGCACTTGATGCAGTCACATGGGAAACGAATAAAGCGTAGCTTCGGATTTTCATAACGTAGACATTCGCTTTTTATTTTCAGTGTGGTAACATTTACGAGCATTTAAAGTTTTAGCTCAAACCAATCAAAAAGTTGGTTTTGTTTGATGAAGAATTGTGAAACCAATGACTTGATTATATAAAAGTGGATAGCGGAAACATTGAAGACTATAAAATTAACATTGAACTATTTAGTTCTACTTCTCTACACGACACTTGCATAGGTACAATCTATAGGTAAGATTTTGGTTTAAGGAGTTTATTAATTTTATATTTCGACTGCCTCGGTGGCACAGTGGTTAGTGACCCTAAATTCTGGGTCAAAGGGGCGTGGGTTCGATCCCCACCCAGGGCAAGTATTTATGTGATGAACATAGGTGTTTGCTCTGTGTCTGGGTGTTATTTAGTTACTATCTATATAAGTATGTATTAAAAAAATATGTCTATGTAATATATCAGTCTCTGTCAGCCATATCACAAGCTTTGCTTAGTTTGGGGTCAGAGACCGTGCGTAAGGTGTCTCCCAAATATTTATTTATTTATACCCTACATAATTGTCTCTACCCGTTATATAAAAGAAAATTAAAGTACATGCGTAGGAGTTAAATATTAATCCTAAGTAAGTAAGTAAGTAAGTTCGTATAGGCCGGGTGGCTAGCCCTGGTGTCAGAGTTTTTAGGCCGCCTGAAGGCCTAAATCCTAAGTCATAACATTGTATAAGATGAATAAATTATTATCTGTAAGCTTGTATATGTATACAAGCTCATAATTCGAAGAAACCTTGACAAAAAATAATTCCAATTCAAAAATCAATTTCCCCGTCACTTGAAATATTCAGAATTCCTTCTTTAAATACTTCATTTTTCCTTTCCTCTTTTTTAAATGATAAAACAGGAAGCGTATTTTCGCTAAATACGCCGAAAAATGTGGATAAACAAAAAATGAGGGTAGAACGGAATTCGCGACACAAATCACGCGAAACCAGACTTTTGCGCAATAATTTATGAGAACAGTTTGTTTACAGGATATTTTTCAGCTTTATTGGGATAAAACTATGGGAAATATACTTGTAAGTGTGATTTATTTTATGTGAATGGTATTTTCTTGTACTTTTTGCTGATATTGGAGTACCAGTGTTTCCGCATTGGTTTGTTACGTTAACAACTAGGTAATCGTACGTTATAGCATAGCTTAGTACCCCCACTTCAGAAGGTTGGGTATCCTTACGTTACCGTCTCTTGTTATATTTCAGGTATAGGTACGTGAGGATGAATCTGGCCTTTTACACTGTACGTGATCGCAAGCGGAACAACAAGAGGTATCTTGAAACCGTACCTCATAGGTTGGAAAAGTCCGCAAGGATGGGACCCATGGTGTACAATATGTTGCCTGAAGGAGTCACTGGCGCATCTAGCATAGGCTCTTTCAAAGCCCGCCTGAATCGCTGGCTTATCGAGGAAGCATTTTATAATTTTGGCATGTTTAAATGTGTACAATGAGTGAAAGATGGTTAAGAATTATTTCTATCAATTCGAATCATTTACAATGATGTAATGCATTTGTTTTTTTTTTCTATGACATGTTTTATTAATATTTTTATTTATTACAATGACATAAATAATTGATCTAATCCTACTAATATTATAAACGCGAAAGTTTGTGAGGATGGAGGGATGGATGGATGGATGTATGGATGTTTGTTACTCTTTCACGCATAAACTACTGAACGGATTGAGATGAAACTTTGCAATAATATAGCTTATATATCAGAATAACACATAGGCTAAAAATTATAATGATATATTGCGTATGCGGGCGAAGCCGCGGGTAAATGCTAGTTTATAATAATTTGCCTTTTCTTGAAATTTTAATTTTACAAAACCACATAATGATGTAGTAAGTAGTTAATGTAAATATTTATTTTTTATCTATGTGCATTACTGCAATTTTTAATGTATTCATTGTATGATGTGTAATATTTTTTATGAATTAAATGAATATGAATATTAGTACCTATACCTAGTTATAACATAGTAAAATGCAACAAGCCTTCAAATACTTACATAATGATATAATTATTATAATTATACAAGGTGGAGAGTTGAAGCCGACATTAATTTGACCCACAAATAGTACTAGTACCTAATCATAAAAAACAATTAGAAAAAGAAATTTAAATTGAAATAAAACAACATTTTCAAACAAGCTAAACAATAAATAAAGGAAGTAATTAGCATCATGGTTTTTGACTGTGCTTTTAAAGGAATTCATTCATAATTGATTAGTCTGATATCAAAATGGCATGAATGAATATAACTATTTAGTTATCCTCGCTATTTTGACTGAATGTCAAAATAGCAAGAATCGCTGTTTAGTTCCAGGTTGATCCAAAGCGTTGCTTAGAAAATCGTACATAACTAAGTAAATAAGGTAGCGTTATATATTAAATTCTAGATATGTTGAAGGCTTTAAAACAGAATGCCAAATATTGGATTTCATTTGATGTCAGTGTCAGCTCTCCAACCTGTAGTAAATTCTGATTAGCTGACATATCACTTAAAGGTGTAAAACATAGTTTAAGACCTATTCTCAGACCCACTGAATATACTCAAGAATCATAAAAATTGGTCAAGCCGTTTCGGAGGAGTACGCTTATAAATACTGTGACACGAAAATTTTACATATTAGTCCCTGCTGTGCTGTCCGACGGTGACGGAGTCTATAATTCGAGTCATCGAGTGTACTAAGCTCGATAACATCATTAATTATCACGAATACTTAATAACAAATAAATTATGAACTTTGATTTTGGTGAAGTAAGCTGTAGAGTTTATTATTACCTCAGGTAGGTACGTAATCATTTTCTACAGTGTTACACACCACAAACAATTAACAAGTTCTGTTCGTACATGAGTGTCGGGATTATAGCAAAGTGGATCGCTAATACCAAGAACCTCCTGAGGCTAAATTTACATAAACTGAGCATGGGCATCTCAGTATCTGGGTATTGGAATAACATTTCCAGTAGTCTAGATATCTAGGATTATGACGGAAAGTTAGAAGCTTAATATTCGTTTTGTAATACTTAAGAACAAAAATTAGGGTAGATGCATCAATCCCGGTTTTGGCCATTTGATGTCATTGTATTAATAGATTATCCTACTATTATTATAAACGCGAAAGTTTGTGAGGATGGATGGATGGATATTTGTTACTCTTTCACGCAAAAACCACTGAACGGATTGAGATGAAACTTTGCAGTAATATAGCTTATACATCAGAATAACACATAGGCTATAATTTTAAATGATATTGCGTCAAAAATCAAAATATCATGCGGGCGAAGCCGCGAGTAAAATCAAGTAAACAATATAACTGCTTAATATATTGTTTGTGTTAATAGCAAATTTTGAAAATATGTTTAAAATTTTGTTTTATCACTAAAATTGTCTATACAATCATTAAAATTCAAAGTGGCCAAAAATGAGGCATGATTTATAATAGGACAGGGTGGGCGCGGGACTGGCCGGATGGGGCCCGTACAACGTCCGTACGACGCACGTTATACATTTTGTGTGAAAGCCCAATAATGTATGGAATGTGCGTCGAACGTGAGTCGTACGGGCCCCGTCCGCCCCGTTCCGCGCCCGCCCCGTCCTAGTACCTATAAATCATCTCTAACAATAAAATGACCACACCGGTGCATCTAATATAGTTACTTTGGATACATGACGCTATGTGATATATTATACGTACTTGACCCGAATCCGCGCGCTAAGCCACTCTTATCCTTTAGCTGTTTAGCACCGCACCGTAGCACGGCTACATAGCTACTATTGAAGAGTTTGTTTAGTTACCTTGGATACATAACATGTAATTCAGTATGTGAATTGTGGATTGTGCCATGTGACAACATGGCGGCAGCTACGTTTATAGGTCGAATCACTGCTACTGCACTACTATGAGTGACTGCCACATGACTTCCTCGGTGGCTCAGTGGTTAGTGAACCTGACTGACTGCCTCGGTGGCTCAGTAGTTAGTGAAACTGACTTCTGGACCAAAGAGGCGTGGGTTCGATCCCCGCCCAGGGCAAACATTTTTGTGATGAACATATGTGTTTGCTCTGTGTCTGGATGTTATTTAGCTACTATCTATATAAGTATGTATTTAAAATATGTATATGTAGTATATCAGTCTCTGACCGTGCGGAACGTTGCTTAATTAAAACGGGTGGCATTTTCCAACTGAGCGCTACCGTGGCTCGGATGACACGTTAAATTGTAGGTCCCGGTTGTTTTAACCGCTTAGCCATGTCAGAGGCTGTCAGGCGGCTTCAAAAACTCTGACACCAGGGCTAGCCACCCGGCCTATACGAACTTACTTACTTATCAGTCTCTGGCAGCAATATCACAAGCTTTGCTTAGTTTGGGGTCAGAGACCGTGTGTGAGACGTCCCCCAATATTTATTTATTTACTATAATATTTACAGTAGGTATCTCCAACAACCACTCCTACAGTGTCTGAATAGTCAGTTACCTTGGATACATAACATGTAATTCAGTATCCATAGGGATGTGAATTGTGAATTGTGCCATGTGACAACATGGCGGCAGCTGCGTTTATGGGTCGAATCACTGCTACTGCACTACTATAATATTTACAGTAGGTATCTCCAAAAACTACTTTTACAGTGTCTGAATAGTTAGTTACCTTGGATACATAACATGTTGTTCAGTAAGCACAGGGATGTGGATGTGGGTCTGGTGTCGTGCATGGGGCGACATGGCGGCAGCTGCATTTATGGGTCGGATAAGATGTAGCTACTACTGCACTACTATATTAAATTTATATAGCATTACCTACTACTAATTTTACAGTACCTTAATAGTTAGTTACTTTGGATACATAACATGTAGCTCAGTATTCACAGGGATGTGGGTCTGGCGGCGTGCATGCGGCAACATGGCGGCAGCTGCGTTAATGGGTCGGATCATCTCTAGCTACTACTGCACTACTTTAAAAAAATACGGTATCTTCTACAACTACTTTTACAGTATCTGAATAGTCAGTTACCTTGGATACATAACATGTAATTCAGTATGCACAGGGATGTGTGTCTGGTGTCGTGCATGCGGCGACATGGCGGCAGCTGCGTTTATGGCCCGGATCCGCGCCCGCAGCCGCTCGTAATGCTCCGGCTGGTATTGCGCTGCTATCGTTACCGACGTCCCGGAGTACTGGCAGAAAATAAAAAAGTTATCGTTATTTTATGTCTTCCTTGCATTTTTACAGGAAGCTTACTGATAGCTCGTTGTCTCGTAACTAAATGCAGATTAAACATTTTCTCAAATCAAAACGCAGATGACTCGAATTAAATATTCGAGGTTCTGATTTGATTATACTAAATTAGAAAATTTACATGGTTAGTAATAATTAGATAACAGGTTTTGGTGTCATTAAATTGAAAATCTTACACGATTTATTTTCAGAAGCTATCAAGTCATTAACAAATAATACATCGAGAATTAATACAAATATAAGTCCTATGGCTGAAAAAAAAGAAGAAATACCGTAAGTCACTTACTTCCGTTTAAGTCAGTAAAATTATTTAGAACTTAGCGCTGAAACTTTTTGTTTTTCAGAGTATGACAGAAAAATTAAACACGTACCCATTGAGGAAGGAATCAGAAGGAGATGGTGTAATGACATTTAGATACTTTGACATGTAATAGTTTAAAAACCGAAATAACAATCATATAGGCGTCTCTTTCAAATGTACGTAATAAGAATAGACCAACATTATACAGCACAGTTTCGCTATAGTGTCTATATTTTTCGTGACGTGTCGCGCGTGCCTGGTCCGCCATATTGAGTCGAAAAACAATAGCGATGTTCTTATTATATCAAAAAAAACTATCGATATTTTGGTTAGTTTTTATTTGTGTTATTGATTAGCTGAAATTTTGAATTTTTATTTCATTTCACTTTTCATGTCAAATTTGACAACTGTCATTCCAGAATTAATACAAGTAAAGCATGACAGATGTGAAAGTAACAGCTGTCAAACTAAGAAGTATTATTATCTCCGTAACTATCGAAGCTAGACCATTACTGTCTTAATAGCAGTAATAACACTCAATGAGATCTATTAGATTGTTCTAATGACTGCTGTCAAAGCTTAAAAGTGAATTATCTCCGTAACTATCGAAGTTAGACTACTGCTGACTTCACAAAAGTGACAGAGCGCAATTAGATCTATATTTTAAATGACACCTGTCAAACTTAAAAGTGGATTATCTCCGTAACCATCGAAGTTCGACTATTGCTGTCTTCACAAAAGTGATAGAACTCAACGAGATCTAAATTTCGGATGACAGCTGTCAAACTAAAAAGTGGAATACCTTCGTAACTATTAAAGCTAGACTATTGCTGTATTCACAAAAGTGATAGAGCTCAACGAGACCTACATTTCGGATGACAGCTGTCAAACTTAAAAGTTGATCATTTTCGTAATATTGATAGCTGTCATCTGAAAGATATCATATCTCTCTTTGAGCTTTATCACTTTTGTGAAGACAGCAATGGTCTAGCATCGACAGTGACGGAGATAATCCACTTTTAAGTTTGACAGCTGTCATCCGAAATGTAGATCTCATATCAGTTTAGTGAAGAAAGCAATGGTCTATAATAGATAGTTATGGAGATATTCCACATTTAAGCTTGACAGCTGTCATCCGATATGTAGTTCTTATTAAGTCCTATCACTTTAATTCTAAGTCATACCTCAGTAAAGCAGTGGAGACTTTTCTAGAGGTGTCTATGGAGTTTTGGTAACAACACGGAACGACATGATACGTCACATTATATCACTTGCCCACACTCATGCACGTAATTTAGCTCATAATCAATGAAATACCACAATTTTTCACTAATTATCACTGATAAAAACACAACTTTAACAAAATAATACAATGAGGCGACATGTCTTTTCCGCGTTCCCGCCAAAAAACTCGTCCTACCATTCTAGTGTGGATTCTTGAATATGACAGCTGCAACCTTGACATCTGTAATTTTTAGGGTTCTGTACCTCAAAAGGAAAAAACGGAACCCTTATAGGATCACTTTGTTGTCCGTCTGTCCGTCTGTGTGTCTGTCAAGACTCCTTATCTAGAGAACGCGTAAAGATATCGAGTTGAAATTTAAACTGTATACGTATATTAATGAACTCTTGCTGTTGTGTAAAAGAAAAACTTCTCAGTTGTCGTTTAAAAAAGTTAGAGTCGTTTATATCGTAAAAAACAGCATATTTCGACACTCACAAAAATCAAAACCTACCGGGTACTTCCCGTTGACATAGAACTATGAAATTTGGCGAAAAGCATTGTCTCAGAATACACATATAGGATTAAATCTGAAAACTGCACATTTTTATTTACATCACAAAAAATAGGGCCTCAAAATTCACAAAATATGGGCTTAAAATTCAAAGTGAGTAAATCGTATCATGAAAGGTGTCATATAAAAGAACTTCATTAGCACATGCTAAAACAGGTTTTTAATTACTTTAACAATGTGTTTGTACGGAACCCTCGATGTGCGAGTCTGACTCGCACTTGTCCGGTTTTTTAAATAAAAGTTTGCCATTGTTTGATTCGGCTAACATTAATTTGTGTCGATAGTTTTATCGATAAGTACGGGGAAATCGATAAGTGTAGTGTGGTAGTAACAACACTAATCCGCCGTATTATGTGCGGTGGGTATGCAGGTTTTTCTCGTCGTTAGGGCAACTCCATTCTGATTCCTTCCTCAATGCACGTACCTAATCCATGTTCTGCATTTTATTGCTAAGACAAAATACAATCGTTATGGTTGCTTCAAAACTTACCTTCAAAGCCGCCGCCGCCTGCTCATGCGTGGCTCTCGACAAGTCTCGCCCATCCACACTCAGTATTCTGTCTCCTCTATGCAGCATTCCATACGCGGCCCCTCCCATGGAGACTCCTGAGACGAAAACTCCGCAGGTGTCGTCCTCAGCGGCAGCACCCTCGGTCTCGCCGCCGAGGCCGCCGACGATGTCCATTCCGAGACGAGACCCGGAGCGGACGAGACGAACCATCCGTACGCATCTAAACAATAAAAGAATTCGGTGTAGGTATAGTATGCTAATAGATATAATCTTAGTCAAATAACCCGCCCCTCATCGATCCTGGTTCAAAGGTACTCAAAACATTTGCTACGTTGCCGCGCTGTTTGGCGATGGACATTCTTTGAACCGGAAACGAGGTGAAGTCACCCCCTCTTTCCTGAATTATGTGTATTTCGTATGTCAAAGTTTTGGTCTCAGTGTCCTAACTGCCCATGGTCCCCACACGGCAATGGGACAAAATAACAATTGGGACATTAAAATAATATGAAATGAAAAGAAAATATCCGTGTATCGTTGTATTGAACATTATTTAGTCTCTATGAAGTTCAGTGCTAAACATCACAAAAAAGAGCGTGTCATTGACGTGGTCAGAATCGAATCGAATAAAAGATCTTTTATAAAAAAAATACTACCTTCATTTTTATTAAAAGCTTTATTAGCTTTATTCAGAACAATGAACTGTATTGAAATCCTCGTCCCAAAAGAATGCAACATTTATGCGGAGTTTCTGATTGCTAATTCAAACTACCTTGATACATTTTTTTCCTATTCTTTTTGAAGTGGCTTTGGAAATAGCGCACTTGTCTAACAATTTTCCAATCAACGACACTATTGTTCGTGAATTGTAGTTCCTATTATATTATAAGCTTCGAGTTAGTTTAAACTGTTCGTCTAAATTCTACTTGAGATAACAAGCTTGCAGTTATGCAATAGACTGCATTGTACTGGCTGCTGTCTGCGTATTATTTGGTAGTTTAAGGTCAAAATGCAGTAAGTGAAATAGAAATAATAATTTTACTACTTTGTTTATTTGCACACGTAATAGTGCCAAGAATTAGGATAATACTTTCTTATTAGAAGATGTTTTATAATTTTGATATCATTGGAATACTCAATACAATTATTTTTGACAAATTAAAGAAAAGTTAGGTTACATCAGTGTCGTCAGTCCATTTGAGTGACTAACACAGTTTTACTAGCTATTATTATTTTCTGATTTTAAAAGCTATTGTCTGCTATAATTTAGCTATAAAGTACACATACCTACTGCGCTACTCTATACTGATTAAAAGCCTTTTCCATAAACTATGTAGCCACATAAATGCATTGAATATATTTGGGCTTAAATTTTAAGCGTATGACGTTTTTGATCGAACATTTGAAATATTGGCCTAAATTCTGACTATTACGAAACATTTTCAAACAATTTTACAAGAATCATTCCCCAAAGAAAAGAGTATAAATATTTTGGCATATACATCACTTTGAAACTTCTAAAAGTAAACTTACTCTGCTTTGTTTCAGAGCGGCCGAGCCAAGAAAAGACTACACTGTACCGGTACTAGTAAACTGTGCGTTGTTCAGAAAATTAATGATAATAACTATGCCGGGGCTGGCCTCTAACTTCGGACAAGTTAGCTGCTGCTTGTCTGCAAACACTTTCAGCCAACAACTTTGCTTGTCAGCTTTTGTACAGAGGTTGATAAGGAGCTTGCTTTTACTTGAACGAAGTAAGTAGTTGTGGTGAACAATAATGCATTTGCATAAACTTAGTTGCTAACTGGTAAGTTTTCAGGGGAAAGCTTATCGCGGTTGTGGGAGAAAAGCAAACGTCGTACCTACTTATGTGTGTGGGATATATTATAGACATAAATTTACTTGAGCGAATACCTATGTTGAAGTTTTTACCAAAGCAGACGTAGCGTCGCTCTAGTTTGAAAAAAAAACCGTTTTGGTTTCGTAAAATTGCAACGTCCAGTAAAAAATCACCAAGATTTTTTCAATCTGTATAGTTTGCAAAATAGACTCACAAAAATTAAATTCACTACAGACCATTAGTTTTTCTTTGCTTTGCTTTTGGTTAGGTAAAGATTCAATATATTGATGTTGTTACACGCACCAATAGTTCTTAAAATCTTTGGCTGTATTGTAAAAGCGACCGCAATTTTTTTTCATCATATTAAATTAATAAGATGCTGTGAAAATATTTTTCCTTGTTAACTCTGTATTAGCTGAAAAACCTACTTTTCTATTTAACCGAATTTACTCGCATGATAAGTTCTCATAGTATATATAATAAAAAAAAAACATTTTCGCTAGAACTAAGCTAAGCTGCGCTGAAATATAAAACATAGAAAATCACTCTTTATAAAACGTGTTTGCACTCATATACTCGTATGTTCGTCCGTAGAAGAAATTCGATGGCGTATGTGAATCCACCAACTCGCACTGGGCCCGCGTGGTGGAGATGGCCCAATAACAGTTCGTGGGTAGGCCTACGTCCTGCAGTGGACTACTAAAAGGCTGATACAGTACAGTACTCGTATGTTATACTGTATTGTGCCGGTCTTTTTAATAGTCATATGTCTATCTGCGAATGGCCGATTTATTAGACCATAAAGCTATCACGCAGTCTACTGAGACAATCCTATATATATTGTAGGTTTCTAGATATATTTTTTTACCGAAACTCATCCTACTTTACTAACTACTAATAGGATGAGTTTCGGTAAAAATATTAAATAGATTAACCTTTTTCGGTACAGTCCCGGAGGAACACTAACCAAGCTAACGACGTCCTTCCTAAATTGACAATAACACAATCAAATATTCCCAAACCCAATCAACCCTAAGCTCCCGATAGCAGAGTTATATCAAGTCCAATAGACCAGACTAAAATACCTCTAATTACGGTCTCTGAGACACAACGTAAACAGCTTGTGCTCAGACCGTGGCAAATATTTGTACTGAGCACACTTAGTTATTTGTCTCTAGAAATTCGACGACTGGACAAGCTGTAGACATCACAAATATCATAATATTATATTTCTTTTTACCGAATTCAAAAAAGGAGGCTCTCAGTTCATTTTGTATGTACGTTACGAGTCTTACGAGACTTCTCCACCAATTCTTGAACCAGAACAATAATTTGAAATTATAACATCGATGATGAGTTGATACATTCGAATTCTTCTTCTTTAAATTTTCGGCGAAAAATTATAATTACGCTACTAGCTGACTCGCCAAACGTTGTTTTGGCATAACAATATTTAAAACTTACCACCAAAAAATGCGATTATAAATTGAGATATAAACTATCCAATCTCTCAACTTGGATCAAACTGCGTACAGTGTACAAAATTTGGTTAAAATCGATTCATTAGTAAAGGAGTTCATCGCGGACAAACAACGTGACACGAAATTTTTAAATAGGTATAAAATATTAAGGATAAAGTTAAGTCATAGCTGACTCTAAAATACAAAATGTTTCTTTAAACGACGGACACATTCTAGAATACCAATGTACATTGGTACACAGTCACAGTAAAAATAAGAGTTTCATGAAATTATAATTACCTACTATAAAAGATAACTGTCATTTAATTATATCAAATCTACAGTAAGTTGGCATTTCAGTAAATATAATTGCAAAAATATCAAGTAAATTAATACTTCTAGTGATCAACTTATGTAATATCTTTTTTAAGAATTTATTGATAATCAAAGAGTGATTTATTTCTGTGCGAGTTTAGTCCAATACACATATTATTACTGAAATTACCTGACGTGTTTGACCGTCCATGAAGAAATCAGTCGTTGGAAGGTACAGTCTGTAGTTACACCCAGAGTGGCCTGGGACTTTTTATTAGGGTGTGCGTTTGGAGGGAGTATCAAATAAGTACTTCATTACACTAATACCTAATACAATGAGTTTGTTTCCTGGACAACTGGAACTGGAAAATCTGCTATTGCAGAAAAAAGGAGACATTGCAAACATGTATGGAGCTTAGACCTAGGTAAATCTTGTGCGGCATCTGATAGTTTCAGAATATGATTTCGCTATTACTTTTTTCAAATTTAACAGATTAGAAAATATTTTCATATCGTATAATTATGCTCGTCATCGCTCATAAAACATACCGACCGTAGGTACAAACAAAAATTATCTCATGAAATATTTCTTGCCCGACAAATAAGCATTAAATGCCGATTTTTCACAGTGAATTGGTTAATCTTTTCTTTAAGCTTGTTTTCAAGCATTGTACAAAGTCTGGGCCCACGACAAAATGCCTCCTTTAGACTGGTATTTATTATTTGCATTAATATGCTTCTTTATTCTCTAAATATTAAATTTTTTTCGCGAATTCTCCCGCGTGATGTTTTGATTTTTGTGCTATCCCACAAGGACCTTTTATTTTTTCAGGATAAAAAGCCTAAATCATTTTTTGTCTTCTAAACTGTCATGTGTCCATGCTAAAAATCAAGTCAATCCGTTGAGTGAAAGAGGAACAAACCAACAAACCTATAAACCAACAAATACACTTTTGGATTTATAATATCAGTAAGAATGTAAAAATAGGCACGAAATGAAATAAAATTGAATTGAAATTGATATTCGTCGCCTTATTGTCCGTTAGTAATTTAGATAATCAGATTACAGACCGATTTGGAACGCACAGAACATTAAGCATCGATGTTTAGAGTCATTCAGATAGGTCTGTGCCAAATAGCCCAGATAGATATGGAGTTAAGGGTAAATACGTTTACTTTATTGCTGTAGTATAAAAATTTAGTGTACATATAATTTAGTGGAGTTTTAGCCGTATTCGGTTATAGTTAGTATAAAAATAATTATAGATGATTATGATAATAGATGCTTATCATATTAAATTGGAATTGATTTTTATGGGACTGCCATGTATTATATTTAAAAGTCCCAAAAAATAAATTGGAATAAAAAAAGTAATTGATTTGACATATGCACTACAGGAAAAGTTAGTCGCTTAAATTCCTAGATTATAATTTTCTAATAAAACCATTTTAGATGCTAAAACTATACCTATAGATACGAAGCAGCATGTACAGAGCAACTCGTAGGTAGAGCGTTACCTATAGGTAGTCCGAAATTAAAGTGAAGAAATGCCATATTTGTTGAGCGATGAAGAAAACTAAAAAGCCCCGCTTTACCTATAAAAATGATCATGAATTTTATTTGTAGTACTAATCCTTATTAATATTATAAATGCGAAAGTAACTCTGTCTGTCTGTCTGTCGCTTTCACGCCAAAACTACTGAACCGATTAAATGAAATTTGGTACACGTATAGTCTAGATCCTGTGAAAGGACATAGTCTACTTTTTATGCGAATAAAGTGTTTCAACGGGTTGAAAGTGGGGGATGAAAAGTATGGAAATATCGTAACTTTTAGAGCTAGAAGCTTATCTATCAGGGCTATCAGTTAAAGGTGGTTATGGGCCTTCACGTCAATGAAGTAATTAGATTTGTTTGGCCAACTAAAGTCGACTAATTAAATATGGAATACGAAAGTAGAGCAAACTAAAAGTCATAATGTATCGTGATACTGATTGAAATTAATTTCGGAATCATTCACAATCACATCATTGTTTTTCCTAATATAACGCAAGCGAAGCCGCGGGTAAAAGCTAGTATAATATGAAAATCATGATTTTAGTTTAAATTTGCTCTAATTGCCCCGTATTGCCCCCGTTGTAATGTAAATAAGTTAGTATCTACAAGATTTAAGCGACCAACCGATCGACGCCAACATTATACCTATATTATTCGTGGCTTAGGATAAATTAAGTTCGCTAGCTTGAAAGATACTTGTTTACTCTAGGTTCAAAGAATTTATGTTCTACTTAGCGAAAAATATTTTCAACAGATTCTCATCTAAAATGGAAGCTGTTCTAGTGCACTATTTACGAAGCTCTGAAATAGAGCCAAAACTAAATCGCTAAACTACAGTTAGTCCGATTTATTTATCGTCCTTTGAAAGCTCTGTGACGGTTCCGTAGTATTATTGAACACTTGAATGCACACCATTTGTACATAATATTTTTCACAAAAAATATCATGACCGACTTAAACCGTGTACAGAATTCGCGAATGTTTCTCACCGATCGATGTTGCATTTTTTACATTATTGTTGATTTATCAAAAATGGCACAGCCTATTCGAATTTCAATGGGACCAATTCCGAAGTATAATCTTTCCAATAAAAAAATAATTATTGAAATCGGACTACTATGTAAAAAGTTATGCGTGGTTACACATAAAAATAATATACGCGTCGAACTGAGTACTTCCTCCGTTTCGTCGGTCAAAAAGGAGGACTTAGCGCTACATAGCATTATCTGCATACCAACCCATATGTATTTTTTTTATTTCAAATAGGTTTGCGTTTGACTACACACTGCCTGATGTTAAGCAGATATGCGGTCTAGGATGTAGCACGCTTACCTAGAAGATACCTATTTACTCGAGATTTGAAGACACCTACATTGTACTTTAACGGAAAGACAGACTCAGGCAAAGCGTTCCACATTCTGGCAGTTCGTATGAGGAATGTGGACTCAAAACGCTAAGGGTGGCGCTTTGGTCGCGTCTGTCTAGCCGTACGATAGAAGAAAGGGGCAGGTGGGACCAGATTGTGCAACTCCTGGGCGCACTCACCGATGTATGACTTGCAGATAATGCTATGTAGAACTATAATAAAAGCTAAAGCATAGCATAGCATTAGCTTATTTTTAAAAGCTAAAGCTATAAAAAGCTATAAAATATAAGCTAATGCTATGTAGTGTCGTCACACTGCGGGATGTAGGCATGATTCAACAAAGAGATAAATTAACTAGAACCAACACAAATCAATTCTAAAAATATAACATGTGATTGGTAATACAAATTAAACTGTCTATTATATTCATTCGGAATGTGCTTCTTGGGGAAAATTCTTTAATTTCTATTGGATTTTCTTATACATACATACTCGTACATATTTTGCAAAAAATATCGTTATACGTTTTGCAATGTATTCGATAACTACTAAATGGACTTACGAATTTAGAACTTTATAGTAGTTTTGCAATGCATCCGGAACTAATCATACTAATATTATAAATCCGAAAAGTTTGTTGGTTTGTTCCTCTTTCACGCACCAACGGAGCAACGGATTGACTTGATTTTTGGCATGGATTCAAGGGCCGGAAAGTGACATAGGCTACTTTTTATCCCGAAAAAGTAAGAGATTCCTGTGGATAGCACAAAAGTCAAAATACCACGCGGGCAGAGCCGCGGGAAAAAGCTAATCCTATATAAATCCGATATTAGAACTGTCCTTAGAAATCGAATAATGAAAAAGCAATTTGAATGAAAATTTTAAAGAAAAATTTGGTAGGAACTTATAAATTATTTAACTGCTGGTTCGGCGAACTTCGTTTCACGCAATACCTTTATAAATTATAGCCTATGTGCTATTCTGGTGTATAAGCTATATTATTGCAAAGTTTTATCTTAGTCCGTTCAGTAGTTTTTACATAAAGGGTAACAAACATCCATACTTACTCACAAACTTTCGCGTTTATAATATTAGTAGGATAGTAGAATGTATTTGTTCTTGAAAGAAATCATTGTTGAATTAATTTTATGCGTTTATCTTTCACAAATTCTCAACTTTGTACCGCGGTACAGAATAAACATCAAGTTATTTAGACAAGTATGTTGCTTATTACCAGGGTAGGTAAGGTCAGTAGTTTTAATATTTATAGGTAGATTGTCTGTATTGGTTTGCTTTAAAAAAAAATTGAGGAATAATATTCACATATATATACTAAAATACTCCAACTGTATTGACATGATCTTTTTCGTAAAAAAATACTCCCTTTGTTTTCCTCTATATCCATTTAGTGAGAGATTTACGTATACTTTGCGTTGTTGTATCTTGAGTATTACATAAATATTGCTATTTTATTGTATCGTAGCGAATAAAATATGTGATGAACAGTTTCTGGCAAAGAAGAACGATTCCTGTAAAGATAGGGTAAATGTAATTCACCGACCGTGTGGACAGACAATTTTATTAGGACCAAAAAAAAAAACAAAAGAAGTAAGCAAACATCAAACATATCAGTGATTATTATTTAAAAGTTTTATAAAGACCTAGCAATGACTGCGTGTACCTATGTATATATATTATTCTATTATGGAGAATCACTACATAGTATAAAACAAAGTCGCTTCCCGCTGTCTGTCTGTCCCTATACAAATGCTTAGATCTTTAAAACTACGCAACGGATTTTGATGTTCTTTTTAAATACATAAAGTAATTCAAGAGGACGTACATGCACCCATGCTAAGCCGGGGCGCGTTGCTAGTGTAATATAATAATAACTGTACTGAATTTCACTATACAATATTATTTAAAATAATGATGAAAGATTAACAATAATATAATTCAAACAATAATTTCATTGGGTATCTTTTATTCTTTTCCGTAGGTAATCTTTCTAAAGAATACTTATTAAGTAATTCATTTTACTTTACATGTGCAATGTGTCCCATTTAGCTACAAAAATAGCGCTAAGGAAATTTAAAATAAACTAAATTGTTTACATTAATTTTAATATTTTCTAGTATTTTTCTTTTAATAACAGGGCTATTAAAATATGGAAATTTGATTTGTAATTTAAAAATTTTCTCATTTGGAAAATTTTCACAATAGGAATACGTAATATTTTTTTTTGTATTATATATTTTTATTTAGTTACTTTTAACACTAATATCTCTGAGAAAAAAGACGAGTCAGTTAATCGCAAAATAGTTAATTGATTATAAATAGATGCTGTATTATAAAAAAAATATTTCGATTCCCTTCTAATTTGTGGGTGTTATAATTGACGTACCTATACAAATTTGAACTAATAAATGCGTATGAGTAATAATATAGTTAAAGTAGGTAATTTAACGTTTACGCAACAAAATCACAAAGTCTGTTTACAATAACAATGGCCAATTAGGATAATGCCAAAGAAAATTAAGCTACTAAGTAACTACCTAATGTAATTCTTGTTCTAAATTCTGTTTTGTAAATTCATGGATGAAGAGATTTACTTAACGCTTAACTTTAAGTAATCTTTGACCTAGTTACTTAGATTCAAAATACTGTTACGAGATGGGTTCTTGGATAATCAGTTAAAACGCCGATTAATTACTTTTCACTTTATTGCACAAAATCACAATACACACGACACAACTGTTCGCACAAACACTTCACTCTGGCACTCATATTCACACAAACTAGTCACTTCACAATCACTGGTACCGCACTTGAACACGAAATGTTTTCGCTTCGACGGTAAACGAAAAACTGGTCCCCTAGGGTCGTCCGGCGTATTTATATCCGCTATTACCTACAGACCCGAACCTACGAGATAATTCGTGACATAACTCGATCTAATAAACGATATTGTGTTAACAAGTAAATAATTTGAAAGTTCGAGACTTCCCTATTGTTTTCAAATACGTAAACACCCAAAACAAAAACTAAACAATAGACGGCAGACAAAGACTGATCCCGCTCGAGTCATAAAACATTAAAACCATAAATCTCGCACTTAGATGTAAACAACTAGCCGTCATTACCGCACGGCCTACTGCGTCACAATACTTTTAAATATAATGTGTCAATTAGTTTTATTCTAGTATCTTTATTTTATTACCATGATCAATATAAGCTTTTAAGAGAAGTGTTATACGTTGCGTTTACAATAAATTCCAATTTTAATTAATTTTTGTGTAAGATTGGTGGTACTAAGTATGTTCGTTAAGGCCGAATGTCTGGCTCTGGTTGATGGTGGACACAAGTTGGAATGTAAAAATGGTTAAAAATTTGGTTCCACTGAGTAGTATTTTTTATGATCTTTACGGTTAAGATATAAGCTTCTTCTAGGGTCTAGTAGTGTAGAAAAATGCTACTAGTACAGTTCACTACTACTGGATACAGAATACTGTACTATATCAGCCTTTTTATTAGTCCACTGCAAAACGTAGGCCTACTCACTAAGGGTGGTTGGGCCATATCCACCACGCTGGCCTAGTGCGGGTTAGTTCACTACTAGTTTTCTATCAATTAATTTCTCTAGATATGTCTTGACACAAATATTCGCGTCAACATCTTATTAGAAAGTTAAAAGTCTCAGCACAGAGTAATTACTAAAGTTAATTCAAAAGAATAAGCTCTGAATACAAAAAAAAATGCAAAAAAAGCATGACCGACTTCACCCGTGTACAAAATTCGCGAATATTTCGCACGGATCGATGTAACATTTTTCAAAATATTGTTGATTTGTTAAAAATGGCTCAGACGATTTGGATAAAATTTAAATTGGACCAATTTTGAAGTATACTCTTGCCAGTAAAAAAAAAATATCGAAATCGGATAACTAAGAAAAAAGTAGTGTGTGATTATACATAAAAAAATAAATATACCTATACGCGTCGAATTGTATACCTTGGTTGGTTCGTCGGTAAAAAAGACAGAAAACTCTTCAAGCCGGAAACATACTATCGGACGCGGCTGACGGACGCGACTGACAGCTGCGACATAGCAATGTGCACTGTCTTAAAACATCCGGTGTGCCAGATCGCTCTCGGATGTCCGAACGCTCAAGGTCGTCCGAAGGTGACGTCCGCGATTTATGTCCGATAGTGTGCACTGCTCAGTGTACTTTCATAGTCTAGGTCGCGGCTGTCAGTCACGTCCGTCAGCCGTGTCCGATAGTATGTTTCCGGCTTAATTGCTCACACCATAAACTAAAACAAAAGAAAGCCTTGAAACTTTGTGCGTAAAATGTTGTGTGTAAACAAAAAGCTTTTCACAAGTTAATTTGTTAGAGTGGCGACACCGTTAATTTAAATATGAAATGTTACCTCGGTATTTCTGCTGGTTCATCTTCTAAAAGCTCGTGGAGGGTTGAACACGACGTGGCTTGCGTTTTGGCTGCACAAACATAATTAGTTGTGAATGCTTTGTGATATTCGGTTGAATGGGGAAATTTTGAGTGTGGGTGGTTAAATTTTGGTTCATCATATTACTATGATGTGGCATGTGTTAGCACAAAGGAATGTTGTGGGAATATTGTCTTTGCTGTTATTATGTTCAAAACATTTCATGTGCCTAATAGGGTAGTACAATAATAATATTAAACATTGTGTTCGTTCAGATTTTGACAACTTCTGAGTCTGACTGTAATTGATAGTAAGAGTATTATTAATTCTCTGTGGCAGTGCTCAAATATAAATAATGGATAATGTGTTTAGTTTTAAGGTTTAATAATGTTCGGTATCAACTTGATTTGTATTGCTTTTTTAATTTAAACAATGAAGTAAGTCTGATAATTACGAACTCGACAAAATAATTGATTGTTAAAATTTACTTATTCCATACTTCCAATTTAATTTTATCTGTTGTATGTTGATTTTTAAAATGCAAGACCATTCAAAGATGTATATTATGATCATCATTATGAACAGATATAGAACTTACTTATTGCAGAATCACAAAAGAAATAACAGTTATTCGATACAAAAAAAATAATTGGCTCTCGACAAATGGATCAGCAATTTTTTCACGATATACAATTTTTTCCGTAACAAAAGTTGTTCACAATGTTGAATACTTACGCACCTCTAGAAGTGCACTTTTCAAAACAACGCTCTTTGTAATCAGGGACTTATCGCGCAATAAATCATGTGATACTTTTATAACATTAAATACCTCTACTGTATGTATACAGTTAAACATGTATAAAATTAAATTAAATACCTCTCTACATACCTACCTTTAAATTGTACGACTTCGCATCTGGTCTGCCCGTAACCACGACCAATGCAACTTGACCGAAACGTCGGGAAAAAGTGGTATTTAAGTATATAAGTATCTCATGATTTATTGCGCGTTAAATCCCGTATTATAAAGATAATGTAAGCTCGATTAAAGAGGCGCCATCGTAATTATATTAGCTAAATAGCATAGTTCTGTTTCTTTTTCACTTTAGGCATTCGATAGAGAGTACACTTTTTACATTGCTATTAAATTTACGTTGGCGCCTCTGTAATCGGGCTTTGTATTGAAATTGCAAAAGTTTAATTATATTACCTTGTATATTATTAACAGCTTTTGAAATACAGGAAACAGAACAACTTTAGCAAAAAAAGGTTAAAATGTATTCCTTAAAGCTTGTACGCCGTGCCATCTTGCTTCGTCAACGAACATTATAAGGCTATGCTTACTTGAGTAGAGCGGGGCGGTTTTCGCTACGGGCGGAAAAGACGCAGCGGGTAACACGACCAGCGTCACATGTTCCCCCGTGTTCCTTAGCGCTGCCACGGCTTGAGCATGTGTTGCTCCTACTAATGATGTCTCTATACCCTGGGAACAATATTGAAGATATTAGACATTTTCCTTTTTCATTTCCATTTTCATAGTTTTGACGAAAGTCGTAGAACAAAAGTTGTTTGTTTTGATGTACAGAATAAACCCCTAGAAGGATGGTAGGTAATTGATTAGAATTAACCCTGTATATGCTGTAAGTTTTTGATGGATAAGAGCCTAATTGATTAGAATTAACCCTGTATATGCTGTAAGTTTTTGATGGATAAGATGTGCTGCCATATCAAGAAACGTAGTCATAGTAATATAAAGTCTCAGTAAGAATACTTTTATAAATATTGAGATAGTGTAAAATGATCAACAGAATAAAATAATGCTACGCATTTAATTATTTGGGAAAAAATACTTCATCGAATCTTTACTCACATCTTCGTCTCTTACAGCCAAAATTTTATCTCCTAATCTCAGTCTGCCATCATGGTGCGCAGCGCCACCGACGGCGATGTGTGATACAAAAACGCCCCCTCCCCCCGCATTATCAGCTCCCCCCGCTATACCCAGCCCGAGTCCGCGAACGCCTCTCCACAATGTCACCACCCGAGGCCTTCGCGCGCGTCGCACTCTCTGTAACAAAATTACTGTTTAAGCGCTTTCCCGTTTAATGACTGTTAAAAGTTTTTAAAGTTACACTAATGCCGGTATCATAAAGTTAGTTGAACTTGTTTTTTCAGCGATTTGCCTTTATAATTGGGTCAGCGCCAGATGTTACAAATGCAATCCTTGGAGGATAAGAACTGTTAAAGTCTAATGTTTTAATTTGAAATTAAGCTTAGAGTTAGATAGTCTTAGCTTATTTGAATAAAATGTTGTGGTGTTTGCATACTACGCAATATCTGTAAGTAGGTCGATATGCCACACTGTTTATTAAATAATTAATTAATGACAACTATTATTTTGGAATGAAATCGGATAAAAACTCATATTGTAAAAAAACGCAGAAAGATTTTACAGAGAATTTAAACAAAAAATGATAATTCAGAGTTTTGGTTGATTTTATAAATATTGATTAAAGTGCGTTTCACGAAAGAAGTCCCCCAGACTCGTCACCACAATCGCATGGCCGAAACGTTAAAAATAGTTTCACTTAAGTACTTCTCGGGACTCCAGTCGTAATGTGGACTCTAGTTTTACTCATACAGAGATAATAGAGCACTTTTCTTGAAAGAAAACTCTCAGAACTACGCGTCAGGCGATCTGTTAATATTAGTTTTACTTTTCGCCGCGGGCTTTTTCGTGAAACGCACTATAAAAATGTATATGTAAATATTTTTAATATAATAAATAGCTAATCTCTTTTGAATTGTAGGTATTATAACATCTAAAACAAGATGATTTTATTTATTAACTTTCATAGACTGTGAAATATAAGTTATTAAGACGAGATTCAATTCACAATTATTTATTTATGAAAGCACATCAAGTTTTCGTAGGCTCTAGCTGCCAAACTGGTTGTAGGGAACCCGTGTTTCGGAAACTAGTTCAAAGAGTTAGTAATATGGATATATTTAAATTTCTTGTGAAAATTTCCTCATATCGCAAAATACCTACGATTAATCTATGGTAATATTCGAGCAAATATCTAGGTATAGAATCACAATCGTGAAAAAAAAGTGTCCGAGCCAAAACTCTGCCCAAGCTACGTAGTGGGCAGACTTTTTAGTTAGCCGTATGACGATTGCAAGCCGACTATTACGCCGCGCGATGCCAAAGTGCTTGGTTACAGGAACCACTTAGGTGACATAACGTCGAGATTCGAGAAAACGGGTCATTGTGAATTATTTAATGTAAATATCTAAGTCGGTATGTATGACGGCGCTCGGACATTTTTTTACTACTTTCACTTAGAGACTATGGCTCTGTAGATATTTGCTCGAAGATGGTAATACCTATTGAGGTCAAAACACAAGTAAAGAAATCCCTAAGTTAATCATAACTTAGAATGGAATCAATCCCAATGCGTCTTATATTTAAGAACTCGAAAGTTTAAACAGCTTTTTTATGAAATAAAATGACTAACAGAAATCTAAAAATGAAATTTCTCGTTGCTCTGGTGCAATCATTTAGAGTTATATCGCAAAAAGCCATAAAACAAGCCTGAAACGATGGTGAACTGCAGTCTGTGGTGCACTAAATCATAAGATTTGTGGGAGCACTATGCTAGGAATAACGGAACAATTGCATTACAGCTTTTTCTGTTTGATATAAAGCTATTTCACTTCACAATTAGTCATAGTAATAGTCATTTATTGATAACACCACCGTTACAAGTCAAATTTTAAATACAATTAGCAATAACAATTATGTAATTCAATACATACAAAACACTTCCATATCATATATACCTATCGTATATGAAATTAATGATTATAATTATAATGTCAATGAGTAGGTATGGATTAAATGTCACAATAAATAATAAAACATATTATATCAAATAACAAATTAATCAATCATACATGTTATTCAAAATTCCATACAATCATTAGTGAATGTAAAATAATTATGTTTCATCTTTTTTTTTTTTAATTTTGTCTTGCCATTAAAATTTAAAATTTCCATATATTTTAAAATTTTAAAAATATTTATCTGTTTTTGTATGGTCTTTACTTCAAATATACAAAAATAAAATAGTTCTGCTATTATTACTATACTTTGCTATTTAGCTTCACCGTCATATTTTGAACCACTTTTATTATTTGGCTCACAAATACAAAATCAAATGAAAAGTATAATAATATAAAATGACCAGTTTTATTTAATTTTCTATCCTTTTTCCTATTTATACTAGGTACTATATTAATATCGATATATAAAACATTCAATAGACAGTACAGGACTATAATTATGTAGATTGCAAAACGTTTAGAGATTCCGCTTTAATGCGATAAGGTTGACTTGGAAGCATGCGACATCGAACATCCGTAAAATTATAATTTAAAATAAAATAATAATTTATAGCTATACCATATTCTCACGATTCCTTTTCATGATTCTTGACCAACAAAGATAATTGTGAGAATATGATTTCAAAATGAGTTACTTACTAATCTAACAACGTTCCCAGCTTTTTGTAGGGCGTCGACAGCAACTGAATGCGGTGCGCCTTCCACTGAAATATCGTTTACCTGCAAGCAAATGTCTTGATTTAAAGTTTGGTACTTAAATACTTTCTGCTGCTGCTACACCTTTTGGTGAGAGTTATGAGAAATTTTTTTTTTGATAACTAAAGTATGTTAAGCCTGTGTTAGCTCGATGCAGCCCAATATACTATTGGAGAGGGATAAGCACGGAGTCTATTTTTATATTTTCAAAGAAAATGATCTCGCAAAATACATGTTTTCCTTAACTGAAAAGTTCTTAGATCTAAAATTTACTTCATCAAATGCACACAATACGGGAGTTTTGACTTTAATCAAAATTGGTAATAAATATTATCAAGGAAACCCTACTTCCCTTATTCGGCTACGTGAATCAGAAACATAATACGAAATTCCCATTAATCGTAGGTACAGATGATAATCAACCCTTTATTGCTTTTAGTTTAATCATAATTTACGTTGGATTATATAGGACGGTTTTATTGGAATAAAACGCGAGGTAATATCCTGACTGTATAAGTCAAAGATTCCCGTAATTTGAGTTGTTAGTTCAAAATAAATTCTTTTACTTATTTTAATAACTAAAAACCATTGACAGAGATAAATGATCATGTTGAAACCACTTCACGCTCCCTGAGCGCATTATAGATACGTTACAAAGTTTATAAACGAGTTCACAGGTAACCCGTGACAAAACTAGTGCAAGCTGTAAACAAACAAAATATAAAAATCTTGGACTACTCATTAAAGGAGACATCCACAAGTGGTATATTATTCAGAGAAAAATCTAACCAAGATGATAATTATATTCATCATTTGAAAGCTTGTTTAATGGGCTTCTTAAAAATATCTAATTTGGATATTTTAATCCCTGCATTTTTTTAAATGTGAAAAATAAATTGTATGAAAAATATCTTAATTTTATATAATTATAATACAGCTTTTTATAATTTGTAGTTTAACAATAATAAAGTGCTTCTATCGTTATTTTACTTGCATTTGTAGCTGATTCTTCCACATTCATCTCATAATTTGCTAAAATTAAAATTTTAACCTACCTGTTTGACCAGTTAGTAGGTTCAATCTGACAAAAAGACTTGGTAAAAATGCTTTATTTTAAAAATTTGGAGATTACTTAACCAGGTTTGATAGAGATAAATTACCTATTGAGCCAAATATTTATCGTAATAAATTCAAAATTAATTTAAAAAAAAATTGCATGGCTCTTTTTTGTTTTTAACTGATGTAATAGACTCAAAAAAATATGAACTTTCTCGAAATGTAACCAGTGCTGTGGTTAGATTTTTTGATTATGATTATACCAGCTTCCATACATTTTGTGGACATGCAATGCCCTTACAACATAGCTAAGAACTTATATCGGTCACATCAGCTTTCAAAATTGGTTTATTCACTTGGAAGATAACATTACATGTACATAGATTAATAGTAATCAGCGGTGCCATAGAATACACAACAGTAAAACCAAACCTGATATTTAAATAATGATGAGACATTACTTGGCGGGTGCCGCACCTCATTCCATAGACCAACGTACAATAATTACGTAATAATTCCAATAGCCCAGAACTGTACAAACTCCGCGTCTATACAACAGTTTTCTTCCACATACAACCCGAAAACTGTATTTTTGTGGTGGTATGTGGAAGAAAACGTGTGGTGTTGGTTTCGGCCCCACCAAAGCCTTTTAAAGATCCGGGGCAACCCGTGAGTTGTTAAACGAATAAATGGAATAATAATAATATAATAATCTGCCTAATAAAATAAAAATCTTGTAGACAAAATTTTTTTTTTTAGCTTGGATGTATTTATATAGGTATAAGGTAGTTAAGAATTAAATTTCAATGTTTTTAAGTTATAAATATAAATATTTCAACATCTGCTCAATCCGAGTCGAAATAATCCTATCATTGAAGTAGGTAGTTTACTATTTAATTTTACATTACCATTTTTTAATTTAATTTTGTAATTATGTAATGACGAAAATCCATTACATTTTAATTGACCTACTTCTATAATCTATGATATTTACATTGTACTTTTGATATTTTGTATTGTTCCGACATTATTTAATTTTGTATTCGGTTGCCTTTCTACAGCATTTAATCTTGTTGCTGAAGTAGATAGTTATTTATTTTTTATTTAACCAATTTTTAAATTTAATTTTGTTATTATGTATTGTGAAATGACGAGATATATTTTGCGGTACTAATTATTATTGTACAAACTGTTGTATATTTAATTTTAGTATTAAGCTCAATACATCAATAAATGATTCTAATTCTAATGATGATGCCACAAATACACAGGCACAAATGCCAAACTCGCCAGGAGGCTAAAAATGTCCATTCCTGCACAAGTAGCAATAGAGCTGCCACTCAGGTGCAGTAAAGATGCGATGTTCAAGCATGCTGAAAAAATTCACCTGCCCAATTCAATATTCGACGCTACCAGAAATTTTATTAAAATAGGAAAAGTTCGTGAATAATGTCTCTTGGCGAACTCCCGGAATACTGCTTTAACAACGTGGTAAAAAGTTTGATTACATTATTTTTCTAACCCCTCCCGTTATTTTTCTTGCCAAGCTGCCATTTATATGAACAACCATGGAATTGGATAAGGAACGACATAATTTATAAGCACTTTATCATTCCCATGTGCCTAATGCGTCTCTTGTTTCATTGTCTTTGTTCGTGAATTATTTATACGTATTCATTTGCCTTTTGTGCTTTCTTCGAACTATTTATGAGAGACAAAGGGTTGTAAATAAATTGCTGATTTCAGCGCTTTCGTTTGAAAATAGGTGTTTTTATTTTCTAGACCATGTTTATTGTGTTTGTGTTTTATAAAGATCGGTGTTGATAGAATTTGTTGGATCCGAGTCAAATGCGTTTGGCAATTGCGAAACAATTTATGTTCGTTCTAAGTAACAATGTAATTTTGAATACAATTTTATGTTTCACTTTGACGGGTAACCTTTAGAGATAAGCTCACAATTTGGAGCAAGCAATTTTACAAGTAATTCGAAGGGATGGAACATATATTCTCTAGGCTTTAAATAAATTGGCAATATGGACTTCTTCTTTCGCTTATAAATGCGTACTATATGCAACTTTGTTCGCAATTACAGCGACTTGATAATATTAGTCAAATAAAAATTAAATAAATAGACTCGTACTATTTTAATTTTAATTTTGTCGTAATTAATACTACTCAGCGTTAAAATAAAATATTATCATCCGTTGTAAGGCATTCTACACTTGATCATAGGTAATCCCTTTAGATTTCCCATAGGACTGGTTTGGAGTGGTTGCATTTCACGAGTTTTTTCAGTTTTGTCCATTTTTTAACTGACTTCTCTTAATATAAAGAAAAAAAAATACTATCTGCAGTATTATATTATATTGATTATTATTACTGATTATTTGTTCTTTTTTGCAGCGCTGGCGATGGTTAATGGAGTGATACTGACGTTGCTTCCGATATAGTCAATAAAAACAGCTATATAAATACTTTCTTCAATGCTCAAGCTCTTATCAGCTTTATGTGAGTGTGATTAACATGCAGACATTTGAAATTCACTTCGAATTGATGTGCTCGAGTATCAACTGGACTCGTTTATATAGGGTTTTCCTTAAGAAGGTCGCAGCATCTTCTAACGACTTCCTTGCAATTTTTTGAAAACTTACAATAGAAGCATATATATCTGACCTACTTTGCATTGCTGCTGATGGGTAGTTAGTGATGAAACCGCTCCAAAAAAAAACGACTTTCTCGGGGTCCTTTCGAGATTTTTTTCCTATCTGCAGCCGGCCATTGCTCTTGGCGGCGCCGCTACTGGCGAGCTTGGTAATGGTAACATTGCCGCCGGTCTCACCCTCCGCTGTGCTCAGACCAAGACCGCTCGTGCCGCGATTCTTCGTCTTTCGCTTCATACTTGTAATAAAATTTGTCCTATCTGCAGCCGGTCATCGTTTTTGGCCACGTCTCGCCCTTCGCTACGCTTATAGACCGGGACCACTAGCGCTGCGCCCCATCGTCCTTTGCTTCTTACTAGTAATAAAATATCTCCTATCTGCAGCCTTCCGTCGTTCCGTCCGCGCCGCCGCCGGCAAGCATGGTGATGCTGACGTCACCGCCGGTCTCGCCCCTGCTATGCTCAGGCCGAGACCGCTCACGCCGCGCTCTATCGCCCTTCGCTTCTTACTTGTAATAAAGTATCTCCTATCTGCAGCCAACCGTCGTTCTTGGCCGCGTAATCTGGTAATGCTCACTTCACCGCCGGTCTTGCCCCTGCTATGCTCAGGCCGAGACCGCTCACTCCACGCTCTATTGTCCTTCGTTTCTTACTTGCAATAAAATATCTCCTATCTGCAGCCGGCCGTCGTTCTTGGCCGCGCCGCCACCGGCCAGCCTGGTGATGCTCACGTCGCCGCCGGTCTCGCCCCCCGCTATGCTCAGGCCGAGGCCGCTCGCGCCGCGCTCCAACGTCACGTCGGTGGTCTCCCAGATTGACTCGGTATCGGACTCTGATGGATACTGTTGAGAAAAAAGTAAGGTTAGTGTTTTATTTACTTGTTTAACAGTTTTATCAACTATTGATCATATTGATGCTAGGCCATATAAGGAGAGGGTCGATATAATATTTTTTTCATTTAAATGAACAAAAAAATGTATCCGTAAAAATTTAAACACAACTTTTTAGTCTGAAATGTTGATTCTACACGAAAAAAGCGTTTAGTACCTAAGTAGTTTTCAAACTACTTAGCTAAACCAACTCTATTTCAAGAAATAGAGTAGGTATAGCTACAAGTATAACAATAGCTATGTGCCGTAGGTACGTGGACCGCAGGTTCGAACCAAATTAAAGACTCCCATAGTCATCAATAAAATTAATTATCACAGAATTCCTCTATCACACGGGGCTTTATTGCGTAAGTATTAAGGTCGTTTTTTAACCTGACCTAGCTAACCTGTCGCGCTGTCTGTTTCAGGCTACACGGAAATGTTCACGACGTGAATAGGATTCATCTATTGTTGGAAAAACGAGGCATTCAGTTATTTTTCTAAAAATGCCTTTGTTTGAGATATAATACGAAGTTAAAAGTCATGGATAAAAGAGCTTTTGTGCGTTTAGACGTTGAGTCAAAAATAAACGCAATGTTATTAATTTTGTGTCATGAAAGCTTGTCTTGAAAAAATCACTAATTATTGTACTAGTTCATATAGTACTGTTATCGGTATCCATATGTTGGCAGCGAAAGCTTAAAATCTCAGGTTACAGCAAACTTACCATTATCTTCGAAAGTTAAACTTTTACTGATATTACAATTGAATAAATGGGTAAGGCCACGAACATATGTTCATTTCAAAATTTAATGGACCATACTAATATTTTAAAAAATACAGTACATTATTTCTGACACCATTTACTGTTTTATCAATAGTTAAAGGATTCTTTCCCAGCATGGACTAATTCAAATTCAAAAATATCTTATTTATTAATTAAAATTTCGATTAGTAAATTTAAGTTGATTACAGCTTCCATCCTGCAGTGGACTACTAAAAAGGCTGGTACAGTACAGTAAAATACTGTACAGCTTCCATACAAAATCAAAATGTCGCTCGGCCATGTGAGACCAAACTAATGTTTTTTTTTCTGATCAAATAAAGTTATTATCATATAAATACTACATTGTGCTTATACAAGAAAATAATAATAGATACCTGCCTTTTATTTAAAAAAAAACACGGTTGAATTAATGGACCAAATTTGATTCCCGTGTGTGACGTAACCCAAAATGCTCAATAAAATTTAATTTTGAAAGCACATCAATACTATAATTATTTTTTTAAGCTAACAAGCATTCCTACGAGTCTAGAGAAATGTCATACATCTGTCTGCCATTATAACAAGCAAGTAATTCATGATTTCGTTATAAGCAGAAATTCGGTCTACTAGATTTTCCGAGTTATTTGATGTTATTTGACAAGGTAAGTTTTGAAATTTAATCCGTTTAAGTCAAAATTACTATGAAAAATGTTGTTTTTTTGGAAATCGCCTAGTTTTCTGTGGTCAGTGTTTTATCAGTTTTTAAAAGTTTTAATCTTAGAAAAAGGTAATATTTTTGAGTTTGTTTATTCCCGCATGTTATGTGTTATGTTTTGTGTTACATAACACACAAGAAAATATTACGTGAAGCCTAGTTCACATTAAAAATGTTTGAAACATAAATGTGATAAGGTTTATTTTAATTCACATTATTGTTTTAATTGAATTCTTTTGCAGCCTAACTGATCAGTTTTATATAATTATTTTATCTATAAAATATAAACATCAAATAAAAACTGATTTGATTGAGAATGTGTAGGTACTTTATAATATTAAATATTGTAATGTTATAGGGATAATGTTGCTCCTAAAATTCTTAAACGCAGCACTTTAATGTCTGACAAAGTAATACACTCCTTCGTACACTGTAAGTTGATTATTGTTACCAAAAATTTTCATCCCTATATTAAATTTGGAGGTTGTTAACGGCGAGAATATTTAAATGAAACTTATTTTGTTATAACTATTAATTAAGTTCTTATAAAGATTTATAGTATGTAAATTATATTTTAGTATTTTACGAGAAGTTTTACTAGTTTTATTAATTTATCAATTATGTGTATTAGGCTTTACTATTTTCCGTTGTGTTACATTATTTCAAGTGTGTTATTGTGTGTTACACTTTCAAGTGTGTTATTAAACAACTTTTCGTGGCCTTACCCAAATCACGATTCACCTTCATACAATCGAATCCCCTGCATCGAAGGCAGAGGTACTTACTCCCAATCGCGCTAGCAGGGTAATCAAAACTATTGAAATACTAGCTGACTCCGCGAACTTCGTTTCACGCAATATCTATATAAATTATAGCCTGTATTATTCTGATGTATAAGCATTACTATTGCAAAGTTTCATCTCAATCCGTTGGGTAGTTTTTGCCTGAAAGGGGAACAAACATACATAGATAGCTACATACAAACTATCGCGTTTATAATATTAGTAGGAATCTTTATAAATTATAGCTTATTTGTAATTCTGTGGTATAAACATTACTATTGCAAAGTTTAATTTTAATCCGTTCAGTAGTTTTTGCGTGAAAGAGGAACAAACATCCATGCATACTCACAAACTTTCGCGTTTATAATATTAGTAAGATTATTACGTAAATTTTAGGGTTATGTTAGACTTCTCCATAATATATACCATTGATAAAGAAAACTTCTAGAATAAAACTCCTAATTGATTTATTATTATAGTTAAAAGAATTCAGACCATCGATACAAAAAAGTCAAATAGGTACAACATACAATACGGTTATGTTTCCAACAAATTTGGCAGCAAAAAACGGCATAACATTTTCCTCAATCAAAGCAATTTGGTTAACCGTTTTCCCTAACTTTTCGAGCATAACATGTGCTAAAATTCATTTATTTTGGGTAGTAAGCAACGTCTATAAAATAAACAGTTATTACCCTAAGTGTCGGTTGTTTTCCGAGATACCTTTTTGTAAAATCTGGTAAGTGTTATTATCATTACAGTTTTTAGGCACTTAAAATGTATTTAGTAAAGCTTTAGATTTTGTAACCTTTTTTGGATCTTGCAAAATTTTATCATGAAATTCTGTTCAGCAGTTAAACAACTGAATTAAATTAGGTAGAGATGTCCTCACAAAATGTAAATAATTTCTTTAATTTTCTTTAATTTTTTAAAATTATTGTTCAAATATATTGTAAGTCGTATTTAATATGTGCGGTATATAAACATTTATTATGCAATACGATAGCTAGGAAATCTGTGTACGTAGATCGTAGGTAGATGGAGTTGAACCCAAAAATAACAAACACAAAATAGAACATATTAAATAAGTAGGTTATGTGTACTTAGATAATAATATGTTATTGTATTCCCAGAATTTTTTAATGGACACAAAAAATACTAGACCATCAAACATTGGCTCAAATGTAAATACACCCAAAACGGGTACTTTTACCAGAAAATAAAGGCTTAAACAATTTTTTGCAAATTAAGTCTGTCTGCGACTCGGGTTGCTCTAACGACATTAACGTGCTCATCAAAATGTAAAACTGAAGCTTGTCTCTTATGAAGTCATTAGATAGGAGCCACTATGATATTCTAGACGTGAACTAACGTCGTAGCTATATTAAAGCGTTCACTGACATGACTCGATCTTCTCAATACGCTTCCTACTTTTGATGAAGAAATCCTTAATGAATACGGTCGGAACTACAATATATCTACATTATTCGCGACACATCCCTCTAACTGAATCTTCATAAGCCCATATCTCAATTCGCTCTTGACTGATTAAGTTTATACTCACAAATCTTGTTAGGATTTATATATTTTGTGAGACAGGGGTCACAAACTACGTAAGTCAAATAGTATTATTTTTAATTTTCAATATTTTACACAGGTTGCTTTAATGATTTTATTACTATTATTTGTTTTATTGTATGCTGAATCATACAAGTCTGCTGATATGAAGCTAGCTACAAGCTGCGGAATATTCAATCCTGACTGAAGTTCACAAAAAACTTCACTTACAGCGGCCGATCCGTTGACGTCGCGTCCACGTTTTCATAGTCCAGTACAGGACGTAGGCCTACCTACGAAGGGTGAAGAGTTTTCATCCCTGTCCCAGCTGTCCTTGTATTGTCAGTATCCATTTTTCACCACACAGAATTGGTAAAATTCTATAAAAACAAAGAATTTCGTTGTTCTCAGATTGTTATCCATAGATTTCTTTTAGTGTGAGATATTGGAATAAGAGATGCATTTATTTTATGATGCTAAAAATTTATAATGAAAAAATAAATATTTCTCTACCACGTCACAGTGTTCAATGCAATAGAATTCAGCGAACGGTTTTATTGATCAATCGACTGCGAAGATCTCCGTTTGAACACGGTGAATTTGCTTTCGTCTCTCCTGCTAGTAAAGCATGTGATCACGTATAGCCACGAAAAGAAGTCATTTCAACGTGTGAAAAAGTTATAGATATATACTATACCATAACGCTGTTTCGTTCTGACACTACGAACGAAATAATTCGTGGCGCGCATACTAGCCCAGCTGATGTTAGTTTTTGTCTACAGGTCGCATTTTTTCGCGAATCTCGACTAAACTTGGAAAGATTATTAACCCGCCGTTTGTGACGTCAATTTGACTTACATCGTTTGTGACCCCGGTGTCACGCACCGGGTTTTTCAAGTACAATATTTTTTTATTCAAGTTATTTATCCTATTTGAAATGATTAAGTATCGGATCGGATGCTGTGAGTGAAGGGGATGGCGGCACAAAATTCCATGAAATTAGTCGATCGCCATAGTTGCAACTCCATGTGAAACAGTTGGACAGACCAATTTCAGTGTATTAAAGTAAGCAGTGAATGAGACTTAAATAATTGTAAATTGATACCATCCAGAAATTGTAGTGCCAACTAGACTTAAAATTTAATTCACTTCATTGTATCTAAAGTGGTAGTGTTTGTAAATGCCAGGTTCATAATCTGTTTTTTCTAGGCGTTCTTAACGGGTGCCCAGATAGGAAATTCCTATTTGGGCACGCGTTAAAATTTTTGAAGAAATAACAATTTAATTGATTTATATGCTTAGCCAAGTAGACACACTCATCTTCAGTGTCTTGTGAAGTCGTACTGAATTGTCACTGTAGTTTTGTTTCCTTTGTTTTTTTTTTCTTTTAATTCACCTTTAATTTTTCACTAGATGTTATAAAATGGCTATTTTATTTTGTGTGAAGCTTGTAAGCGGACTGGCAATTCCTTGATTTGCAGGAGCTGAAAGTCATTTACTGTATATTAATGATACTCGTTGATTGCCAATCAAATACACTGGTCGCTCAATTAATATTGAATAAGTTGGCAAGAGTGTGTTGAAATACAATCACACTTGATTTTGTGTAAGTGTTTAGTGTACTTATTGATTACCAAAATTATGGTTATTTCTACATGGATAACATAAAAGTTTAAATTTCATTTCGTTTCATTTATTTATTACTTGCGAAGTAGGTAAAATAATTTAAGTATATTGTGATATTAACCATAACAGAATACGGCTAAAACTCACGTTATAATTATACGGTCAATCCGCAAGGAATCCGACCAGTTTCGGAGTATTTAGTACTCCATCCTCAGAGAATACGCGCACCACCGTCGACTGGCGCGCGCGCACTGAAGTCTGCGGCGCCTGCCCGCTGAATACTCACGGTAGTTTTAATGAAGTGATATTGTGATCTTATTGGTAAGTAGAAACCCTACATCAGCTTATAGTTAGCATGCAATCAAGTAATATTATGTGTTCCCAACATTAATTTATTCTACTAATTATTTATTAATTTTTTGCTAGATGGAAAAGAATTGCATCATTTTCCTTTCATTCCACGTATCTCAAATCAAATTAATAATCATAAAATCTCTAGGTAGGTAGTACCTTGAGTAGTTAGTTTATGGTAGTACCTAGATATTTTATTGTCGCAACTATCACAATTCAAAGTTTTAAAAAATGGTTAAAATTCCACATTTGAATCAAATGTATAAAGTGCCGATCAGATTTGAAATATTATATTCCTCCAATAATTATTTTTCGCAAGAAATGGCAAAACTGACTTCCATCGTGTACAAAAATCGAATTGTTCGCTCAAACTGATGCATATAATTTTTACATTATTATTGATTTTTTTAAAAAGGCTGAGCTGATTTCGTTAAAATTTAAATGGGACTACCTAGGGAGTTTTTGAACTAAAAAAGATTTTTTAAATCGGTTCACAATTAGTGAATTTTGATGAACATACAGAAAAAAAATACAAACAGAATTTGAAGTTGGAAAAATTGTTAAAAACTGTTACCACATTTGAATGAAACTCTAAATAAAATGTATAAAGTTTCGATCAGATTTGAAGGATATTCCTCCAAAAATAATTTTGTACTGAAATTCAAAAATCGAGTGTCGTAATCGACAAGATTTAATCGGATCACAGATATACAATTATGAAAACGTGACGGATGAAGGCCCATTTTGAACAAAATTGATTGGTGCCAGTAGATCTAATTATATTCCGTCCCATCCCGAAAACAGGGTCGTTTCAAAACTGGAGCATTGCGTGAAACTGGGCCCTCCACCAGAGCTGAGAGGAAATAATTATGTGGAGCTGAGGAAAACATTCTAGTCCGTAAGTAAGTTCTTATAGGATGGGTCTAGCAATGGTCAATGGTCACTGACTAACTGTTATGTCCTAGCTACAATATTTACCTAGCAAGAAATAAAGACAAGAAATCGTATTTTTTTTCTAAATTGTATTTTTGTGAACTGATAGCTTATGTCATAGGTAGTAAATTTGCTTCGCGAGAAACAAAACAAAATTATAAAGGGAGCGGAGATATACGGAGGTAAACAACGTTGAAGTCCATGAGAACTGCATAACGGCTATACGCTCAGCGAATGTAGACTATCCGTCTTACCACAAAAGTTTTACGCACGCTTTACAGTGCACAGTGTTTAGCAGTACAAATTGCATGGTTAATAAACAGTGTTCTAAGCGTGTTTAAGTCTTATGTGGTAAGGCTGTATGTATCTACTTATTGTAAAATTGTACGTTGAGCGGGGTTGTGTTTTTTCTGCGCTTTGCAAACCTTTTTTTTATTCCAACCTCTACCAAAACAAATTAGCGGGGCTGGGGCGAACGTTGAAATGGAGGGATTACAACGCTCGCCCCAGTCCCGCTTATTTTTGTTTTAGTGGAGGTTGGGACTAAAACTTAATCTTGCTTTTAAACAAGATTTAGCGATCAGGGAAATCTATTTTTATTCATTTTTAGATAGATCTAGTGGCCTCGATAGAAAACAATTTCCGAAAAACAGGATCGCTTAAAATTTTCAGATGTCTGTATATTTGAGAAAAGGTACTAAAGACCAATTAGTGGATAAGTAAACTATCGTCGGTAACCAATTAGTGTTATTATGCAAACTGAAATATAGGTACTACCCTACCCTTATGTAGGCACCTGACATTACATGAGATTCTTCTCATTGTAAAAGTCATAGTCTATAGCAAAATGGCCAAATGTAAGCGAATGAGATAGCTATGGCAGTAGAAAAACAAGGCCAGTAAAACGTATCAGAAAGCATCTAAATAAGAACCCAAGACATAGGGCCCTAAATGCGTTTGGAATTTTCTAGTTTCAATTTATAGAGGTAACTCCATGCGGGATGAGCGTGGTTTAGTACTGGGAGAAAACCATTTAAATATAGGGCATCATCGATATGATGGCGACAAAAAAATATAATCTATGTAAAACATTCTATAATTACGTCAAAATCTGTTGCTTTTCTCGGTAAATTTACGTAAATTCCAAGCATAACTTTAAAAATATATAGATAACTAGTTTTTACCCACGGCTTCGCCCGCATGATATTTTGATTTTTGTGCCATACCATGGGGCACCCTTTATTTATCTGGGATAAAAAGTAGACTATGTCAAGTTCCGTATTTCAAACCCGAGGAAACCTTACCGGGTGGTAAGAAGTGCAAAAAATAAAACAAAAAACGATTTGACGGTTGTTCGATTCGACAGTTGATTTTTTTGACATTTCTTGAAGCGCACTCTAGAATAGCTTCTTTCTCAGAGTTCTCAGATCTTACTTAACACTTATCGTTATATTATGAAAAATTTACGCAATATCATTATAATTTATAGCCTATGTGTTATTCTGATATATAAGCTATATTATTGCAAAGTTTCAACTCAATCCGTTTAGTAGTTTTTGCGTGAAAGAGTCACAAACATCCATCCATCCATCCTCACAAACTCACAAACTTTCGCGTTTATACTCGTAATATTAGTAGGATTATTAAATCTCGTAACGAGATTAGACCATTTGACCACCAAAGTCCGCTTGACCAGCATTTCAGGGCGCCAGCGATATTTATAGTTGTCCAAAAACTAGGTCCCATAATGTGATATGTAAAAATAAAATTAAGGCGTTGTGGCTAAAACTTGAAAACGCAAAACATTCTCTAGGCACCACAACAGCAAGTTTCTATGCAATAACAGCATTATAGTTCCAACCTGGTAGCTTCCTGTCACCCGGCGACCACTTCCGGGGCTCGCCGCCGCCTGCTCCCGCCCGCCCTCGTAGTTCCCGACATTGGCTGCGGACAAAACGACTGTTGTGATATTGCAATTTGTAGCAGTTTAATATACGTTTTACTGTAATTTGTGGATGGATTAAAACAGCACACCGTACGTTCAATGGTTCTAGCACCTAGTCCACTGATTAGGTCACTTATTTCTAAAATTGCATTGTTGCTATTGCAATAAGTTTTAAATTACGTATACAGATTGTTATTTAAAACTTATTGCAATATTGCCAGTGCAGAACCGCCAATGTGACATTTGATCAGTATTTCAAGTGTCTATAGCAAATAAATTAGTTTTTGGCTCAGACCAAATAAAAACAATCAAGACAGAAAATTGTGAACAAAACAAATGAGGTCGGCAAAACTACGCCTCGCCGTGTACAGTCACAGTTACACACACATACACGTACAAGGAAACTACGCCTTGGATCGTCAGTCGACTATGGCGGCGCAACAACGACGCACTCACCGATTCACATGTATAACACCGGCCTCTTGTCTGTTCACGACGTTCTGTCTTGTTTGATTTATTTTGTCTGAGAACAAAATAATAAATCTCAATACAGCACAACCTTCTCCATACAATTCGTGTACAGACAGACATAAGATCTCAGACCTGAGTCTCCGACGATAAGCAAACGATTAATTTTATTCGTAATAAAAGTAATTACTATGTTTACGCGAAAGTATAATAGATGGCGTTAGCTGCCCCTTAACTCACACAATCGCTATGTACAGTGATTTAGTATGGAAGCGTAATATTAAAATCAATGTTTTCGCACAATTAAACTAGATGGCTTTGTTCCTACTCTTTGTAGATGATTTCTTAAAGACCGCTAAGTGACATTTTTGCGATTTTGACTTTTATACACCACTAAAATCAGAATTTTTTCCTCTATTTTCTAGTATGGGTCTTATTTTTTTCTTTTTATTAGTTGCTGAGTTACGGACACCACGTACACAGTTAACTACGTACTTTTTGGTATTTTACAATTCTTAAACACAGTTTTCCCATTTTACCACACTAAAATACAATTAAGTGCGCATACATGGGTTTGAAGCTTTAAATTTATTCTGGATTGCAATTTTAGAAAACGTCTAAGTATCTTTGCGTTACTATTTAACCGTTACCCGACTTAACAGTGTTTTTTTACCACTCTATAAAACAGCTAACTCTACGTAACCGAATAATCGTTGATAAACCATTATGAATATTTATAATTTACAATTCTAAAAGACGGTGACTGTTCTTCAGCTGCGACTGGCTCCTAATGCAGGCCGGTAAAAACAATGTAAGAAAACGGTTAAGTGACATTTCCACGCTATAAAGCGTTTAAGTGAGAAGACGCCCGCGCCACTGCACGGCCCGATTGCGCACCCGTAATTCGTCGCCAGGACGCCGCAAAAGGAAAACGAACGTGTGTGGAAGTTCCCGCTAAAATGGACGCGGAATCGAAAGAATTTATTTTATTCAATAAGGTATATTGCCTATATTTTACCAAGGCATCATGATTTCATAACATTGTTAACCACAACATCAAACCAATAATAACAATGGCACCTGTAATTCATTGTTTAAGCTTTCTCGCGTGAATTTCGCAAAAACGTTGCATTACGCGGACTAATGACGTACCCAACTCTACACACAGTTGCCACAACCGCGCTTTGAAATACGAAATAATGGTTGATTATACCTTAAGTTGATACACATGGTTAAGAATATGGCACTACAGCGTTGATCAAGATATTAGAGGAGATTAAAAGGTTCCATGGACAGCTATACGTTTCAGTCGCTAAGCCTGTTAGCAGCGCGGCCAAAAATCTAAGAGCCAAGTTGACCCGACACCACCGAAGACATCCCGGACATCAGCTTGTGCAGGATTAGAATGACCCTGAATCAGCTTATGAACAACAAGGCGCCAGGCGAAGACGGTGCCACATAAAAGCTTCTGAAAGCGGATGGAACACCGATACTAAAAGTGTTTCAGAAGCTTTTCAACACCGTCGTCCTTGAGGGCATAACGCTAGAAGCATGGAACAGAGGTTTGGTGGTGCTGTTCTTCAATAAAAGTGATAACGCTTAATTGAAGAATTACAAACCCATTTTACTTCTGAGCTATGTTTATAAGTTGTTTTCAAGGGTCATTACAAACCGTCTCGAGTGCAGGTTCGATGACTTCTAAGCTTCTGAACAAGCTGGGTTTCAAAAAGGCTATAGCACCGTAGACCACATTCATTCCCTGCGGCAAGTTATACAGAATACCGAAGTGTATAACTGGCCACTTTGCTTAGCGTTTGTGGACTATGAGAAAGCGATTGTTTCGGTCGAGACTTGGGCTGTGCTTGAGTCTCTCCAGCAATGCCGTATTAAATATCGATGTCAGCCCAAGTACACGAAGAGAGCTCTAAGACGATGCCTTTAAAAAGAAGTAATATTACCGAAACTTTTTACAGCCACTTTGGAAAACGCCTTCAAGCTTCTAGGATGGAAATGATTTGGCACCAATATCATTGCTGAATACATCACTCATCTTCAGTTTGCCGACGATATTGTAGTCATAGCAAAAACGATGGAAGAACTCAACACGAAGCTCGAAGGCCTCAATCGGTTCTCTAAACAGATGGGTATTAAAGTAAACATAGACAATATGAAGGTCAAATTGTGTAATTCATAATTCCCATGCACCCACCCAAATTTTAGCTAGAAACTCTGATCCTGAAGTCCTTGACTCGTCTATCTAAGATACATAAGTAGTCCAGTTAGGTAATAGCTAGTTAGGTAGGTACAAATTTAAGAAAGAGGTAAATCGCCAAATCCAACTCGGCTGGGCAGCGTCCGGAAAATTGCGAAACGTCGTCTCGTCTGACATACTTAGTGCCTCGGGTCGATAGTTCTCAACCAGTGCGTGTAGTCAGTGATGACTTATAGCACAGAACATGGATGCAAACAGCTCTCGATTGGTCTTATTGGAAATCTATAGAGGAGGCATATGTACAGCAGTGGACGTCATATGCCTGATGGATAGATAGATGTCACAAATGCCAAGATTCATCATCATCATGATCGACAATTTGCTGAAAGGCAAGATGCTGCTAGTAAGAAGAAAAACAATTTGCATATTGCCGCTAATGTGAAATTATAATAATATGATCGGGACTAATATTTACTACACTAGAAACAGTTATCGAAAATCCTTTCTCCAAAACTTTGTTTAAGTTTAGACATTATGACAAATCTTAATTTAATGTGTATTTAAATAAGCCGTTAAAAACACTTAACATTTTTTGATAGAGTAGTGCATTTTAAATAGCGTAGTATTTACAACATAAAAAGGCGGCTAAGTGACGTAACTGTTATTTAGGTTGGCATTTTTTTTTAACTGTAGCTTCCATCCATATCATCACACAGTTACAGCGTGTTACAACTCTATAAAACGGTTGCACTTCAGCTAACCGTTTTTTAGTGTAGCAAAAGTACACAGATTCGATTGGGATAACTTAACTAAAATACAAAAAATGCAATTTCTAAGAAAGACTAATACCTAGAAGCCTTCGGTACTCATACAAAAAAAGCAAATAATAAATGAAATATAATGGTCTAGAAAAAATAACGATACGTGTTGTCAATTTCTAGAAATATCATTTCTCACCTTTTTGTCCATATCTCAAAATTTGGTAAAATCACTTAGCCGTTTTTTAGAAATCGGACGGCAGTACTTAAAACGCACAACCGTTTCGCCCACAGATCTAGTATGTAAGTTAGTTTTGCTGATAAATAAATGAGTAGCGGGAACAACTAATTAACTGTATTTTCATTTTGCATGTTTTTATTTTTTGTTGCTATTAAAAAAATATTACTGTGGTATTCTTGCGTTTTGATAATAAACAACGTTTTTTCACATAAAAAATAGTACAACAGTAAGGGTTAAAGCAAATCCGGGCTATTAGATATTAAGACTCCGTCCTACAGATCGCAATTAAAATGACTATCTTTGAATGGAGCCAAATCAACCGTCTTAAAATCCATCGAAACGAATCCGTAGATCGGATACCTACGCATCCAGAAATTCTTTCTCTTTCACGAGGAAAATTCCAGTTGGAAAACTCGACACCAAAAGTAATTTGATCTACAAAGCATAGTTCAAACGCCGGAAATATTTCGTTTCCTCGATTACGATGTCTGACTGTCTGACAGAGCTTTCGGGAGCGTTATTAATTTTTTGCTTAATTTTCGGTCTATCTTTGGACTCTTTTTTCGTGGGCGGTGATCGAAAAAATTGGGCATTTATTTTTATTTCTCTGATATTGATGTTTAGGGTTCCGTATCCAAAGGGTAAAAACAGAACCCTATTACTAAGACTCCGTTGTTCATCTGTCTCAATGTATGTCTGTCTGTCACCAGGCATCTCATGAACCGTACCGTGTCAGCTAGCTGAAATTTTCACAGATGATGTAGGTGATTCTGTTGCCACAAAAACAACAAATACTAAAAATAAAATAAAGGTTTAAGGCTCCCATACAAAAAACATGTTTTCTTGCTGTTTTTTGCTCGATATTAAAAACGCTTGAAATATCCACAGTTGAAATATCTAGTTGTATATTCACTTTAAATTATAATAATTTAAATAAAATATATGAAGGTGTGGGAGCCTCATACGTTGCGGAACCTTGCGTACGCGAGTCCAACTCACACTCGGCCGATGTTTATAAGTGATTCATTGCTCACAGTAATTTGAATACTTAATCAGTGAATATTGATATTTACCTACTGTGTTGGTATAAGCTATATAATATGTACCTACAAATAAATAAATAAAAAACCGGACAAGTGCGAGTCAGGCTCGCACATCGAGGGTACCGTACAAATCCAAAAAAATTCACAAAATTGGGAAGTAAGTTATTAAAATCACTATACCACCATTGACAAAAAAGGTTTTTTTTACACTTTTCTCGTCATACATCGATAATTACACATTGTTAAAATAATTAAAAACTTGTTTTAGCATGTGCTAGATACCTTACATGATACGATTTATTCACTTTGAATTTCGAACCCATATTTTGTGAATTTTGAGGCCGTATTTTTGTGATTTAAACAAAAATGTACAGTTTAACACTCTTCTCAAGACAATGCTTCTCGCTAAATTTCATAGTTCTATGACAACGGGAAGTACTCTGTAGGTTTTGATTTTTGTGAGTGTCGAAATATGCGGTTTTTTACGACATAAACGGCTCTAACTTTTTTAAATGATAACTGAGAAGTTTTTCTTTTACACAACAGCAAGCGACCATAGATACACGTATACAGTTTGAATTTCAATTCGATATCTTCACGCACTCCTGAGTTAAAGGGTCTTGACATAGACACAGACGGATAGACAGACAACAAAGTGATCCTACAAGGGTTCCGTTTTTTCCGTTTAAGGTACGGAACCCTAAAAATAACTATTTATTGCGGACAGTAAAAATCAATAAGGCAAACAATCTTCTTCTTTGTCATGTCAATAGTTCACTAGGTATAGGTATAGGTCACTGCGACCCTGCAAGGAGTAACCTGATGGAGTTCTTCCATCGTGCAGGGGCTCGGACACTGTGCGCACGTAGGCACTTAGGCAGGTGATCCATGCTCTGCCCAGGAGCCACGCAATCACACTGTACCCCCAACAAAAAATATCTTTAAAACCATTGGCTGACTGTATAGTCTAAGGTTCTAACCATCACAAGTTAACCAGCGGGGCAATTCTGTTAACCGATCTCTTTATTGAAGTGATACGTTCTTAAACCTCTCTCGTTTTCCTGACAGGTCTGACAGCTCAAACTGTCAATAAAAACGAGAGAGGTTCTAGAACGTATCACCTCAGCAACGAGATCGGTTAACAGAATCGCCCCACTGTTCTCAAGTAAAACTCAAATGTTGAGAATAAATATCTCTCTTTCTTCCTCCGACCCCCTCCATTTTCCTACTTTTGCGTAATCCTAATTGATTATCGTCCTTAGGACCAAATAACCAGGCATTTTATCAAAGATCGCCCCTACAATTTGTCGTTAGTTATATTGATTAGTGTCCTCATTAATGTCGTTAGGAGGCATCGATATCGACATTTCCCGACAATTGGTTAGAATATCGTTTCGAGTCCCATCCATTTAATAATAAGTAAATAAAACAAACGGGGTGAGCTAAATAAAACCGTTTAAAAAAATATTAGTCTCCAATTTAAATGGGGGTTGCGAGAAAAATAAATTAAGTTTAAGAAAACTCTTTTAAACATTATTAATAGGTAAATTTACCACATTAATTTTCGCAAAAAACAGCATGACCGAGTTCACCCGTGTACAGAATTCGCTAATATTTCGCACGGATCGATGTAGCATTTTTCACATTATTGTTGATTTATCAAAAATGGCTCAGTCGATTTCGATAACATTTAAATGAGACCAACTTTGAAGTATAATCTTTCCAAAAAAAAAATATTATCGAAATCAGACCACAATGTAAAAAGTTATGCGCACACACACACACGTTAAGTTAAGTATATACACGAGTAAAATTAGGTTGCATAGAAAACGTTTTACTGTCGACAACAGTTGATTTTTTTGCGATTTCATCGGATCCATAGTAAAAAAAAATCATAAAGGTGAATATATTGATATTTTTGAGAGGTGAATTAATTGATATTTTTGAATATTTCTATTGAATATATCTATATAGATATATCTATACGAAAACTGTACATTTTTTTTTAATTTACAAAAAAAAATAGGGCCTAGATTCACAAAGTATGGATCAAACATTCAAAGTGAGCAAATCGTATCATGTAAGGTATCATAAAAAAACCGGACAAATGTGAGTCAGGCTCGCACACCGATGGTTCCGTACAAATCCAAAAAATTTCACAAAATTGGGAAGTAAGTTGTTAAAATCTCTTATATCATTGACAAAAACGTTTTTTTTTTTATTTTTTCACTTTTCTCGTCGTACATAAAAAATAACACATTGTTGAAATGATCAAAAATGTATTTTAGCATGTGCTCATGAAGCTCTTTTAAATGATACCTTACATGATACGATTTACTCACTTTGAATTTTCAACCCAAATTTTGTGAATCTAGGCCCTATTTTTTGTGATTTAAATAAAAATGTCTAGTTTTCAGATTTATTTCTAATGTTCTATGTCAACGGGAAGTACCCTGTAGGGTTTGATTTTTGTGAGTGTCGAAATATGCGGTTTTTTATGACATAAACGGCTCTTACTTTTTTATACGATAACTGAGAAGTTTCTCTTTTACACAACTGCAAGAGACCATAAATATACGTAATAGTTTAAATTTCAACTCGATATCTTTACGCGTTCCCCAGATAAAGAGTCTTGACATACACACAGACGGACAGACGGACAGACGGACAGACGGACAACAAAGTGATCCTATAAGGGTTCCGTTTTTTCCTATTGAGGTACGGAACCCTAAAAAGAGCTTTATTAGCTCATGCTAAAACAGGTTTTTAATTATTTTAACAATGTGTAATTTTTCGATGTATGACGAATTGACGATATGTATGAAGAAACTTCACTATCACGAGAAGTGAAGAAAAAAACTTTTTTGTCGTTGATTATATTTAGAGATTTTAACAACTTACTTCTCAATGTTGTGAAATTTTCTGGATTTGTACGGAACCCTCGGTGTGCGAGCCTGATTCGCACTTGTCCGGTTTTTTTTATCTATTTGTAGGTACATAATCATAATATATCTTATACCAACACAGTAGGTAAATATTAATATTAATTAATACTTTGCAAATGTTTGAAAAGAAAAGAAGAATCTCAACATTTTTGGTATTGCGTAGGTATGTAAATTTATAATTTTAAAACAATATTTGAACTTACACTACCTTTCGTTCCTTTGAACTTTACTCAACGTCAATCAAGTAAAATTGAAAGAGAAAAACGTAGCTAAGATATTATGTTATTAACCCGACGTGAGTGAGGTCGAGTATCTCATACCCGACGATATGTAATACTATAAATATTTGTTAATTGTGCGATTTCTGGAACTCAGCTGGCTCAGTATCTGGAGAAGTTGATACGGGGAGTAATTTTGAGCGATAATAACTGTGATACACCGGCGAGGAAGTGAAATACACGTGTGTAATACATAGATCGTGTACGTAATACCCGACCTCATAGTCGTTGTAACTATTTTTTGTTCCGGTTGTGTTTCTAGTGATGAAAGTGCGTATTAGAAAGTGATACAAATATTAATTGAACTTTCATCAATGTACCCTCCAAATAAATTAAGAAAGTATGTCAGATGTTGGGACTGCCTCTACAATCAATCACATTAAAATTTAAACAAGTCAAAAATCAAAATTCAATAAATCAATTCAATCAAACACAGAAAGACAAGGCATTCTTGCATCAAATGCAAAAAGCCATGTGTAGGCACCATGTCTTGTTGTTGAAAACTGCTTCAAAAAGGAGTAGTTTTTTTAGGTGGGAGGTAAAAGAAGATATGTATTAGAATGTTTTATGTATATTTTTGTTATGTAGAAGCTAAATTATAATAAACCGGTTTATCCTTTAATGTTGTGTCCATAGCTGCGGGGAAATTCTGATAACCGAGCTCGCTGCCGAGGTGACACGTTCTTGAACCTCTCTCGTTTTTCTCACAGTTTTCAGCTGTCAGATCTGTCAGAAAAAACGAGAGAGGTTGAAGAACTTATCACTTCAGTTCCAGTTAACAGAATTGCCCTGCTGATCACAATTTTGTAGATTAAGTCATGGTTTCAACGTACTGTTATTTTGTAAGTAAATAATACTGGTTTCTTTCTATAGTAATATAAATAGTTTTATAATAATAGCGATCGGTTATTTTCTCATATAACCTTATTTAGCTTATGGCTAATTAATATATTTCAGCATTGAATATTATTTTAAGGTCATTTCAGTTATTAAAATCGGCAATTATATATTCGGGTATGTCATATCCACCTCACAGCTAGTGTAACATTTTTTCACTTCATTCACGCCAGGTTAAAACATGCTAATGATCCAAATTATAACAAGGCAGTAGGCATAGCAAAAGCCAGAGGGCTTTTCGAAGAAATGAAGATTTAGGTATGTTTTCATGATAACCTATTATTATTTGACTTGTTTAATAAAAAACATGTTATTTAATTTGTCAGTGTTATAAAATGACTTAAGTATTATGAAAGAAAAAATAATAATATGACGTAGTACCATATATGTATCATGCAAAGATGTTGATTCGGTTAGGATGAATTTGTCTACGTATCAAAAAACTATTTATGAATTCAGAAACTATACTGAACAATTTAGTTTGTACCTCCAATTCAGAGAAAGGTATAAATTGTAACTTTCTGTACTGGCTTTTAGAACCGAGTTCACCAACGCTTGATTAAGTTAAACGTGTGATTATTGTATTCGAACAACGGTTAAACTCGGGTTTTAGACCCTAGTTCACCAACAGATGTTTAATTTATTAACCGTAAATTAAATCTTAAACAGCTTTTTAACAAAACTTTGCTGTTCAGAAAGCAAAAAAAGTTAAATACAATAATCACACGTTTAACTTAAACAAGCGTTGGTGAAATCGGGGCTTAGTTGTCTACTGTTGAACATAGATCTATAATTCACTAAGGATATTTATGACATAATAATATCGACCTCGCTGACCCAGTGCTGTTTGTGTGTTCACTTACTCTATCAAATTTCTTCTGCTCTTGTATGCAGGTTTCGTCATGCCATTTTCCTTCACCGCAAAACAGTATGGCGGGATTTGAACCTGCGACCTCAGATCGCAAAGTAAGTGTTTTTCGACTAAGCTATCGATCACAGCTTGACTATCTGTCTATAATTATGTTAGTAGACAAAGACATAGTTCACTATTGGATGACACAATGTGAATTTAGTTCTTTTTTTATTGGAACTGACTTAGAAGTCTCACGACTTTTAATGTCTGAAGAAAGAATAGCTTTATTATTTAATATTTTTAGCTGTGACCAAAAAAGTCTAATTTCAAGGTTATCCCAAAATTTCCCAATACTTCTTAAAATTAACAAGTTACAAAAGTTTAAAGCTTTTTCAGGGCCTTTGAAATTACGTGGCTTACTTTGTTCTTTGCAAAGTTGACACCTGCTTGGAGCGTGAGTTAATATTGACACAGTAAATATTCAGTTCGGTCCCGGGCCAATTATTTATTCGTGTTTAACTGAAGTTTTGAGGGACGTTTTGGGACGTCAGGCTTGAAATAAAGATTTTTGTTCGCCTTTGAGAGAGTAATTTAAAATTTCATTAACATTTTGCGTAGGTGTATGTGGTAGGACATAACAATACAACAGACAACAGACTTCAAAAAAGAGGTTCTCAATTCGATTGTACCTATGTTTTTTTTTGTGTGTGTGTGTGTGTGTTACGCGATCACTCTGCCATTTATGAGTCAATTTTGATGTTTTTTTTTTCAGACGCCCATTTACATTTAAACGAAATCAACTGTTTCGTTTCTGATATTCACGCGCAATAAATTAGCTGATGTTTAAATAAGAAGTGAAAATATATGTAGTTAATAACTATGTGTACAAAATATAAATATTCCTTGAATACTGAAGCAATCTTTAAAAAATAAATAAGTGCAGTGTGTCCGTCATTCAGACATTCAGGTGTCTGTAGTTAATCTAATTGCCTTTTTATGTACCAGTAGTAATTAAAATACTTAGTTTTGCTAACTAGATTAGTGAAGTATTGTAGGTATTTCGTTGTAGTTAGTGAGTGAAGTCGGTCGTGAAAAAAATCTAGAATTATACTTAATTGTTACCTGATTTTTAACAGTCTTGTGTTTTACTAAACCCTTGTCAAGATTTTAGGTCAGCCCCGTGGAAAAGTTTTCAGACTTTCTATTATTAGAAGCCAGTTGGATTTGATTTGATTACTCTTTTGTGTCTTGAAAATAATGTTTTATTCAAGACATCTTTAAAGTAGGTAGGTATAATTTTTTAATATTCATGTTGAATTGTTCACTGACATTTTTCAAGCCCTCGGGTATTGTCTAGAGGTCAAGAGACAAAACAAAATTCTAAATAAGAGCAGTTTCAAATAAACTTGTCAAAGAAAATATTAAGTATTTTGTAGATAAAAAAAAGAAAAGAACTATAGATAGGTATGCAATATTTTTACTACAGTATTGTGTGTATAAACATTTTCAAAATGATTATCAAAGAAACAAAGTAGACCTAAGTTTTTATTTTATCGAAAGAAATATTTTTCAGAAGATTTAATAGCTTATACACCTATATATTATAGTGACATTAAAATAAAATCTTTGAAATAAAAGAGCTTTATCTATCCAAAATTTAAATTTAAAACCTATTGCTGTACTACAAAAGAGATACATTAAAGGGACTGGTAAAGTTAAAAATTCACTCGTAAAGTGCGAAGTGTATACTACATATTTTCTAAGAATAGCAAGTTCGTGGGTAGTGGGTAGGGCCACTAGGTAGATTTTATAACATACAATGTGGGTGTTTCCAAATAAAAAGTGAATATATTTACTTCAACTTAACGGACCAAAGGAGGGACGAAAAAGGTCAAAGGATCACAGTCAAAATAAAAAATCAATTACACATATCGTTTACTAGCTTTTGCCCGCGGCTTCACTCACGTGATATTTTGACTTATAATAGATAAGATAAGATAACTTTATTGATATTCATGGAACCTAATAATAAAATAATATTACATAATATAGATTCATGAACATGCTCGTCCAGTTAAACATATTTTCACATTTTTCTTAATAATGATACTAGATGCAGAAATGCAGTGTCATCCAAAAATACCACAAAATAATATTAAATTCATTGACAAAAATATACTTATTGTTAATATGTAAAACCTACCCAAAAATAATTACAAATACAAACTGCAGGCTATATGCAGGGGCTTACAATTTAAAATTAAATCAATGAATTAAAATTAGGTAATAATCAATGTATAGGGGCTTCGTCAATATCTAGCTACAATTAAGTATGTGTATCTACAAGTTTATAAATAAAAATAAATAATATTATTAGTCAGTTTGCATTTTATAACCCCGGCAATCATTTTTTTAATAATCGTCAATTTTATACAAGTGTGCTATGTGCTATCCCATAGGAACCTTTTATTTTCCCGTGATAAAAGTTGACTATGTTACTCTCCGGACTCTGTTCTATAACCATGTACATGGTAAAAATCAAGTCAATACGTTGTTCTATTGCTGCGTCGAAGAGTAACAAACCAACAAACACACTTGCGGATTTATGATATTAGTAAGGATTAGAAAACAAAAGTCTACTTACATTCTTCCGTGATCTGCAACTCAATTTTGTCTAGATCTTCATCGTCATCAAAATCAGTCTGCACCGTCGCGTCTTTGGTGTACTGCTGAAGTGCGATTACATCAAACGCAGCGCGCTCTTCTTCGCGTGGGTTTTCGTGCGCTTCCGCTTCATGCGATGTGCGGCTCGTTCCGTGCAGACTGTGGCCCGCTTCGTGCAGTTCGTGGCTCGGTTCGTGCTCGCGCATGTCGTACGGGTCTTGCCTCGCGCGCTTGCACGCTGCGCAGCCGCAGAGGGAACCGCGCACGCGCAGAAGCCACACTAGCCCGAACAGCGCCATCCACGCGGTCATGCTGTGGTCACTTCGTCCATCACACACACTTCACTGATTGTCTACCGTCAACCACATTTTTACCTCACTGAGATACTGTTGTATATTTTAATTTGTTTTTGACTTGTTTAACATGTTTCCGTTTTGTGGGTTTTGTCATTAGAATTTTGTAAGGTCATAATTTTAGGCTGTGAAAGAAAATGTAATCAGTAGGTATATCTGAGCTATTAAACTGTTATTGAACGATGACGATTACAGAAGAATACAGGGAACACTGGCACACGGGGAGGGCAAGCGGTTTATACCCAGCAGTGGGTCGATACAGGCTTATGATGATAATGATGTACTGTTCTATACCAGCCTTTTTAATAGTCCACTTCAGGACGTAGGCCTACCCATTAAGGTCATTGGGCCATATCCACCATACTGGCCCAGTACGGGTTGGTTGATGATAATGATGAGGACTATCTAAATGATGCGGTTAAAAATGCAAGGCTTTATAGAATTTTATTATACAAAAAATATGAATTATTAATTGATTGATCAAGACAAGGAATATTTTCTGCTTATATTACACAATAACATACAGCTATCTCTTTGAAAACTGGTAAACCTAGACACGCGGTAGCGTTTCCAGCCAAGACAAAAAAAAGAACTGGCGCCGCGACGTGTGTAATATTACATGAACCATTTCGAGACACTTTTGACCCCTTCATAACTCGTAAACTATTTGACTTAAATAAATGAAATTTATCCTATTTATTAAAGTTGTTTAGCTAGCCTAGAATACAATATTTCGTCAATATCGCTTCAACAGTAAATGACATATTAACGTTTAAAAACCGGGGTTTCATTGACTGATTCACTGACTCACTGACTCACTCACTGACTTATAGATCAAAAACCTAACCCACTTTCAGGTGACCTAGAAACTTGATATTTAGCATCAAGGTAGACAGACAATTACGCATATACAAAGGAAAAATTCTAAAAATTTTACAAGTTTTTTTTTTCCCCCAACCCCATTAACTAGCTAGTGGGTGAAAGCTTATATGACACTTTCACTAATTTTCATGCTAGAAGTCTAAAACTTGACATGAAGACTCATTGTCATAAATAATAAAATCGTATTTCAGGGTTTTTGATAATTTACCTCCCGACCCCTAAAACTTTGGGGATGAAAGTTTGTATGAGACTTTCGCAAATAGATGCTAGATGTCTGAAAATTGATAAAGGCACTCTATGCTATAAATAATAAAACACGTACTTCAGGATTTTTATCAAATCACCCGCCAACCCTTAAAATTGGGCGATAAAACTTGATATAAGACTTCCGCAAGTTTTGAAGCTAGGGATCTGAAAATCGATAAAAATACTTCTTGTAGTAAATAATCTACAAAAAAAGAGAAATCCAACAAAAACATTTAATGTAAAATATAGCTAAGACCACAGTTCGCATTTTCAAAAAGTTGACAGATCTTATGTAGAGCCAAGCTTTTAATTCTACAAGTCCTTACTTCACAAACTCTTCACCTAAGTCAATATATGCGGCTTGGCTGTTTCACTAATTCTGGTATACAAATAGTTCTTGTTGTAACAAAACGGCTAAGTGACATATATTGACTAAGCTGTAGAGTTTGTGGAGTAAAGACTTATTGTGTTAAGGCGTGTAGAGTTATAAGCTTGGCTCTACATAAGATCTGACAACTTTTTGAAAGTGCGAACTGTGGTCTTGGCTATATTTCACATGAAAATGATTTTGTTGGACCTATACCCTAACTAAACGAACCGTAACTTTTTAAGACGAAGCTAAAATAGCGAAGATATCCCAGAGCACTTATCTACTTATTTAATTAAAGATAAAGAGAAGCAAGATCACTTAGCTGGCTATCCGATTAAGCTAGATCAACATGTTCAGGAGTAATGAAACTAACTAGGTACTTTCAGAACAGTGATAAAATACTCGTGATCTATTGTCTTTGGGATATTTACTCAGTTAGTTGAAAGTTGATTGGCAGTTCAGATTCAGGTTGAATTTATAGACTGAACGTCTCAGTTCAGGATGACTGGTTGGTATAGCAGTACGTAGGTACAAAGTTATCTGGAACTGGTGTACTAAGCCGACAGGAAGTGATTTAGACTGTCATTATATACAATTTTTACTGAGGAGCCAAACAAAAATTCGAGGAAAATCTGCTGTTTCATACGTTTGTCGATTCTAAGTTGCAATTTTGTATGGAACAGCTGATTTTTTTACCTCGATTTTTGGGTTGGCCCCATGGGTTAGCTCAATATCAAGATTGTTATTAATGATGATCTTAAACACCTATTTGCCTAGTCCAGTGTAAGCAGATAACCATATATGTATGTACTAGTTTTTACCCGCGGCTTCGCCCGCATACGCAATATATCATTATAATTTATAGCCTATGTGTTATTCTGATATATAAGCTATATTATTGCAAAGTTTCATCTCAATCCGTTCAGTGGTTTTTGCGTGAAAGAGTAACAAACATCCATACATCCATCCATCCTCACAAACTTTCACGTTTATAATATTAGTAGGATAAACCGCCGTTGGCGGCGCTTGTGGCCACGTTTGTGGCGTAGATATGCGGTCAGCTGTAGTGTGTGGACGACCTACACTACCCATCCTCATTTTAGATTTTCGTTTGAGAACTTTGCGATCATCCAGATATTCAATCTCACACACTATATGGCCTGACGGCTGCCTCTTAAATTGTTTTGTCAGCCTTATAATAAAATAATAAAAATATAATCTCTATCTCTTGTTCACGCACTAGCAAGCACAGCATAATGATACGAAGTTCTTGCAAAATAGACAGATTAAAATTAAGACCTCAGGATTGCGTTGTATGTAAACCACTTTCCACAAATCTTATTGACGTCGTATAGGTAAGTTCTATGTCCAACAGTGGACGTCCTATAGCTGAGAAGAAAAATTAAGATAAATCTTTTAGGACAAAACAACCCATACCGCTGAAGTGTAGGCTTGTTACACAGAAGATAGCTTTGTGACTAAGCTAGACCGAGCCGTCCGAGTCTAGCGTTATTACAAAGCGTAGAAATTAAACGAGATAAAGCAAGACGACGCCGACAATATCCTCTCGTGTACAAGTACTCGCGTTTAAGTTGAATGCCTCTATTTAAAAGCGTTTGCTAAGTATTTGGTAATTTTGTTGCGTTGTTGATGAGAAATAATAGGCTTGTAAACTTTTAACGAAGATGGTAAAAAAGTTGTTGATTACATTCTCAATTTTTTTTTTTACTAATTTGTTATATTGTTGTTTTGTATTATTTTTTGTAACTGGACGAGTTTTGTGTTATGTCTCTAATTACATTACGCACCAGAAAGAAATTTTTTAGCCTAAGCACTTATAATCAAGTTGTATACGAAAGAAAAAACCGGACAAGTGCGATTCAGGCTTACACATCGAGGGTTCCGTACAAACACGTTGTTAAAATAATTAAAAACCTGTTTTAGCATGTGCTAATGAAGTTCTTTTATATGATTTTTTACATGATACGATCTACTCACTTTGAATTTTGAACCCATATTTTGTGAAATTTGATGCCCTATTTTTATGTGATTTAAATAAAAATGTACAGTTTTCAGATTTATTCCTATATGAGACAATGCTCTTCGCCAAATTTCATAGTTCTATGTCAACGGGAAGTACCCTGTAGGTTTTGATTTTTGTCAGTGCGAAATATGCGGTTTTATACGACATAAACGGCTCTAACTTTTTTAAATGACAACTGTGAAGTTTTTCTTTTACACAACTGCAAGAGTCCATAAATATACGTATAAAGTTTAAATTTCAACTGGATATCTTTACGCGTTCCCGGGATAGTCTTGACATACACACAGACGGACAGACGAACAGACGGACAACAAAGTGATCCTATAAGGGTTCCGTTTTTTCCGTTTGAAAAACGGAACCCTAAAAAGATAAAACACCTACTAGTTAAGTACTCGGAAGTTTCTCTGCGTCTATTAATAGACAGTAGAAGTAACACTAGAAGTCTAGTAATGGAAATAGTATATTTTGTATCATCTATTAATTTGTAGGAGAACCTGTTGTAAGTGGATTAGTACCATCGTGTTCTTGGAGTCTTAATCAGATCGTATTTTTAAATACCTTGTAGTGTTTGTAATATCAGAATCAGAATCAGAATTTTTTTATTTGCACCAACAAGTAACTTACGAGTATTAACATACATAACTTGTTATATACGCTTAGTATACGTAAGTTTACTTGAGGACCCTGTTTAATAGGATGTTGCAAAAACAAAGTAATTATTATAAGCTAAATATTTCGGCCACGAAAAACTGAATTAAAATTCTTAGTCGAAGAAATTCTTCGAGGTAAAATAACAGTATTTTAGAAGCGTTTATTTATAGTTGCTGCTCGATAGGTTCACTCTTGCGATTATTTAAAAGAATGTTGCAAAATGATAGATTTGTTTCAAAAAGTAAACTAAATAAATGTTGATAATCTATTTATGTACGTGTAATTGAACATATTATACAGGGTTTGTTGCATATGTTCAAACTTTCAAAGTTAAAAAGTTGTAATATCGTTCCTATTTTGAGCTAAATCAATCATGTTAGTGGAGCTTCTACACACAAATGTATGGTAAACTTACACTATATAATATGAAAAAGTCAAAACTAGACGTAAGTTGGTGCAACTGCGAGCAGACTTGGGAGGAAAACCACAGCACGTATGTAATTTTCAATGCAACAGCTCTCCAGATGTATGACCATTTGCATGCATAACTTGCCAGTAAACGAATGAATAATATTCAGAGTGCACTAGAGGAGTCAGTCAACCCTGTGCAAAGGTTTCTTCAAGCAAACGAAATAGTTTTATTTGCTTTATGATGATTTGATGCGTCTTCTACTACATCTTCTGCAGAGTACTTATGTGTGTATACGAGTATGGTATGCATATTGCATATACTGGTAAAATGTAGAAAGTTCTGACAAAGTCTCTGACAAGTTAAAGTTTATTTGTCCCCTAGCATTTATTTATTTACAAACGGTAAAGACTTTTCGAAGTGTACATACTCATCATTACAAACAATTTTTATGATGAGCCAACCCAAAATTACGAAAAAGATAACAGGTGTTTCAGGCACTTTTATCTTGCATTTTGCAGAGCATTACTTTTTATAATAAAGTGATTCGATTCAGTTTCATTGTTCATTTATGTTCCAGCTCTCCAAAAATCATAACTTGAAAAAAAAAACTATAATTGGATAAGTATTTACTTATAATTCAACTCCTAGCTAACTCTCAAGTTTTTATCTTTACTAACATTATAAATCTGAAACTGTGTTTTTGGTTTCAGCAACGGAGCAACGAATTCACTTGATTCTTTTTATGTACCTAGTGTAAAGTTTGGAAAGTGTGATAGGCTACTTTTTATCGCAAAAAAAATAATAATCCTGAAAAAAGCTGCGGGTAAAGCTAGTACCTATTTTTTTTTGCTTTAGATAAATAGATAGTAGTTTTTATCGGCGGCTTTGTCCGTTTTATTTTGATTTTTGTACTATCCCACAGGAACCTTTTATTTTCTCGGGATAGATAAATATATCTTTATTGTACACCAAAAATTACAATAATATACAACAATAATTACAAAATAAAAATATTAAGTATAAAAGGATAAGAAGTAGTCTATGTCATTTTCCCTGTTTCGAAATATGTTCATACCAAAAAAACAAGTCAGTCCGTTTCTCCGTTGCTGTGTGAAAGAGGAGTAAACCAACAAACACACTTTCGGATTTATAATATTAGTAAAAAGCAATATAATAGGTTGTTTTTCATAATAATTATTTGTTGTTGTTTGTTCAAAGTGGATACGGGTCGCTAGTCATGGGACAAAAATAACAGTTTCTCAGCAATCTAGATCGCAGTAACGTTGAGAGCTAACATAAAGCAGTAAGAATAACTTGTAGCTATTTACGGAACTGTTCCAGACTCACAAGTTTGTTAGTTCGCTTATGTTGAACGAGTATCCATAAATAGTTAGTATAAATGTGTATTGTTTTAGTTACTTTTTCTATCAAAGCGTATATTTTGTTTCTGAGATGAAAGCCTTAGTTGTTATTTGATAGAGAATAATTATTTTTTGCAAAAAATTAGCATGGCGACTTCACCCGTGTACGGAATTCACTGTTCGTTCGATTGATCGAATAGTTTGCACCTTTAAATCATTGACATTTCATGGTTCGACTAATTTTTCAAACGATGTGTATTTTTAAATCCTCTTAGTGCGATTGATCGAATAGTGCGATGGAACTATGTTGCCGGAAGGTTTTGAAAAAGATCAATGTAGCATTTTTGACATTATTGTTGATTTATCAAAAATGGCTCAGCTGATTTCAATAACATTTAAATGTAACCAATTCCAAAGTATACTCTTTTCAATAAAAAAGTATTATTAATATTGAACCACTATGAAAAAAGTTATGCGTGGTCATACATAATAAAAAATAAACTATACGCGTCGAATTGAGTACCTCCTTCTGTTGGTTCGTCGGTCAAAAAAAGAAATGGTAATGCTTATCGCTGATCTCTGCTATATACAGGGTTATTTCTAATCAATTAGCATCCTTTTAGGAGCTTATTCTGTACATCAAAATTAACAACTTTTGTTTTACGGCTTTTGTATAAACTCAAAAAAAATAAAAAAATTGGTGTTCCAAAAAAATAACGTTCACCCGCGACCAAATGTATGGAACAGCTGTTTTGTTTTGATAAAAGTCGCGGAATAAAAGTTGTTAGTTTTGATGTATAGAATAAGTCCATAAGAGGATGTTAATTGATTAGAAATAACCCTGTATAAAGCAAATTCTTGTATTAATTCAGAAGTATAAAATATAATTTTGTTTTATACTATATATAACGGGACTGAACTCACGTGTGGGGATAGTCGTAACGACTATAGTTTCGGTCGCATTCGGCGACCTTTATCAAGTTGGCGAGTGCTAGCACGCGGAGCCGTCTCGCAATGCACTGGGAGACTGGCACTGGGACTCAGTGCATTGCGAGACGGCTCCGTGTGCTAGCACTCGCCAACTTGATAAAGGTCGCCGAATGCGACCGAAACTATAGTCGTTACGACTATCCCCACACGTGAGTTCAGTCCCGTTATATATAGTATAAAATGTGTGAAAACCACGTTAATTTCCATAGTATAAATTTGTTGTACCTACATTTCCATTGTACCTACTTAGATGAACCGCAAACTACTTATGTACTCGTACGTGTAGTTCTTGTTTTTTAAATGTATACTACTTTTTATGTAACCGAGCTCTATACTAAACGTCGTCAAGAGTTAAGAGTGAAGACTGCCGTCAAATAAATGCATAATTAATATAAGAACTAGCGACCCACCGCGGATTCGCACTGTACTGTACCAGCCTTTTTAATAGTCCACTGCAGGACGTAGGCCTACTCACGAAAGGTGATTGGGCCATATCCACCACGCTGGCCCAGTGTGGGTTGGTGGATTTACATACGCCATCGAATTTCTTCTACGGACGTATGCAGGTTGCCTCACGATGTTTTCCTTCACCGAAAAGCAAGCGGTGTGAAATTCCGTACATAAATTCCGAAGAACTCATTGGTTCGGGACCGGGATTTGAACCCACGACCTCACGATTGTAAGGCGGGTGTCATTACCTCTAGACCACCACGGCTTATAGCTTACATATTCTGTGAATATTTCAAGCATATATTGTAACAGGCAACCTCACGATGTTTTCCTTCATCGAAAAGCCAGTGGTGTGAAATGGTAATGGATTCGGATTTGGATTCTAACAGGTGTAATATATATTTAGACCTTTCCCTTGAATCACTCTATCTATTAAAAAAACCGCATCAAAATGCGTTGCGTAGTTTTAAAGATATTATCATACGTGGGGACAGACAGCGGGAAGCTACTTTGTTATATACTATGTAGTGATAGTCATAAAACCTTTTTTAGCGTCAACAACAGTCAGATAACAAATTCCCATTTCATTCAGGTTAACATTTTCCTCTTAAAATATTTTGATAAAAAGCTATCGCAATGTGTAAAGCTCTCGAAATCCTTATGACTCATAGGGAACGTTTATGGCCTCCTAGTGATATTACGGCAAAAGGCAAAGAAACTCGATGATATAATAAATGTGGCAATAAATTGCAGGCATACGATATAAACGACTGCCCTTTTGGGGAACTCATGAAAAATATCAATTCGTCACCGAACTGTCGAAATTTCCCCTAAACGGTAGATTAGGGTCGAATTACGAGTAAAATATCAGTATCGAGTAAGTACTTCTAGATGTCGATATCGATATCAAACCGTACAATACCGAGTACTAAGTGCGAAGTAGTTTTACGATGATGAGGGTGGCAATGCTAATTATATTGCCTGGACTACTAATATAAGCAATTATTACAAATACCTAATAGTTTAAATTGTATTATATTTTCTACAAAGATTGACTTAATAACAAGAAGAATTAAACTTGGCGAACATTGTACACCAAGGAGAGAAAACGTATGTTTATGGCTTAAACATACGAGGAAAATAAAATACAATATTTCTTTAATTAAAGTTTAGGAAGTAAATTATTTGTGACTTCTTGGGCTGTATTTTTTATTTCTGGTAGCGTCATCATTACAAAATCGCCACTTTCACTATCAGATGACATTTTGAAAAATTATTTAGAAAATTAAAAACTAGGTAACTACTGTTAAGTTATCAATTGAGTTAAAAACAAAATTTAACGCAACGAAATAAATTGCCGCGATTTTTTTTCGCATTGCAGATTAAAGTTGCCATCCTCATTTAATTAAAAATAGAAACCAAAAAAAGTCCGCCTCTTTTCTCTGATTATTTGATATAAAATCTTTTTGAGGTTTGTATGTTTCCCGCATCTTTTTCTAATTATTTCATACAAAACCTTTTTAGGGTTTGAAGTTTGTATTTTTTTCATGTTCGCTGCTAAAAAACAAAAAAACGCTAGCCGGGCAGTAATGGCTTTTCATACAACATTCCTGCCCTGCTTCGGAGGGCAGTAATAAAATTCCATATAACTTTTCCCGCCACACATTTTTAAGGGAGAAATTACGAACTTTGTAACCCGTTTATGAACGAGTAATAGGACACTTTCCGAGAAGGTGTGGCATGAAATAATATTTATCAATCATTTATAAACAATGTTGAAGTAGGTACATATTTGCAAGAAAAATATATCGTAAGGAAATCGAAATAATGATTGCGTGCTAAAAGTATCGATATCGATAAATTTTCTATAATACTCACCTACTTTAATGTATCTAATTAGATACAAAAAGGTTTTTGACAAGTTAAAATATCATGTAAATTAATAATGATGTATCTGATATTGTGTATCGTGCATTAGATCGTATCGAAGAGACAAGTATCAATATCGATAATTCGATACTTTCTCAAAGTCAGTCAGTAGTATCGAATTTTAGGGCCGAAACTCCTGAAGAGTAGATTAATGCTGAAAGATTGTCGGAATATTTTATCGTTATCTTATTTCTGGTCTGTGCGAGATTTCTCACGATTCGTGGCGGAATCAATATTCTCAAAGATAAGGCTACTTATTCACGCTTCAAATCTTCTTTTATGATTGTTAAGGATATTGCGAATTGAATTTAAATTAATACTTTTGAAACTTATTTAAATGAACACTTGAATGCAAGTTTAAAAATTAAATCGGTAAAGTGCGATTCCGTCCATATACTTACTTACTTACTATGATGGCGCAGCGACCCAATGTTTGAAGTTAATATATAAATATTCTATCAATATTTTAAGCGTCTCCCCGTTGCTGTTAATAACATAGAGCAAAATACAACGAAAAATCTCGTTTTACTGTGGAAATTAACGTGGTTTTCACACATTTTATACTGAACTCACGTGTGGGGATAGTCGTAACGACTATAGTTTTGGTCGCATTCGACGACCTTTCTCAAGTTGGCGAGTGCTAGCACGCGGAGCCGTCTCGCAATGTCAGTGCATTCAGTCAGTGCGTTACGACTATCCCCACACGTGAGTTCAGTCCCGTTATATATAGTATAAAACTCTCGTTTGTTGTACACCTTAAATATTTATCTTATTTTACTTTAATATTTATTTTTAAATAGTACAGAACCGTTCTTGCGCGAGTCTGACTCGCACTTGGCCGACTTTTCTTGTTACACTCATCATCATGAATAGGTAACTTTTACCTGAGGCCAGCGTGAATTGTGCAAAAAATATCGTTCCATACTGACATTTTGTCGCGAGTCAATGTTGGTAAACAAGCCAGCGGAAAAACCCCCCAGAAAACGACCTAGCGTGACGAATATGGAAGTCGTTGAATCGACTCCGGACCCAAGTCGGGCGGTGCAGGTCTAATATGGCCAAATGAGGCTTCTCTGACGCGGACTCTATGAAGTGTGACTAGAGCAGTGCAGACAATAGACCACTTATTGTTCTGCCCCCAGTGTCCATCCACCTTAGTGATTTACAGGAGGCCCGATGCCCTCCTGGAGTGGAAGTCGCTAACCACTGGGCGAAACTGGTGTATTTTATACTATATATAACGGGACTGAACTCACGTGTGGGGATAGTCGTAACGACTATAGTTTCGGTCGCATTCGGCGACCATTATCAAGTTGGCGAGTGCTAGCATGCGGAGCCGTCTCGCAATGCACTGACACACGTGAGTTCAGTCCCGTTATATATAGTATAAAATGTGTGAAAACCACGTTAATTTCCATAGTGAAACTGGTGTAGTTAGCAGCACTAGAACCAGTCATCTCGACACGAAGATGAAGAATGTTTATCATCAACATCTTAATATTTTTTCGAGATTTTGAGTACAATTTGTAGTTATGATGAGTTTAATACACTTCTTAAAATCCATGCACTTTAAACAATACCTTTTACATATATGGCAAAGATGTGATTCGCAGAATTTATTATTAAATTACATTTTCTGATGACTCGAAACTCATTGGAAACAATTTTTATCGTAACCATATATCACATAGGATTAAGCCCCACAGAAGACAAGACAGCCAGATTTACGACGTAATCCTTTATTTTCAAAGAGAATTTATGCTCAGATTTATGATGGATCTTAAGTAATATATTAAAACTTTCTTATTAAATAAATCTACTTAGGATGGTATTACTTAGGATTTTTATGAGTAACTGAGCTTACTCAACACTTTTTAGTCGAGTGCTAGTAGCAGCGCTCTATGGTTTTATTCGAATATTTTACAAAACAATTTACTTTTTTAAAAACCTACCTTTTAATAACCTAACTTTTAGGAACCTACAGGTTAGTAATAAAAGAGAGACAATACTCTGTCTTACGTCTGGGTAAGAACCTATTTTGCATTATTTCTAGTTTAAAGTTTATTTATAAATAATTCTATGAGTACCTACTCAAAACTTAGGATTAACAGTTATCGCTTATACATAAAAGAAATATTGCAAAAATATATGAAGCGCATAAGCCATTACCTATTTTACTTTACTATTTCACTATTTAACTCTCTATTTGCTTTATTTGTTTTGGAAAATGATTTCCTATTATTTTTTTTATTCTTTAGCTTTGCATTTGACTACATACTGCCTGATGTTGAGCAGATATGACCTATTTACTCGGGATTTGAAGACACCCACGTTGTACTTAAGCGGGAAGACAGACCCAGGCAAAGCGTTCCACATTCTGGCTGTTCATATGAGGAATGAGGATTCGAAACGCTTAGTTCTAGAACGCGCTAACGTTATTTTCCTTAATAACAATTTTCATAAAAAGTAATTTCATACTTTCGAATCCCTTGACATTGATTGTGAAATATGAACAAAAGTCAAATTGGAAAATATGAAATTACAAAATAACTAAGCATTAATTAAAGTTGTTTTTTTTTTCAGAAATAAATTCAATAATAATAATTGTTTACGATATTTTATCATTTTTTTGGGCTGCTTTAGAAAATCTGGGCCAACATTGCAAGATCTCCTTTTCGAAGTAATTTCTATGAAGCAATCGGGTATAAGAACTACCTAAGATTTTCTCTACAGTAGTATTATAGAGTTAGTTCGCTACCACATAGAGTCCATCGAGTGCCTACAGATAACGCTAGCATCTGTAAGTATTACTCGAACCTATTACGACATAATCGATTCTATTACTAATTAGATACTATGTACCTATATTTTATCTACTTCTTAACCTTTCTGTTTTGTTATTTTTTGCACTGCCCTTTCTACTATTCATAATTCGTGTATATTCATACTATTATAATAGTAATAAAGAAAATATCGGTTTTTACTCACGTATAATATCGCGGCCGGGCCGCTGGGAACCCGACCGGTTTCAGAGTAATTAGTACTCCTTCGTCAGGGAATACGCGCGTTCCCGTCGACTGGCGCACGCGCACTGAATATTATAATAGTACCAAAAAATACTTGACATTGGTATTAATTAACAATTTCAATCTAAATTATAAAGATAGATAAACGCTTAATTGCACACCAAGAAAAAAACATAAATAAGAAGAAATAAAGATACAAAAACAGTGTAACAAAGGGCGGCCATATCGCTGATAGCGATCTCTGTCACTAGCTTAGCATACAAGACCACGACAAGAGTTTATCGACGTGTGCAAAGGTGACAGATATATCTTCATCATAACTCTGTCACGTTTTGACACGTCGATAGTAATATTTTATGATCCGTATGCTAAGCCCGCAGGCAATCTTAGGATGGAGAGGATAGATAGCGTATAATTAATTGACGGGAAAAAATGGACGGATTATTATTTGGTTCTGTAAAGCCAATACTTCCATTTTTGTTTGTTTTTTTTTTTGTATTTTAAGTATTGATATTTTTTTAAAGTGAAGCTTTTATTTATTATATCGCCTCAAACTTTTTCGTCCATCTATTGCATGTCGCGTGACGGTCGGCCGCGGAGTAGGGGCAAAGAAGATATAATAATACAAGTAGGGGTAAACTGAAAGGCGCTCGACAGAGCAGCCGAAGCCAATATGGCGGCGCCTATGGTTCGCATCAGCTGACCGTGTAGTCTATTCTATTACTCATTTGTGTCAGAAAGTTTCACTTTTTCACTGGTTTCATAAAACCACACAATATGTTTTATTAGTATGTATATTTATGATGTATAATTCTCAAACCAAAGGTATATAATTTAATCAATCTAAATTTTATTCCAAATCTTCCCTAGTTTGTTACTATCTTATCTCAATTTCTAACTACATAATTTACCATTTAATTGAAGTTAAAGGGAAAACAAAAGTGAAGTTTCCCGGAACAGCAGTAATAATTCACTTTAGCACTTAAAGTTTTTCCGGATATCCGGCTAAGTGCACTTTAGCATTTTCACAATAAAAAATTAAGTCCGCAGTTAAAAGCAAATTAATGCTAACAGATTTTAATTTGATTGCACTCTCGGAAGCTTGTATGTTTAAGCAGCTGTTGTTTTTTTTCTTGTAAAGGCATTAGACTACTTTCGTTATTTATGTTGTAATAAGAATTACAACTTTGCGATCGTAATAAGTTTTTTACAGTTATTTTTATACCTAATCCCTGTTTTATACGCATTTGTAACAAAAATAATACTTCTCGAAGAACAAAATGATTTTTAACAACGTCATCATTTAGATAGTGATCTATGTCTTTAGTTAGTAATTAAATTTTTTATTTCAGACAATGATCATAACACTATGTACAAAAATTGTATCAAAATGTTACACGAAAACCAAAATTCAAAAACCATGGAAACCTTTAGTTCTTATTCTATTATGGAAACAGAAAATTCTCAATATCTGTATATGCAAGCCGCCTCCAACCGGTCTTATTGGCGATCTATAGTGGAGGCCTATATCTAACAGTGGATGTCCTATAACTGAGAAGAACATACGAGAGACCTACTATAATTAAAAAATATGAAGATTGTGTAAAAAAAAAGTTTTAACATATTTTTACACTGTGAAAAACATATTTCAAAAGTTTTTATATAGACTCATTGACTAGCCCCGGATTCCGAGGTATAAAGCTAACGGCGCTATATATATGTAAAGCGAAGAATGTGCTACGGCCTTCGAGCAAATACCTACAGATCCACAGTCCTTAAGTGAAAGTAGTAAAAAAATGTCCGAGTGACTTCATAAATAAATAAAACGTTTATTGTTTATAAAAAAACATTACACAAAGCATATTGTACACTAGATCCCACACTAGGGCGACCTGTGTCGTGAGATCTAGGCTCTTCCTTATGGTACCAAAAACAAAATTACCCTTATAGTATACAAACATAAATTAATTTAACAATTATAGTGCACTGGATTCCACACTAGGGTGACCTGTGTCGTAGGATCTAGGCTCCTTGTCAGAAGGGAAGGTAATACTTATTTAATGCTACATTTCAAATTGAGAAAGCTTACTAACATGATATATCTAATTATTTTTCACGAAGAATACACGTAGGTAGGAACATAATTAACTCAAATCGAGACTCAAACTAAAAAAATCAAACCGCTTAATAATACCTATTATATCAGAAACTACGCTCATAACCAATTTTGAATTACTTGCTACATGTTATGGATACCACTGTAAACAAATACAATAATGTGTGTAGTGGGTAGAGGTACCAGGAGCAGAACCGCTGAGCGGGTTATTCTCGTGACGTCATTCTCCGCTGTGATGCTCCTGAGTGTGTGTAGATGCAGTCTATTGGTGTGCGAGTGTTTTGTTTATGTGTTTACCTGGCGTGTGGCGTGAGTGGCGTCATACCCACTGACTTATATATCTACATTAAATAATTCACGATGTGTTCTCGAATCTCGACGTTATGTCACCTAATCAGTGCTTGTAACTGAACACTTTGGTATCGTGCGGCATCGTAGTCGGCTTGCAATCGCCTTAAGACTAACTGAGAAACCTGCCTATGCTAAGTAGTAGGCTTTGGCTCGGACACTTTCTTTGTACGATTGTGACTCTATAGATATTTGCTCGAAGGCTACGGCTGATATGATGATCTATTGATTATTGTTTATCATTGACACATCCTTGCATGCTCCCAAAAATAATAAAAATAGAATCCATATAAGCACAATCTGTTGTCATGGCGATTAAAATGATAGGGATAAGAAATACGACACTAAGGAAAATATTCTGAGTATTTTTCCGCTATTGCGAAGTCAACAAAATGGTATGTGATCGTCTATGGATGGTAAATATGTAATTGTGTTTTATTCAAAGTAAGCTTTTGTAATTACGATTCAAGCAAAAAAGATCAATTTATTGAAAATTCCATGCATTGTGTTCAGAGCAAATAAAAAAATCAAGAGGCAACGTCGTTGAACAGTCAAGTGAGGCCGGTTTTTTAAACATGTGTGAGTGCGTCGGTGATATGCCGCCATAGTTCGACTGACAAACCAAGGCGTAGTTTCGTTGTTGGTGGATGTGTGTGTAATTGTCTGTACACGGCGAGGCGTAGGTTGGCTTCACTTGTTTGTTCACAACATTTTCTCTTGATTTTTTTATTTGCTCTGAGGCATTGTGAGGTTTTGTAAAGTGCTGGGGACTTAAAAAATAACAGCTGTTATAATTTTTGTTGGAAGTCAATGATCTTTTTGTATAACTTTTTGATCGTAATTTTGCAGTCCATCTTATAATAAATGCTGTTCATAATGGTGAGATATATTATGTAGATGCATCTGCATATCCACATAATAAGTATGCATATAATTACGTAAGGCTCTGCATTTTGCAAAGCAACAGTCTGTATTATAATAAGAATAAATTTCGGTAGCTAAATTTCATCTTGCGTCTATTAATCTATAGCTAAAAAACAAACGAAATTGATTTAAATATAAATTAGATTACAAGCAACAAATATTTCGCTAAATCAAATTTCCGCCCTTTAAATCTTACCCTTTACTATTGATACTTGAATACGACAATATTTGAAACTACTTTCTCCCAAAGGAATTTGCAAATGAAATTATAGATACAAAATGCTCAATCCCTTTTCATCCAAATCAACCTTCTTTGATAGAGAACTCAATCCCGGAAGCTAGCAAAAACATCGCGATACAAAAAAATATATAGGAAGTATACAGGAATCTCCACTTCCAAGTCCCAAGAGACCGTAACATAGAGATCAAAAGAGAAATTTTTTCTTTATCCGACGCCAGACACTTTTATGTAGTACCCTAACAAATATGAAGTCCAAAAGAGTAAAGCATACCTATTACTCTTTCTAGCAGCAATGAGGAGACGAATGGACTTAATTTTTGGCATATTTATACAGGGTTATTTCTAATCGATTAGCACCCTTTTAAGAGCTTATTCTGTACATCAAAACTAACAACTTTTGTTCTGCAATTTTTGTCAAAACTCAAAAAAAAATGGTATTCCATAAAAAAAATATCGTTCACCCTCGACCAAATAATATATGGAACAACTGACTTTTTTGAGATTTGACAAAAGTAGCAGAACAAAAGTTGTTAGTTTTGATTTACAGAATAAGACCCTAAAAGGATGCTAATTAATTAGAAATAACCCTGTATATAATATGAAAAGTTTAATCCCAAGAAAAAAAAAACTCAATTTTTGCGTCATCACACAAAAAAAACAGCTAGTAGTAAATACGCAAGCACTGCAAAACGTCTCTTTACAAAACATGTAACTACTGCAAAATTCATTCGAGTGTGAGCGCAGATGAATAAGTAATTTGTTTTGGTGAGTAATAATTATAAAATCATATATTTTTACTCATTGAGGTCTCCGTTAAATCGACACAGCATGTTCCATCTTGCGAGATCCATGACCCGTACCGATGAAGGCACGTAACCAAAGCCTCGATTGACGTAGAGGTTCCCAGAAATAGCGAGGAGCAGCAATGGCGGTGATAAAGTACCGATGACTAAGGGACGAGGTGAAACGGCGGGTTACAAATTGGCTGCACGGCTTAAAAAGTAAGGGATGGTTAGGGCAAAATCGGTGAACCTTAGCGTATCGCTAGCCTCCGCTCTCTTTGACTGAGGGAAATGTTGTGCTCGTGACATTTTTTTTAGGATGCTATTTTTTATCAGTCGTTTTTTTGTCATGAGTTTCATCACCTTTCTGGCCTAAAAAGTTCAAAAGTTCACGTAAATGCTTAGGTAATACCTCTGAAAGTATATAATTCAATATTTAATCTGACCGTGAAAGACCAAAACATGTATTACTAAGCTGATAGATGATTTATTAACAGTATTGGTTAAAGATCTGGATGTATTAGAGCACATTAAGTTGCGTTGATATTGTATCGTATAAAAATCGAGTCTACATACCCATACGTTGTATTTGATTAATTATTTATCGAGGAATTAGCCAATTCTGCCAAAGCGAAACTATGGCTTAATTGGTTATCGAATTTGAGTGAAATAATAGTTCGAATATTCGAAATAACCAAAACTGTGATACCTATTTCATGAATATTGTCTGTCTACATCATAACAAATTATTTTTATTAATTTGCGTGAACTATTGATAAATAAATTATTACTTAGCTCTTAAATTCTGTCTCTCTAAAAATTGAATTGATAGAAATAGATATTATCTTGATAATGCATTAGACACTTAGCGGCCTTATTACTAAGAACAATCGATTATTATGGATGACTATAAATATCTGCCCGCCTGTAGTCACCACGCTACTAGCTACAAAGGCTATGTAACCTTCGCGATTAAAAGAAAAAAGTTCGTATTGGTCAGGTAGCCATAGCCATTTCTGACATTATTAAATGGTTTTGTAATTACTGGAGTCTATAATGTATTAGTACGAAATGAGCCACGTTAGTATTAAGTTGCAGCTGCAACCTACAGTTATTCATCTGAAGACTGACTGACTTGCTTGACCACTTTAATGATGACAAATTACACGTTTGTTTGTAGTTCTCAACTGTTTCATCCATTTAGTCATAATGAGGCTTTTATGCGAATTAAAAACACTGATATCAAGGCTAGCCACGCAGGATAGATTATCATAGCATTACTACAGGACTAATAATAATATCTAACATTTATTTTACATAGTCACCATACCTGTGTTAAAAAAATGACACAGTAGATTATGAAAAAGGGATCAATAGTTCCGTTGTAGCTAAAACGCCCGTATTTACTAGGTGACAAAGCGTCCCTCACTGAACAAACGAAACGAACGACGTGAAACAAATTGGCTGTAAGGTTTAAAAAAGTAAAAAGGGAAAGAGAGTAGTGAGGGAAAGTTTAGATAAAAGGATACGGTCGGGGTTTCTAGCTCGTTGGGCTTACGTTTGTTAGGCAATATTTGAGCCAGCTGTGCGGTACAAGGTTGTACAAAATAGTACGCGTAAATGGATAAATGTACTTTGTGACGATGGGATGTTGGGGTAATGAGGCCAAAAGTTTGATTGCAGAAATAGGGCGTAGGCTAAGGGAGAAAAGCAATGACTCCCGCTCTGGCTTGTACTTGGTGCAAAGATGGAAATCGCTTTCTAGCGGGGCAATGCGGTCAGCATTTTGGACTCTTTTGAACCAAGTATGATCGGAGGTGGAATATAATAATATGTTTAATTTTTTAAGTTTCACTATGTATTTTATCTACTATTGCGACTTGTTTATGACTGAAATAAAGAATTCTTTGTGATTTTTTTAAACAACAAAGTAGCTTAATTTATCATGTTTTAAAGAGGATAGTAAATATAAGATGGTTTCACTACTAATTATTTAGCTATCTCTAATCCCATCACTACGACTTCATGATTGTTTAGAGATGCAAATCTAGAGTAGACAGTAAGCCCGATTACAGAGGCGCCAGCGTAAATTTAATAGCAACGGAATAAGCGTTTTCCCTATCGAATGCCTAAAGTGAAAACGAAACAGAGCTATGCTATTTAGCTATTATAATTACGATGGCGCCTCTGTAATCGGAATATGTTTACAAAAAGAGAGGATAGGTGCAGCTTTTCAACTAATATTACGTACTAGCTGACCTGGCGAACTTCATTTCACGCAATCCTACTAATATTATAAACGCGTAAGTTTATGAGTATGGATGGATGGATGGATGTTTGTTACTCTTTCACGCAAAAACTACTGAACGGATTGAGATGAAACTTTGCAATACTTAATATAGCTTTTATATCAGAATAACACATAAGCTATAAATTATATTGATATATTGAGTATGCGGGCAAAGCCGCGGGTAAAAACTAGAATTGTTATAAATTATAGCCTATTAGCGACCTGCCCCGACTTCGCACAGGTATATTATACACTAGTTTTTACCCGCGGCTTCGCCCGTATACATGGCGTATACGTATATATCATTATAATTTATAGCCTATGTGTTATTCTGATATATAAGCTATATGATTGCAAAGTTTCATCTCAATCCGTTCAGTGGTTTTTGCGTGAAAGAGTAACTAACATCCATCCATCCATCCTCACAAACTTTCGCGTTTATAATATTATAAGTAGGAAGAAGGATATAAACCTTCCTCTTGAATCACTCTATCTTAAAAAAAACGCATTAAAATCCGTTGCGTGGTTTTAAACTTCTAAGCATATATAGGGACAGAAAGACAGCGGGAAGCGAAATTGTTTTAAACTATGTGTTGATGTGTTATACTGATGTACTTATAAGCATTATTGTAGCAAAGTTTCATCTCAATCTGTTCAGTAGTTTTTGCCTGAAAGCGTAACAAATTTCCCATACATACTCTAACATTTACAAACTTTAAATTTATTATTTACTAGTTTTTACCCGCAGCTTCGCCCGCATGATATTTTGATTTTTGACGCAATATCATTATAATTTATAGCTTATGTGTTATTCTGATATATAAGCTATATCTTCACAATTGGGCCTACTAAGATATTCCATTAAGTATATCTTATAGGCGATCATTAGTCATACTCATATTATATACAGCTCTTGAGCTTGACCCGCAGTAGACAACCGATATTATAACATAAATTATTAAGTAAGTACGTTCGTATAGGCCGGGTGGCTAGCCCTGGTGTCAGAGTTTTAAGCCGCCTGAAAGCCTCTGACATAGCAAAACCGTTAAATCAACCGAAGCCTACAATTTAACGTGTCATCCGAGCTACGGTAGCGCTCAGTTATATTTGCCACCCGCGGTCACCCACCCGAAGATTGACCGTGCTGAACGTTGCTTAACTCCGATGATCGCTAACGAACACCTAGTCAATCTACGCTATGAGCGCTACGTATTAAATAACGTTAAAAACTTTGATTAAAAAAAAAAGATATTCAATGACATTGAATCATTAAAACAAATCAAGTTTTAGTAACTCCTAAGAAAATATATTCAAATCGACTTAAATATGATTATTTATATAGAAACACCCTGTTTAAATCTTAGTACAACAATCATAACGAAAAGTTACTCGTAACGTAAGCTAAAAACGTATTATACACAAGAAAACCAGCAAGCAAACCTTTTTGGAATGAAAATGTTACGAATGCTAAAAGAGTAGCAGATTTCTCTAATAAAGATAGTCATTATGCAAATGGATGGGAGCAAAGATTAGATCTATAAAACCTTGCAATAAACTCTTTAGCCTAGTTCTGCTTTCTTTCGTCCGGTGCCACTCCTTTTCCCTAATTTCGCTGATAAGGAAAAAGCTGAAATTATGGGTTCGGGTACAACTCGTACAAACTTACACAACGAAGCTAGGTATATTATTATTAAAATTAATGATATTTAAAACATTGATAGAACGAGATGCTGAAACGTTTTGATCACTTAACACTACACATTTTTAATTGATAACTATTAGATTATAAATTTTTAGCGTAAAAATGTTTAAAGTTTTAATTTTTGTCACTGTCTGGAGAAGTTTTCACACGGTTTTTAGTGTGTTTTGCGTTTGTGTTTCGGTGAAACTTTTTGGGTTAGAAAGATCGGGCGGTCGGCACGATCGTATGCGTTCGGGATCGAGTACGAGACGTCCTGCCCGTGCAGCGTCCCAGTTGGCACTGCTCATCTGATAGGGTGGAAAAGTTCACGCATGCGGACCTTTGGATGCCGTTAACCCTGATGACTGGAATCCGCTACTGTGGAACCTACTATGGAAAATTATAGTTGTAACAAATTTTGGACCGGGCTAACGTATACTGCAATTTCCCGGTGACGTTGGGTGGTGACAGCTGGGATGGTCTATGTTTTATAATTTAATTTTTATGTGACGCTTTTGATGTCTACTCGCTCGTTTGCAACTGGATTGTGAAAACGTAGAGTCTGTCTGCTAGTTGCAAACTGATTTGCGAGTGTTGTTTTTAAACTTTCGCGATTTAAACACATTATTATTATATACTAGCGGCCCGTCCCGGCTTCGCACGGGTACATAAATAGGTACTATAGTAATCTAGTACTAAATATAGCCTATGTTACTCAGTGATAATGTAGCTTTCTAATGAAAAAAGAATTATTAAAATCGGTCGAGTACTTTTTGAGTTTATTCGTTACATACAAAAATACAAATCTTTCCTCTTTATAATATTAGTGTAGATTAGTGTAGACTACGAGACTAATCGCGCACTAAAATTACGAGATAAACCATCAGTCTACCCGTGACCACGGTCGATGCAACTCGGCCGAAACGTCGGGATGAGGAGGTATTTATTTATCTCGTAATTTTAGTGCGCGAATAGTCCCATAGTATATAATAATAATGATTTGCGAGTGTGTTTCTTAATTTTTGTTACATTGAATTCGCGCAATTTAAAAAAAAAACATCATCGCGGTTATGTATTTTTCGATTAACTCAAGCAAAGTTTCAAATATGCTTAGACATTTTAGCGACATTATTTTTTGGACATTGATGACTCGTACTTTATTTAGTCATAGCCATAAAATGTCTCATATGGACTGGCTCAGTGGCTTAGAGGTAAGAGGTTAGTGACCCTAACTACGGGATCGAAGAGGCGTGGGTTCGATTCCCACCCAGGGCAAGTATTTATATGTCTTTGCTCTATGTCTGGATGTTGTTTAGGTTTTATCGATATAAGTATGTATTTAAAATGTGTACATGTAGTATATCAGTTTCTGGCAGACATACCACAAGGTTTGCTTATACTCTATAAAATTTTACTTGATCTCTGCGTTAGCTGTCAGAAAAATCACGCCTATGAAGTCCTGAATTTCTTAATAGTACCAGACAGTACATGTTAATGTCATACTTTATGGGCATGCCGATTAGTGATGGGCGACGAATGATCGTGACCACAGAGTTTTAGATAGAGTTTTAATTAAAATATCGATAGTTTATACTGACGATATTTTAAATAAAACTTAATTTATCATTAATTTTATTTTATATTTTAATATCATAACATTTTTTACATGTGTAATTAAATTAACCCCAATTATATGTTACATTAGCATCGATAATAGTGAAAAACGTCGATAAATACTATCGTTACATTATTATTATGAGTATTTAATTAATATCATAACATTATTTATATGTCTACATACTTGATCTTAAATAATAGTAAGTAAATAAAATCTAATTTCTCACCTTCAACTACTCATTCGATTTCATTACAACATTGTTTGAAAATCGATTTTTTCCACCACTATCTCAACTCTAAAAATGTCAATCTTCTATGTCAATGTCACTGTCGCAGAGATCAAGTTAAATTTTATAGAGTATAGTTTAATGTCAGAGACCGTGTGTAAGTTGTCCCCTAATATGTATTGAAATCAGTTGTCACTCTTCAAAAGTAAATTATTTGTCAAATTGGTGTATTATTTGCCAAGCTAAGTCATTTCGGTGTTAAATTCCTCCGAAGTTTGAGGGTAGGTGTCCCGATAATGAAACTTTTAAACGATTTGTGGGATGCAAACTTGCGAGCTGAACAGATATCTACAACTTGGCTGATTGACGCTTTTGACGTCGTCTCGTTATCGAATTTGTGGAGGATATTTTATTTCAAAGGAAACTCTGGAATTTGAGGCTGATATCGAGGAAATGTGACGGTTCGGAGTTTGAATGGCTTTGTCAGGTGAGGATGAGAATAAATGGTGTGGAATTTCACGGTAAACGTGACTTTAAAGATCTAAAAGAAATGAAGCTTTAAAAGACTTACTTGTTGACGAAATGTATTCATTCTGTTTTACGAGTATGTTCCATTTTGAGTTTAGTGTAAGCTGAATTGTACGGTTGTTTGATTTTCTTCAAGATAAGATATATTTATTACAAAACTTAGAAGTACACAATATTAAATATAATAATTTATACTTCAAAGTTAAATATAATGTATTTATTCAAAAGTCAAATTACATTGCGTCATTTAAAACATTAAATACAAAACTCAAGCCTAGCTTACAAAAAAATAATCGAAAAGCCCGCCCCTGATTGTCCCCGGCGCAAAGGTCCCCATCACACTGGCTGCATTACCGCGCTGAATGACAATGGCCAACCTCTGCACCAAAAAACAACCGGAGCGGGGGTCACCGTTTCTTTCCCTGATCCGTTGCCCAATCTCCCGAATCAGCTTCTTGCTCTCGGTCCCCCAAGAACCCAATGTCTCAACGACGACAGGCACAAAGTAATATTGCGCCTCCAATTCCGCAATATACCTAATGTAAGTATTGTACAACTTAGTGAAGTTTGCAATTGACTACATTTTATTTATTTAAGTACCTATGTTTATACTTCCAGTCTTGCTGAGCTTACCATATCCAAATAATAACGAATTAGGTTGAGACTCATAGATATTCGGAATTAAAATCTACATTACTGTAGAGTTACGACTATCCGTACACGTGAGTTTAGTCCCGTTATATATAGTATAAAATGTGTGTAAACCACGTTAATTTCTATAGTAAGATAGACATATTTCCTTTTCATTGCTATCCTTTCCTGCTTCATTTCTTCTAGAAAAGTTTAAAAATAATATTTTGACAAAATGTTTTCAAACTGGCAGAAAGACTAGTTATTATAATTTTTATCTATCTATATCGAAGGAATTTGATAGCTTGATCGTTTTTCTCCAACATTTACCACTGCTAGCTAATTCTAAATATTTCTGATATTCATCAAATTATTTAAACGTAAAAATAAAAAGACTGGACAGAATGAGTCCTAGACTAGCCGTGGGCGAGTTATTGGGCGTATTACATTACACGCTACACAGGGCCTTGTAGGAGTTGTGTGTTGTTGTAGGAGTGTAGAGTGTGGGCGTGATCTTTACATTACTCCCTAACTCATACTAAGTCGCCTTATTTAAGCTAAGCGGTCCCTGAATATTGAGTAGTGTAATACTCTTTTGTATCACGGCCGCCTACCTAGAAAAGATTCAAGACATCCAAGGTGACATTGAAAATGATTATGATATAATTTCTAGAAATGCTAACAATACTTACAAAAATATATTCGTATGCATTGGGTGAACATATAATTAATTAAGTTGTGGCGAATTTTTTCCTACTATTGCTAACTTAAGATAACAATTATATTTAACAATTATTTCTTGATAACAAACAAGTGAATCATACTAATATTATAAATCCGAAAAGTTTGTTGGTTTGTTTCTCTTTCACGCAGCAACGGAGCAACGGATTGACTTGATTTTTGGCATGGATATAGTTCAAGTGCCGGAAAGTGATATAGGCAACTTTTTATTCCGACAAAAATAAAAGGTTCCTGTGGGATACCACAAAAGTCAAAATACCACACGGGCGGGACCGCGGGCAAAAGCTAGTATAAGTTTTAAGAGTTTAATTCAAAATAAGCGTAATCAGTGTATCAGGACAAACAAACGGTTTTTGATATAATTACGTTATAGTGAAATTCGTGTTAGTGATGACATAAATTTGAAATGTAAGGAAAAATGCCATGTCGAAGGTGATCAATAAAGATTTTTTTAAAGTAAATGTTGGTGTATTGATTTTATTATACCTAGATACAAGTTTATTTCAAATGATAAATAGATGTAGAGATTCCCAAGAGTATATCCTACTATTGTCCATCGTCTAGAGATACATTCCTCTTACTAATAAATCTCCGTACAATTCTCAGTCGACGACTTAGAACATCGCCGCAAGTTTATTTTTCCTCGGAAGACCGATGTTCTCGTGCTGATACAGATCTGCAACTCAACACTTTATTAGCTCGGAAGATTCCCAGACATTTTTTTCTATTTATGTAAGTCGTAGGTCGTGGTGCCACCGGAGAAATCAACTATGCACACACTGTGCAAAATATTTTCTCTCGGTGGAGACAGACAATAAATCTCACTCAAAAATCCCAGTCACTGTTAGAGTTTCTACAAATATGTTTTCTGGTAGAACCGTAAGTTTATATTAATTCAAAGAGATATTAACTCACATTGTAAGTAGTGGTTTTGGGCATTCAAATTATTCCTAGATATGGGTCTGTAAATTTCCCAAATGCATTTTCATTATTTCGGCTCCTGAAATACAGTTTCTAACTAGTTTAGGAGCCTTTGGGCAAATTACTCAGACTATTATAAACTTATGCCCAAATAAACAATTTTATTTTTATTATTTTTTATAAGTGCCGCCATTGACGACAAAATGAATTTTGTCGTCAATGACGGCACTTGTCCGTAAAACAGAATGAAACTTTCAATTCTCAGTTCAACGCCTCTCATTGTATCTTAACTCGTAAGATATTTTAGAGAAAATCATAGTTTGTGGAAATGTATTTACCTAAAGTACGCCGTAGATCGCATTTCTGGATCTAACAATTTAAATTTAGTTAGATCGGATCAATTATTTAAATCGGATAAAAATACAGCTATGTGTTATTTTTATGAGACTTGCCCTAAAATAATACATACTTTCGTAGTAAGGCATATACATAATGGCGATATGATACAATGCCGACTGCCTACGGCCAACAAATTTATTCAAGCTCTACCAAGATATCTATCGATTCAGAAATCGTTTTCCACGCATTAAAATTTCAACGTTCGCTCCAATATCAAAGGGAAATAAATTTTCACAAATGTTTCCGAGATGAGAACATTTTAAATTCCAATCTTGCACTTTAGTTGGTCTTCGGACGCAGATGGAGGCTTTCGGGGATTTGCATCGGTTGCAGAACTCAGCTATTATGCAAATCTGGTTATAAGTTACAAGAACCTGTGATTAGTCTTTAGTTTTTATGTAGAACTCTGAAATTAATTAGGGCAACATTATGTGAGTATTATGTGTGAGTTAACTATGGCGGTAAATGTTAGTAGCGAACTATGTGTTTTGGTAAGGATGTGTAATTGTATAGGTAAGTATATTTCAAATAGGAAAATGATAGTTTAATTGGTAATGTCCACTTATTTGAGCGATTAGTGGACGTTACGCATGACCAATAAGTGCTGGGGATCTATTTTTCAACTTTAATCGCCTCGAACGTGCAAAGTTCACAAATCAGGCCCCTGATTTTCGATTGGCTCAGCGTAGACGTTACATTAACATATATTAAATACTAGCTTCTACCCGCGGCGCCGCCCGCGTGGAATTAGACATTAGTGCTATCTCACAGGAAACTTTTATTTAAGTAGCCCATGTCACATTCCGGCTCTTGAACTATATCTATGCTAAATATCAAGTCAATCTGTTGCTCCGTTGCTGCGTGAAAGAAGAACAAACTGACAAACTTTTCGGATTTATAATATTAAATATAGGTATACTCGTATATAGGTACATAATATATTATCAGTATGATGATATCCAAGGACTGCATCGATTGATTTGACAGATATTCGATCGACAGTTGTTTATTTTGACATTCTTGCAGCGAACGCTAGAGTAGCTCGCAGATAGCAGAATTTTTCTACTTACTCAACATTTATCGTTATATTTTGGTCAATTCACACAATATCTTTATAAATTGTAGCCTATGTGTTATTTTGATGTATAAACTATATTATTGCAAAGTTTCATCTCAATTCGTTCAGTAGTTTTTGGGTGAAAGAGTAACAAACATCCATACATCCATCCATCCATCCATCCATCCATCCATCCATCCTCACAAACTTTCGCGTTTATAATATTAGTAGGATGATCCAATTGATTTTTTATATATTTGCGCTTATAGAATAAGTCATATTTTTAAATACAGTTCAATGGTGCCGCTCTCCTTTTACCTGGAACTTTTTTTTCACAGGTATAAAAACTATAGGCTAATTTATAGGCGCCAACGTAACTTTAATAGCAACGTAAAATAGTTTTCTCTTTGAAATGCGTACAATGAAAAATAAACATAACTACTCTAAATTGCTATTATTGTAATTACGATGACGCCTTGAAATTTGGGCCTTATGTACGAGTATTGTAAGCCGTGGTGGTCTAGTGGTAGTGACACCCGCCTTACAATCGTGAGGTCGTGGGTTCAAATCCCGGTCCCGTACCAATGAGTTATTTGGAATTTATGTACGGAATTTGGCACCGCTGGCTTTTCGGTGAAGGAAAATATCGCGAGACAACCTGCATACGTCAGTAGAAGAAATTCGATGGCGTATGTGAATCCACCAACCCGCACTGGGCCAGCGTGGTGGATATGGTCCAAACAACCTTCGTGAGTAGGCCTACGACCTGCAGCGGACTATTAAAAAGACTGATACAGTACAGTACAGTACGAGTATTACTATATTTTCGTGATTATCTTTGAGCCAACATATTTCTACTCTAAAACTCGAATTTACTAAGCCGTTTTTTCAGGCGGCTAAGTACTGTACCAGCCTTTTTAATAGTCCACTGCAGGACGTAGGCCTATCCACGAAGGGTTATTGGGCCATATCCACCACGCTGGCCCAGTGCGGGTTGGTGGATAGGCGGCTAAGTAACAAACGTGATTTGCAAACGCACTCGAAAGTTTCGCTTTGCTGATGAATCTGACGAACATTACTTGCCTAATAATTTAGAAGAGCAATGGAGGTTGTTCAACATTGCTCAATGAATCGACAAGGCATAAAGTTTAACTTAAATCAACTTGAATAACAATGCGATAATTCACGATGCAATATTCAGCAACAAATCAAAATTCAACACCACCTACCGCGGCCGGTATTTGTTTCCAAGGATAGATCACGTTGTATTGTATCGGAAAATAATAGTAGAGTTGTATATATTTTCGTGGATTGTTTCATGTAGAATGATTAGCTTTCTTTTAAATAGAATAAAACTAACAGAACTTGTTCGAATTTTGGACAAAAACGTAAATCCAAGCTAGTTAGCTATAACCTAATAAAACACATGTTTTAAGTAAAATATTTTTTTTTTTACCAAAAATGTAATAGGTAACCAACTTCAACTGTGTCCAGAATTTGAATAGCTCGCACGGATTTACTGTGTCATGGGTGTAATTTTGACGTAATTTTGATTTTTCAAAAACGACTCAGCTGATTTCGATAAAATTTAACTAGTAATTTATTTAATTTAATTTCATTCTGCAGTATGAACTACCAAACAAGTTCGGAGACCGGAACGGGGCGGTGATGTAGGCTCTGGGCCGGGAGGAGGCAAAAGAGTTGTAATAGATGGACATGGGAGCGATCACAAACAGAGTAGATACCACCGAGTAACACACGGAAACGTAGCCTTGGACCAAAGAAGATATAATAACACTACTTGGACTGTGCTGGTGATCACTTTCACAAAATAAATCAGAATAAGTGTGCATTAAATAGAAATTAGCATTGCGTGCATGCCCTGAGCATTCATGCTCGCCATCGAAGGCTCCTTCTTGCGGCAGCGTCGTGTGTCGAGTCGTTCTCTTCCCTTAAATATGGTCGAGGAGAGCGATGGCTGATACATGTGTTAGCGCCTCTTGCCGTAGAATACCTGATAGTTACTACTAAAAGGGTCCTACGCCATAGATACTTAATAGTTTGTATGAAAAGTAGCTAATGCCATAGAATATAGTAGCACTTTGTAGGTGTTAACTAATGAAATGTTTTGAGGGCAGTTCGCCCTACGCTATTATCGAGAATAGACGTTGTGAAAAGTATAAAAATCTTTAGTTTAATTCCTCCCCTTCTGTCATCAGAAGTGGGATTGGAAAACTCACCCCCACAATGGACAATAAATAAGAGTAAACAATATTATTAAAAAAATACTAATACATTGAATTGAGTGAAATATTAAGACAAGTGAGAGACAGAATAAGTGAATATTAAGTGTAATGTTGTGAACAAAAATAATGAACAATGTAAATTAATGAAAATAACATAAAGATTAACATATGAAAAAAATAAAAACGAACAATAACTGAACGATTAATAACCAATTAATGTGATTGAAGTTCCAAAAATAATTGATCGAATCATTTAATCAGTTATCCCGAACTTTGATCGAAGTATTGTTTCAAATTAAGTTTAAAAATAGATTTCTGCAGCTGATATTTTGGCCTTGAAACGGCAACGGGACGACGCGACGTAGGTAGAGACCAACTCAAGAGGAGTATCGTTTAAGTGGGCACACCACCATGCCAGCTGACGTGTAGAAAAAATGGACGACGCCGCGCGCCACCCTTGGGCATTGAACAAAAGGTCTTGAAACTGCATTTCTAAAATAATAATGTTTGTGCTAAGATTTAAAAAAATATTGCGAACATGTGGTCTGTTTTGTGACGTGACAAAATGAATATTGAAGCAGTTGAAATTGCCATTTTATGAGGTAAAAATGCAGTTTTATGAAGGTGAATATGATGGCATGTATTTAAGAGACTATACGTAAGTGAACCCAACGCAAAATCAATTGAAAGTAGCAACAAAACATTAACGACGTATCAAATACATATCTAATGACGTGCTGATTTTGATAAATACACCATAGCGAAGTTAATATGCTGATGAAATCTTTTGCGAAAATATGTGAGAAAATTGAACTACTGGTTGTCATCATTGTGGTCAGATTGTAAATCTTCAACGAATGCCAAAGAGGTTGAAAATGACCTGAGTGATTTCGAGCGCTGCCGTGCCATCCAGATGTGAAATACAATACATTATTTTTCCGTGCAAAAAAGGACTATGTGTTGAAAAATGTTGAATTGGAATGATGGATGAATCTTAGATGAGATGCAGTATTGACTGATAGATTTGCGAGGTATGTTAAAAGAAATGTTTCTATTTTTGTTAATGAAGTACTTTTTATAATAATAATAAATAATAATAATAAATATTGGGGGACATCTCACACACGGTCTCTAACCCCAAACTAAGCAAAGCTTGTGATATGGCTGCCAGAGACTGATATACTACATATACATATTTTAAATACATACTTATATAGATAGTACCTAAATAACACCCAGACACAGAGCAAATTTATACCTATGTTCATCACAAAAATGCTTGCCCTGGTGGGAATCGAACCCACGCCTCTTTGATCCAGAAGTCAGGGTCACTAACCACTGAGCCACCGAGGCAGTCAGTTTATCTTGATTGATACATAACAAAGATAAATAATGAATGAGTGAATGAGAAATACTTATGATTCAATTTTAAAAACTATCGCAAGTAGATATTTCTTACTTTATCTAAGGAAAGTTTGAAAAGTTAATATTTTCAAAGAAGACGTGTTTTACATTATCATTTGAAAACATAGAAATGAAGATCATAATTATTACTAAGAAAGTATGTCAAAATTACATTTGAACAATGCAACGGAATGGTACCTAAAAATAACAGTTGAAGTTTATCTTATTCATAGAACTGAAATGTTTTTAACAAAGAATTGATTCGTGAGTCAAGCGTGGCATAATAACAATCAATGCTCCAAAATTATTGTAAACAAACATTCCAGTCATGAAGTCACTAACAAAAACCATACTGTTATTGGTCCCACAATCATGAGGATAAGGGCTGAGGATAGGTACTTGAGAACTAACGTCTGCAACTTTTATCGGCTAGCGACGGGTCGATAAGTAAATGAAAAGAATTATGACGAAATTTATTTTTTTGGGTCTATCCTCAGAACAGTTGTATCAAAACTTGACAAAAAATAACTAAAAGCTTCTAATATGATAAAATGTGCCGTCAAAATGCATCATCATCATTGTGAATAAACAAATAAAATTGAAATGATGAAATTGATTGGGCATACTTACTAAAAGCAAAAGAAAACGAGAGTAAATAAATAAATTCTTGTAAGAAATAACTTTGAGAAGATAATTGTTATTTACGGACAACTAACTGGCTAAAATATTTTGGGCTATTTGACAAGCCAAGTACATTTGAAAATAATAATCAAAGAAGAAGAGTATAAAAAAGCAGCTCAACGTTGATGGGATTGGATAAACATGAAAAGTGAATCTGAGCTGTGTCTAAATATTTTTTATTGGAAAATGAAATGCTGTGAAAATAAAATACAAAATAGTACCCATGATAGGAGATGGAAAAAAGCCATGGAATACAAAATTGTATTTAGTATGGTCAAAGACAAAATGAGAGTGAAATTGAAAAGAAAATTAAATGCCATAAAATACGATGTGGTATCCGTATTGGTAGATGGCAACACGGCATTGTTTAAATTGCCACGAAAATCCCAGACTCAAAAAAAAATGGGTTTTCAGTAATTACAACATTTTTTTTCAGGTGTAGGTTCTAATATTTTTTATTTCAGGGACAAATTAACATTCCTTTTATTTCAGAGATAATTGAATAAAAAAGTTAAAAATTACAAAGAGCGAAAATATAAAAATAAAAGTTTTAAAACAATTATTTGAAAATTATTGTGTGAAGCAGCAAACAGAGCGAAAATATATATGAAAAAGTTTCGAAATAATTATTTGAAAATTATTGTGTGAATCAGCAACTAGAGCGAAAATATAAATGAAAATGTTTTAAAATAATTATTTGAAAATTATTGTGTGAAACAGGAAATAGAGCGAAAATATAAATGAAAAAGTTTCAAAATAATTATTTGAAAATGATTGTGAAGCAGCAAATATTAATTTATTGTTTGAGTATCTGACATAATTATGTACAACTCGTAAAAATATTGAAATGTTGCAATGCAACGAAGTTACTGATAGAAAATACCGCAATTTGTAAATAATTTATTTGGTACAGCAAGATAATGTATCAATAAAAAAATACCGCAATTTGTAGAGAATTTAGAAGAGTCCAGCCTTTCTTCGGTACATCAAGACAATTTATCAGAAACAAAATTATTATGTTATTAGAATATGTGAATTTTGTGTGATTTTAGCGCAGTGCAAGCCCTTCCCACTTAACCCCAACAGATGCTCATTGAGGGACAAGGGATATCTACCTGCCTACGCGCTGGGTGCAAAATTTTGAAGCTAAAAAAAAATGAAACAATCATTGAACTATAGACTATCGACTGGATGATGAGACAAACAAATTGAGAAAACAAAAAAACACATTTATTGCAATTTGGGCTTGAAGAGCGAAGAGTACATTTATAAAAATAGAACAACCAAATCTCAACAACTTTTTAATGTAATTAATTTTTACATGAAGAGTACATTAGTCAGAATGGACGAGCGAATTTCACTTCAAAATCACTTCGATATTTATGATCAAATAAAAAATCAGCCGCACCCCATTGTGTTTCAAAACACAGACTACCAGCAATAATTCCAAGATATTGTCGATGTATATCAATTCTGATGTAGCTACAAGAGATCCTCGAAAAGACGAAAAATTATTTAAAATTCGTCGAAACATGTCACATTATCACACAAATGCTATGGTAATATTGTTTATAATGTACCGCACCGAATTTTTAAAAGTCTGCTGGACATTGATTTTAAAACGAAGAGCAAATGGTACCACGCTGTGCCAGCGCAGAATAGTAGATAGTTGCTATTGTATTGCGTTATTAAAATCTCGTACTGTCAATGTCGAACAGCAATGATTACAAACAATATGGCAAGTGAATCAATACAATGAACTCTATACAAAACAAAAATGGTTATCACGAGATGTGTACAAGTCAGATACATACAAGTTTGAAGTTGAATTAAAAAAAAAACAGACGAATTGAAAAAGAAGAGATCTTACTTATTTGCAAGTTGGTTGAAAGAAGTATAAAACACATCTAAATAACGTCACGGAATTATGAGCAAATGACCGTGTTAGCGACAAAGTTCTTGTATCTGCTCTGGAAAATCTAATTTGAAAAAAGCTCTGGTAACTGCTGATGGTCAAAATAATAAAAAGCCCAGCTTTGGAAAAGCTAATTTGAAATATATTTCTGGTGAAAGCTGATGTGAAATAATAAAAATTATGAGATGTACGAGTAAGTAAAAAAAATGCGTAAGCCGCTCCTTTGGAGTGCGCTGAGGTCGCATTCAAAGGCGTAAGCCGCTCTTTCAGAGCGAGCTGGGATCGCATATAAGAAAAAAAATATTTAAGGCGTAACCCGCTCTTTCAGAGCGAGCTGGGATCGCATATCAAAAAAAAAGTTTAAGGCGTAAGCCGCTCTTTCAGAGCGAGCCGGGATCGCATAACAAAAAAAATATATATTCAAGGCGTAAGCCGCTCTTTCGGAGAGCGAGCTGGGATCGCATATCAAAAATAAAAACAAAGGCGTAAGCCGCTCTTTCAGAGCGAGCTGGGATCGCATACAAAAAAAAACATTGAAGCGTAAGCCACTCTTCCGGAGCGAGCTGGGATCGCAAATAAAAAAAAATTTACAGCGTAAGCCACTCTTTCAGAAAGAGCTGTGATCGCATATAAATAAAAATATTCAAGGCGTAAGCCGCTCTTTCAGAGCGAGCTGGGATCGCATACCAATAAAAAAAAAATTATTGCGTAAACTGCTCAAAAGAGTTTGTTGTGATTGCTATAACCAGTCGTAAGCTGCTCGAAAGAGTTTGAAGAGATCACTAAACACAAAAAAATAAAATTAACATCAACGTTAAAATATTGCGTTATTGACTCTAAAGCATTCTGTTGGTTCGTCACAAAAATAATAATACAAAAAATAGCGTTCTTAATTAACTGTAAGGGTACTATGTAGAGTTAGTTCTGTGTTATAGTCAGTATTGTGAGTCAAGCCACTTTGCAGGTTTCATTGAAAAAAATAATATGACACAAAGAGGGTCATTGACCGCTCGAGGGTTACTCCGAAGTTGATTCGAAACTAATCGTATTATGTATCATGATACATTAGTTTTTGTTTGTTAATGTAATGTTTTGCGTTTTGTTGTTATAAAACACGACAAAAAGTGGCTAATGTAAAACTTATAGCATTAACGTTGAGAAATTATTTATTAAAATTGACGTTTTTGTATATTGATTAACATTAATTGAAATTATGCTATAGTTTGTGTTTTTATATTGATACTGACACACTATTTTATTCAGAAATTAACTACAATGCTTATTGTTGATATGTATTATTATAATGATTGTGAAAGCCTTACGAGATCGGAAGGCATTGCAGGAAGGCCGTGTTAGCGCCTCTTGCCGTAGAATACCTGATAATTACTACTAAAAGGGTCCTACGCCATAGATACTTAATAGTTTGTATGAAAAGTAGCTAATGCCATAGAATATAGTAGCACTTTGTAGGTGTTAACTAATGAGATGTTTTGAGGGCAGTTCGCCCTACGCTATTATCGAGAATAGACGTTGTGAAAAGTATAAAAATCTTTAATTTAATTCCTCCCCTTCTGTCACATGCGTCAAACTCGGGATCGGGTGCTGCATGCGGGTCGCCGGTTTGCTTGTGGCATTCACGCAATGCAATGAAACCACTAACTTAGACTAAGATTTAAACTAACCCCTCTCTATTGTTCAGTCGCATTCTTTCAATTGTAACTTACTTAACAAAAAGCACAGACCCCTGGAGTCTGTGGGCTATTAATTTAAATAAAGAAAAAAACTACCAAACAAGAAAGAAAAATCAAAATCGGTTCAGAATTTGGCAGTAATCGCGTAACAAACATTAAAAAAAATACATTAGAATTGAATACTTCCTTGTTTGAAGTCGGTAAAAAAAGTCGACAAAAATCCCATTTTATTACCTAAGTTGAATAAATATTTATACCTATTTAATTACTTTTATAATTTGTTTTCATAATTTTACAGGTTCGTAGGTAGCTAAATATTAAAACAAAGACCGTCGGTAGACATTTTAAATTGAAATTCATGTATTTGGAGATCAAAATAGATATTAAAATTTAATTTAGACATCTAAAATTGTTTGATCATTAAAAATAAAAGTAAAAAATCCATGCATAAGTTTAAGTCTACTAATAAGCTAGCTGACGTAATACATAGTTATGAAATATGTTATTGTTTAAAAATAAGTAGGTATTTTCAAGTTTTCTGAATTTAGCTGTTTGTCTACCTTATTATATGTCAAGAAAAGAAAATCTAATGTTATCTAATAGAACGTTGCATTTTTGACCGACGAACCACCGGAGGAGGTATACTCGTACAATTCGACGTGTATTTTTTTATGTATAACCACGTATAACTTTTTTTGTAGTAGTCCGATTTTGGTAATATTTTTTTTTTTGGAAAGAGTATACTTCGAAATTGGTCCCATTTAAATTTTATCGAAATCGGCTGAGCCATTTTTGATAAATCAACAATAATGTGAAATATGCTATAACGATCCGTGCATAATATTTGCGTTCTAGCGATGCGCCCCGGCTTCGAACTGGTGTATTATACATATAAACATTTCTCTTGAATTACTCTATCTATTAAAACAAACTACATCAAATTCCGTTGCGTGGTTTTAAAGATATAAGCATACATGGGGACAGACAGCGGAAAGCGACTTTGTTTTATACTATGTAATGATTCTGTACACAGGTGAAGTCGGTCATGCTATTTTTTGCAAAAAATAATTATTGGGTATAAAATACCGTAAAGTGGTCATATTTGGAATTTGTAGGGCAATTTGAAACATTCTGAATAAAAGATTTACCCAAGAATATTTTTCTTTCTGGCAATAGTAGGTTTTTAGTTTTAACTACTGGTAACACTACCACTAAATGTCAGTGTAATCAAATCGGCTTTGAAGCTCCATGTGATTCTAAGACGCTACAGCATTACTTTTAAAAAAATACCTGTAACAGCAAGTTTTTGAACCCGTCCTACTTTTGGTGATGTTGAGAAAAATAAAAAGGTTTGTAATTAATTGTTATTTGTAGGAATATTACCATGTTTCGCTGATTCATTAGCTATTTACGGTATTGCTGTAGCTCTTTTAGGTGGCCATTTTGTTGTGATTTTGTTTAATGGGGGTATTTGGGACATATTTAGAGGTTATTCGAAACGTTCCAAAAAGCCCCAATTCCAAATAGCCCCTGCACTTACTTAAGGGGAGGCTTTGTTTATTTTATTTATCTATTTATTTATTTTGACTATTCTTTAGCTATTTTACCAGTTATGATTCTGATATAGCTGATATATCCGATAATGCCGATAAAGTTAATGACAGCGGCGACGAATATAGTAAAGGAAAATGTTCAAAATACCTCGATATAAATAAATTTAATATATATGAAGACGACACTATCAGTGAGGATTCTGACAAATATGAGACTGTTGACCAATCCTGTGATTCGCATATGGAATTTAACGAGACTGATGGCAAAGGAATTGACAGATCAGAAGAGAGGACCGAACTTGAAAAAACATCTGCTATAAATAATTACGCTGAGGAAAATTATGACATTAACCAGGATGTGTTGGTTAGATATTACCGAAGGAAAAAGTGGACTTACTATATTGGTTACATTGAAAAAGTAAAACCTGGACCTGAAGCATGTTATGAGATAAGGTTCTTTAAGACTTGTAAGAAACCATTGAGGTTTATCTCTACTAAAAGGCCAGAACGTGATGATGTTCCAACATTATCTATACTGAAAAAAATTCAACTAACTCAAGACTCTGACAACCTAAAAGGGTTTGTTCTGTCCAATCAAGATGACGCTATATACTTTTCTTAAAATGTTACAGATATAAGATTGAAGTGCCATTTCAAAAAAATATATTTGGAGATCTTTATTATTATTTTTTACTAAGGTTGTGATTAAGATTTAGATTTTTATCGCTATTTGATAACAAGTACTTGGTTATTAGACTGATACGAAATGTCGATCTCAATAATTATAATCTAGGTTAGCTACAGTAAGGAAGTAGGTACAGAGTTATGTGTCTTAATGGACCAAAATTGATTATTTTTACAGAATGTTGATTGGCTATTCGAAAATTTGTTCTTGTCTTCATACACAGCTTTAAACAGGTACCTAAACATGGTTAATATGTTTTTACTGTAATGCTACTGTAAGTTTCCGTATTTTTTCGAATAAAAGCATTAAAAATATTTTTCTTTTAATTACCTTACTTTTTTTTTCTTAAAATACCAATAATAGCTTGCCCTTAAGTCTAGGTATTGTTCCAAATATCGCTAGTAGTGCTTTACTTGGAATACAACCGATAAAATGCGAAATTTCGATATGGAAAACCTTAGATTTCAAATAGCCCCATTGTGGTATTATTTGGAACACTAAATTAAAAAAAAATTAAAAATAAAACTATCCTGGTTATCTAAATATAAACAAACTTACCAGGTAGAAAAACATCTGGGTTATCTATTTTTCACATAAAATTACTCAATTCGTTTATAGTTTTTGTTCGCCTAAAACTTTTAATCCAAAACTTGTACCAAATAGCCCCAATTTACGGTACTAAAAAAACTCATAGACACAGAGAGCCACACACAAGTACAACACCAGTAAATATTTTCTTTGTGAGGTACAAAAAGTAAAGTTGAAGCTAAGGCACCACATTCTAATTCATCACACAATTCGAAACTCCTACATTCAACAATGAATGTCTTACGGCTGATATGGTAATCATATTCTTCACGAAAATGAACCAAACAAAAACCCGCAACATCCCTATACTCCTAAAAATGAAATGCCGCAAGACGTCTGAAAAGAATTCACCAAAACTTGCCATAAATAGTTTTGGACGATATCCAAGTCCATCTCAAGAGTCAACTCAACTCTTGCGGACTATTCCGATCATGAAAGCCTTTTATTTGAGTCGCAATGTCCCAGTTATCGTCACGTGATTTTAAAATAGACGTTGAATGCGTGGAAGTGGTTTAAGTTTCGGCACAGGATGTGTGTTAGTTTTTACCATAGTCGAGTATTACTTTAGAATCCTCAATTACCTATAGGGTGTGTGAAAAGAGACGTGCCATACATACTTAGATAGCTACGTACGTTGTTATGATTTTATCATATAGATAGATGCTCTAGATAATAGAAAAAAACCTGCATAATACTAATAGAAGTGATAGAAAATAGATAATAGTTCATCAATAAGTTGATTTACTTAAGCATCTCATCAAAAATTCAACAGTAGTTTTTGGCGCGAAAAATTTGTCTGACTAGGTACTACGTCTAGGCCGTGCGTAGTAGTCAGACAAAAAGAAACTTATACGCAAATAGGGACAAAATATATTAGTTTCGTCCTGTTCACACTTTAATACTTGCACGTCTCGCCCTCTCTTACTTTTGTAATTTTTATTATTTAGCGCCCTGTTAAGATATACTTACAATACAAATTATAATTTTATTGTACACAAAAAAAAACAGCTTAAATTTTTTTTTTTTAAACAAAGCACAATTTTTTTTAAAATTTCGTGGTACAAGGCCGGCCTTATCGCCTTAAGCGGTACTTCACTATGCTTTTTACGTATTTTTGTTTGCGTCAGTGATATTGGAGTAAGAAAAGTTTTGCAGAAATGTATGTCTCGTATTAATTACCCGACAGTTAAGGAAGGGTATGTTTTAAAGAAGAAAAGAAGTCGAGCGATTTTAAAGAAGTCGAGCGACATAGACCGATGATGACGGAGATTGGATCATCGTCATAATTTTCAGCCTGTAATCGCCCACTGCTGAGTACCTATAGGATTCTCTTCTTGAACGTCAGTGTATAAATAAATTGGTTCGAATGACCTGTGGATGAGACTGACAAATTATTTTGAGTTGTAGCAATGTAAATTATTGTATTATTTTGTGAAATCTTGAAACGTATGCACCTATTTGTGTTTAGATTTAAATTGTATTTCAAACATTGTTATTTCACTACTAAAAGTGCAATTGTAATGTCTACGGAATAAAGGAGCTTTGACTTTGTACGTCTCACGTGTCAGTCTTATGGGAATCTTATCTATTTTGGTCCCGCAATTTTTACTATATCGTCCATTAAAAGAGCGTGGATGTCCCACGGGGATATTTCGCTTCGTTTACCGTTGCGCGGCTAGTAATCTGTCAGTCTTTTGTCCACGTGCCATAATTCTGCCTAGCAACCTTCGAGCAAATATTTATAGAGTCATAATCGTGCAAAAAAAGTGCCTGAGGCAAAACTCTGCCTAAGCACGTAGTGAGCAGGCTTTTTAGTTAGTCGTAAGGCGATTGCAAGCCGACTATAACGCCGCGCAATGCCGAAGTTCTCGGTTACAAGCACTAATTAGGTGGCATAACGACGCGATTCAAAAAAACGGTCACTGTAAATATCTAAGTCGGTATGTATGACGGCGCTCGGACATTTTTTTACTCCTTTCACTTAGGGCCTGTGGCTCTGTAGATGTTTGCTCGTAGCTGGTAACGTATCCTGCTACGCTTGTCATTTCGAGAACTATATTAATAATATATACATAATAAATACAAATTAGTCCTAACTTGGGTCTTTTTAACAAATTTCAAAAGAAGAGGTTCTCAATTCGACTAAGTAGGTATAGGTTTTTTTGTAAAAATTAGTACATAATGCAAAAAAATTACAACCCATGCTGATAGCGGATCACGAAAATTGTGTATCGTGTTATTAATTAAACACTCTTGTATTGTATGATCACTCAGGTCTCAACATTGCACCCTTAAGGTAGCAAGGTAATTTGAAGCTAAATAAAACAAAAAAAATATCATAACTCCTTTATTAAGACTCTAAGGCACACAGGAAAAATAAAAATAAAAATCAAAACATCGCCATTTTTAAAAAAAAGCATGTATAATATACTATACAGTGCTACATATGTAGTGCAATGTATGAATATTGGCATGTATAGTATAATATACATCGCTACTTATTCTGTAACTTATGAATGTATAGTTTACTATACAAAATTCAATAATTAGTTATTTTGGTGACAAGTCACAAAGCAATTTCTACCCTTGACTTAGCATAAAATGTACACTTAGTGCAAATAGTAATTGCTTGTCCTCCTTTGCAGTGTTTGCATCGGCGCTGGCAGTTTGCTAGTTGAGGCCAACGATAGAATTGATCATACCTCACATCATCTGTGGGTCTTACTGCCACAGGCTTCCGGATTTTCTTTTCTTCAGTTCCAGCTCTTTGTTGTGAAAAATCATAAGAGATCTAAGATTGGTTTTTCATCTATAGCTTCGCAAATATTTCATATGTAAAGTCTTTCGGAAGATCCGACTTCTTTATTATTTTCTTTGTTTGATGGTGTCGTCGACTCAGATGATCCCTTTCCTTTCTTCTCTAGCTCTTTGTCAGCAATCAAAATCTTGTCTCCTCCTTGTAGTCTGCTTTGCCTGATGGTCCCAAAATACCATATTGTTCTCGCAATAAATGCACAAGTTTCAGTGAGGTGTGTTATCTATTTTGTAAAATAATATTGACAAAATAGATAACACAAGCTGGCAATTTGATAGTCTTGCACAATGCTTACACACTTGCACACCTTTCTAGGTCCCCATTTTCAGGGTTTGTTGGGATTGTACTGACGTCGGCTACCCGCTTTTTTGCCCTTGTAGGGTACAACCATTTCATAGACGCTAAATGAAACCGAGGAAACAGCGAACAGATCACAATTTGTTGACCTCGGAAAAACTTTGGCAAGTAGGTACTGAAGTGATGAGAACGGGTAGATTCTTTCTAAAATCTCTTGCTGAGCCGAATCATTTGCGATAGTAATGTTTTGCTCATCCTCATCTGAGCAGTGTGTGATTTCAACCGGGCTGTCTAGTAAGTTGAGCCGTTCATTTGATGAATCTAGAGACGGTGCCGATTAGCTCGCTATAGATCCACGTATTTCATCTTCAGTGCTCTTTCCGTCACTTTTGTCAGAGCTAGCTCTTTATTGGAGCACGGGTGATAAAATACGCCTAGCATATTTCTAAAACAAAAATAGCATCCATGCAAGCAAACGAAAACCAAAAAGCAAATGTTAGCGATTAAGCAAAAGAGTAAATATGCGGCATAATTTGATGTTAGTTGCAATGTTTTTTATCTAAAATTTTGATAAAAATGTTTATGCAGGTTACTGCAGGGACCTACATATGATGTAATTTGATTTTTGTGAAAGAAATGATTAATTCAATGTTTTATAAATCCCACACATGTTCACAAAAATTTAAAAACATATGCGCCCTAAATGTAGCAATACTGCAGGGACCTACATATGATGTAATTTGATTTTTGTGAAAGAAATGATTAATTCAATGTTTTATAAATCCCACACATGTTCACAAAAATTTAAAAACATATGCGCCCTAAATGTAGCAATGTATGGTATTCTATACACAACAAAACAACGCCAATTTTGACGAACTGTAGCCATGTATGGTATACTATACACTGAAATAAAACACAAAAAATCTGATGAAAAACTCGGTCCCAAAAGCGTGTTTTATGCATATGCGTAATTATCAAATATTTGTTAGTAAATATTATGAATAAAAATGTTATTATGTGCAGTGAAAATTATAAAATGAGAATATTTTACCTTGAACATCTCGGTGCTTCGCCGCTTATCTTAAAAGTTTGCCAATAAAATGTAACCGTCAAAGTCAATGTCGTTTTCTTTTTTGAAAATAGATGCACCTGGATACTATTTCACAGTACCAATCAAAATAGTTCGTAAACAAACACGAACTTTAAAACTAGATTTTTTCTAAATAAATGTATAGTATACTTAACAAAACTACCTTAAGGGTTAAGCATATTTTTTCTCAAAGGAGATATTATACTGAAAGCCCAGACTTTGAATCATGTTTCAAAATAAGCATAAAATAAATGGCTTCATAAAAATCTAATGGCAAGAAATATTTTCCTAATTAATTTTAGTTTGTATTCTCTATATTTTTCGAAAAATAGGTATAATTAATAATACAATCGGCAAATATTTTCCGGTCAACATAAACTGTACGAGAATATATTCAGGTTTGGTACAAGGTCATGGCCTACGAGTAAAATACACTTTGCAGTGTCTCTTTTTAGAGCACAAGTAAATTTTAAATTCAGTGCGTGTAAAATTATTTGTTTAGGAAAAGGCGTGGCACAAAACGCCTAAATAACCCTCTAACCTGTCGTTCCACCTGATTTATGCAGCTGCCACGTGAAGGATTGTCAGAAACATCCGTCCGATGGTTGTTTATGGCCTTATTTTGCTAATACAAATATTTTAAGAGAATTTCCATTGTTGGCGCAGCGCAGAAGAGGCTGTAAATCCTGATTTTTCTGAGCAGATAGAAGTCTTTTTTACATTTGCAAAAAATATGTGTAAGCTTACCGTCTTACCAAAAAAGATTTAAACACGCTTTAAGCACTGTTTAACAGTGCAATTTGTACTGTAAAACTTTTGTGGTAAGACGGTTTGTGTTTAGTTAGCAGTTATAATTACTCGCACTAAATAAACTAAGACATATAAATATATGACAGATAATATTTATTCGTATTTATTTATTTAATTAGTACCGCTTATGTATGACACTAATGATATTTACTAATGAATAGTTGATTTATAGCAAAAGGTAAACCTAAAATTAATTCTATTTTTATTCAGGGTAATTTCTAATCAATTAGCATCCTTTTAGGGGCTTATTCTGTCCATAAAAACTAAAAACTTTTGTTCTGCAACAATTGTCAAAACTAAAAAAAAAATCAGCTGTTCCATACATTTTGTCGCGGGTGAACGATATTTATTTATGGAAAAACATTTTTTTTTTTGAGTTTTGACAGCGTTCTTAAGTCGCTGAGCAAAAGTTGTTAGTTTTGATGTACAGAATAAGCCCCTAAGAGGATGCCAATTGATTAGAAATAACCCTGTATAGCTATGTACTATACTGTGTACTGTAGCCTACTGCTGGTGCTTAGGCCTACCCACAAAGGGCGATTGTGCCATATCCACCACGCTGGCACAGTGCGGGTTCGTGGATTCACATTCGCTATCGAATTTCTTCTACGGACGATGTTTTCCTTCACTGAAATGCTAACTGTGTGAAATTTTTATTCTTATTCATAAAATTCTAAAATATTCGTAAGAATTTTACACCAAAAACACAATTACTTACTACAGCAATTTCTTAATCCTACTAATATTATTAACGCGAAAGTTTGTGAGGATGGATGGATGGATGGATGGATGTTTGATACTCTTTCACGCAAAAACTACTGAACGAATTGAGATGAAACTTTGCAATAATATAGCTTATATATTAGAATAACACATAGGCTACAAATTATAATGATATTAATTTAAAAATCAAAATAAAACGCGGGCGAAGCCGCGGGTAAAAACTAGTAAATTATAAAAGAAGACGTATGGGGTAAGTGCCTTTCGTAGTGAAATACTCAAACTCAAATAATTTATTGCAACATATGAAATTTACATGCGGTTCTTAGTTAACATGTTTTGTACAGTGATACATATGACGCTTTAAGGGTATGGCAATTTTATTACATATTTGTATTGGAACGATTTATTATTAGGTATTTTTTCTAGATTATCGTTAAAAAATCGTCTAATGTGTAATAGCATTTTTTGATAGAAATATAGTTTTTAATTGTTTTATGAAACAGTTTTCTCTTTCGATATTTTCAGTTTAAAGGAATTTAAAATATTAGAGAGAAAATCATAGGCCGTAATTTTAAAATTAAGAATTTACTATTAACATCCGATTATTATTAGGTATATAGGTATAGCGGATACGATGCGTCTTTAGCCCAGACCTTGACTATATACGTTCATCATCGAAACCAAAAAATACCCGGAAATAATTTACGTATTTTGAAATAAGGCCGATATATATTTTTATTAAAAGCCAATAATTATTTCCGATGATATTCACGTGGGGGAAAACCTCAGAATTTTTAGGGTTCCTTGCCCAAAGGGTAACAAGGCTCTAATTACTGGGTCTAAGTATATTTTCCTCACAGGAATGTTTTAACAAAACATTTTAAAATTGCTAAAGCAAATATGAAACTAAATTGAAGTCAGAATTAAAGGTTGCACATTCCAATAAGATTATTTTTTGCCTATACAAAACGTAGGTAACAATGTGACCTCAATAATTTGAAATTTATTAATAAAAAAAAATATATCACAAAAAAATACAACAAAATGAAAGCTTTTTGCTATGGAAAGTACATGCAACGTATTTTAGAGGCTGATATAGAGTTAAAATTAAATACTGTACCTTCACGCCCCCATTAAATATATATATTTTATTATATTTTTAATGTTTTTTTCAGAAATCCAGGGCGGCGAGTTAACGCCGACATTAGTTTGACCCACAAGTTGTACTAGTAACCAGTAATCATGAAAATAATATGAAAGTAAAATACGGAACCTTACAAAGTAAGCGTCCGGCGTGCACTTTTCGCGTTTTTTCCTCTAGGTTGTGTCAAGTGAGTTCAGATTGAGGTGATTCAGTTTGAGAATGTAGTTTCCGTTAAATAGGTAAAGTTGTCGGTGCCTTGTTTTAGTTATCACAATGCGGAGCTCGAGCGGAGTCGCCCAGTACAGCGTGCTTTTGGCAACCATTAGGTGAGCCGATAGCGATCGTTTCGCAACCAGTGTACTTTGCCATTTACGCTTAAGATGTGATTTTTATATGAAATTTATTAAGCGTAGGTGCTTATGTGATGGGCGGATGTGCGAATTTTTAATATTTGTGCTTCTAATATGAAATATATTAAAACAAAACATAAATATTTTGTACAAAATTCTGTGTCGTGCGTAGGTGCAAATGAGTGAAGTGATATACTACTACAGCAGCCAATTGAAAACAATTGGCTTTATTGTAACTACTGCGTTAAGTGTTTCATTAATTATTTTATTAACATAAGTTAATAATGGTTAAAATTGTGGGTTTCTGCAATCAAGAATAGTGCGAGTGTAACGTAAAACATTTTCAGCTAGAGTGTGCAAATTTTAAATTGCATACTAGGTATGTTTTTAGGTGGGTAGTGGAAAACTTAGGATAATGATAAAAAATAGTGATAATAATAATTATTATTAATCATTAATTTCACATATAATTAATGATGACAAAAATATTTTACAAACCTTTTAATTTTGAATTGATTTTTAAATCTAACAATACATATGTAATGCACTTAATAAATTTGATAATATTTATGCCTTCCATTTTCGAAATCCATTAATTTGCTTGTTGAATAGAAAATTACCTACTTTAGATTTTTTTAGTATCTACTCTAGATTTTCACAGAGATGGCAAAAAAACTTGTTGGTCATAACGAAAATTTAATAAATTTGAATATTATTAATTTTCACTAAAACAAACACAATTAAAACTTCCGCCGTGTACAGAATTCAACTAGTTTGCACGAACCGATGTGACGTCAATATACATTATTATTGATTTATCCAAAACAGCTCAGCTGATTTCGATAAAATTTAAATAGTACCACTTCGGATGTATACCTTTTTAAAATAAAAAATAACTTTTCAAATCGGCAAAAATTGATGAAAATGTCGATGAACATACACAAGAAAAAATACGTACAGACGAACATAGTACCTCCTCCTTTTTGGAAGTCGGTAGAATGAAATACACGTTTACAAATAAGATAGTAAGCAATAAACATACCTTTTCCTGTTGCGTTAATCTGACGACCAAACTTTACCTGCCAATATGCACAAGCAAAATGTAAAATATTTATTTCAGATCAAAACCATACCTACTTTATAAATGATGGATATAATTACAATTAATTCCTTAGTTGACCTTGAAAATGATAAGAATTAATTAAAACAAAAGACAATTGCTGCACCTGGGAGATAATGATTGAAATGACTCTGTTTATTGGTTTTACTCTTATATTTTTAACTTCTATTTTATCTAAAAAAAAAATATATTATTAGAGTTTTTGATGTCTTTTACTATAGTTCTTTTTACTAGGTATGGGGCCAATTTTAATAATGTTTGTTTAAAATAATTATCTTTATGTGCTCATGAAGTTTTGTTATGAAAAAGTGACAAACAAAATAAATAAAGCCTTATTTTTGAGTTTGTACCTATTTTACGTGCGTTATAACCGTAAATAACGCACTTAGCTCATTGTTTGTTTTACATAAATACCAATACAGACAATTTATTTTAAATAAGCATTATTGAAAACAGCAATATGTGGTGGTATTTATTTTCTTGCATAATTTATTTCCTTATTTCGCGTATCAAACCAGAATTTGCCAAAATGGATCCCTTCAGGTATACAGTGTTTCAAAATATTGCAATTACTCGTAATATTTTTTTTTACTACAAGGTGAACTTATATAAATTATGATAATTATCTGCTAATCTATTTGGTTAGGAAACAAAGAGTATTTTTTTTTAATTTTGCGTAAGTGTGAAAATTTAAAATTATCTAGCGGCGTCATTTTATATTTTTCTGTTACTACCCACTTAAAAAGAGGGATGTTTTTCAATATTCTTAAAGCAATAGCAGTAATAACAATAAAATCATAAGTCTTCGTGCTCTTTTTTGTTTGAAAACTAAGTAATAAATTAAAATGGTTTTAAGATTTTTTTTATTAAATTAGGTTTCCAAATTTTTTAATGTTTTAAATAATAAAACCTTCCAGGTTGTATGTATATTATACTACACAAAGTTGTATGACAAACGAGTACAGCTGCTATTGTCATGAGAGCGTCTGAGTCACGTTGTATCTTTGTACAAATTAGCCTAAATATCTCAGAAGTAATATATAAAAAAAAATGATATAAAAAAACATTTTCAACTTAGCCTGACATTAATTTCCATGCATTCTACCTATACGTTGTGTTAAACTTTACTTAAGATTAATTGACATCAGTAATTACAGATTTCCAAAAAGAAGGAGGTACTATGATTGTCTGTATGTAGGTATATTTTTTATACCCATGATGCATTTTCCAGCCTGCTGTGCCTGACACATGGGGCTAGTGAGCCGAAAGCCTCTGGGCTGAGCAACTATGTATTTCCCAAGGACTTCATGTTTGGAGTCTCGACGGCCGCTTTTCAAATCGAGGGCGGATGGAAAGAAGGGGGTGAGAAACTTTATTTTCCTTTATGTGTAAATCCATATATTGTTTAAAGATGCTTGTGATATCGCACATGTATTGTATAGGCTGTCACTTTGCAAATATCAGGGAGGGAGCTTTTTTTTAGGGTTTCGGACCCAAAGGGTATAAGCGGATCCCCATTACTAAGACTCCGCTGTCAGACTGTCTATTTGTCACCAGGCTGGATCTCATGAACCGTGATAGCGAAAACGTTGATATTTTCACATAATTATGATATATTTTTGGTGCCGCTATAACAACAAATATTAAAATCAGACTACAAACCTGAAATTTTATCAATTTTTTTCTCGATATTAATAATGGTGACAGGTAGATATATTCATCAAATTTTTTATTCTTTTCATGAAATATTTAGTTATATATTAATTTTAATAATAAATAATTAAATTAATATAAAAAGGGACTTCGATACAGTACGGAACGCTTCGTGCACGAGTCCAGCTCGCACTTGGCCAATTATCCCTTCTTCTGTGATGGTATATTCATTATTATGACCAACTCTTACTTATGCATTGGGGCATTCAAGTAATCACTTGGTATTTTGAATGAAGAAAAATCTTGGAAGAAGGAAAATGCTCATTATGAGAACAGACGTGGTCTTTCCACATTTAATTATTTTTAAATTTAAAACACGTGCTGTGTAAAATTTTACGAAACTATAGGCAACACCGGTGTTATATCTTATAAGTATAAAAATGAATCGTGGTTGTTAGTCTCGCTAAAACTCGAGAACGGTTGAACCGATTTGGATAATTTTGGTCTTGAAATATCTGTGGAAGTTAAGGAAAGGTTTGAACGGTGAGAAAATAGTATACCTACTCTATAAAATTTAACTTGATCTCTGCGACAGTGACATTGACATAGAAGATTGACATTTTTAGAGTAGAGATAGTGGTGGAAAAAATCGATTTTCAAACAATGTTGTAATGAAATAGAATGGGTAGTTGTAGGTGGGAAATTGGATTTTATTTTAGTTTTTTTATTTTTTATTTATTTATTATTATTTAATATCAAGTACGTACACATGTAAATAATGTTATGATATTAATTAAATACTCATAATAATGTTACGACAGTATTTATCGACGTTTTTCAACTATTATCGATGCTAATGTAACATATAATTGGTTTTAATTTAATTACACATGTAAAAATGTTATGATATTAAAATATACAGTAAAATAATGATAAATTAAGTTTTATTTAAAATATCGTTACTATAAACTATCGATATTTTAAATAAAACTCTGTCTAAAACTCTGTGGTCACGATCATTCGTCGCCCATCACTAATCGGTATGCCCATAAAGTATGACATTGACAGGTACTGTATGTACTATTAAGAAATTCAGGACTTCATAGGCGTGATTTTTCTGACAGCTTTCGCGGAGATCAAGCTATATTTTATAGAGTATAAACTATACGTAATAAAATAGTAAACACGTGAATTTAATATACCACACACAAAATGTTCCTGATTTTAAAAGTTGTCATTAACAGTTGACAGATGGTAAGAGGGCGTTCACTAGGTTATACTTTAAAAAAATAAATGTCTTATGGTTTTGGGTGTTTTCATGTTTTGCATTTAAATAATATGTTTGTTAGTCTGTTAATAAATCACGTTTCCTCAGCATCCACATAGGAATAGATTAAATTAATACTACGTACTTCCGGTCTGACACAGATACTCTGAAAACTTAATAATGACAAACAAATGCAAAAATTCGCAAATATTTGCAACTGAACCTAGTTTTAAAAACTAGATCTCTTTGCATAACCCCGTTTGAAGTGGCAAAAGGATTAAATCCTATATTTATATAGTAATGCAGGCATTTTCTTATAATCTGCTCTCTAATCCTTACTCAAACTAATCTATTCAGAGCATTAAAAGTGATAGATAGATCTAATCCTTGTTGATTATATTCTTATACATATATACTTATCACAAATAACGCGTGCAGTTTTTTATTTCTTTATTTTATAGATAACTAGCTGCGCCCCGCGGCGTTACCCGAGTTAGCCCGAGAAAAAAAGTAGCTTATGTGTTAATCCAAGGTCTAAGCTACCTCCATACCAAATTTCATATAAATTGGTTCAGCCGTTTGTTCGTGAAAGAGTAGCAAAGATTTATTACCAGGATTAGCTTTTGTGCGCAGCTTCACCCCCGTGATTTTTCGGTCTCAGTGATATCCCATAGAAACATTTTACATAAATTGACAAGGCCGCATAAATAAAATTGTAACATTATTTATTTTATTATTATAGTCGGTTGAAACTGAAATATACGGAATGACGCCGCTAAGTGTATGTATCATACAAACACTTAAAGAAAAAAAAAGCTGAATAAATGAATGAAATGAAATTAAAAGTGACATATGGCAGTCTCAGACCGACAGAACTACTGTAGTTTTAAGGATGTAACATCCATGTAAAATCAAGTCGATTTCTCCGTCTGTTGCTGCGTGAAATAGTACTAATAAACAAACATACAAACACACTTTTGGATTTATTAAATTAGTAAAGAGTTACATTTAATTGACTATCATTATCATAATTCATTAATATATTAGTGTAATCATTAGTTAATTGGTCATTATTTCTAAGTATCAATATTAATCGCCATAAAAAGTGTATTTAATTTAACCGTAAACTATATCAGCTTGTCTTTCTGTGAGATTCATAATCAAATTATGACAAGCATATTTTTGTAGTTAAGCCAGAGTTAAAATATTTTGAGAAAAGGATTTTTATCATAAACATTTACCGCCTTACCACAAAAGATTTCAACACACTCTAAACACTGTTCAACCGTAAAATTTGTACGGTTAAACATTGTCTAAAGCGTGCGTAAAACTTTTGTGGCAAGACGGTTAGTTTTTCTCGCATTATTTTGAGATTGATACCATTTTAGGTAAAAGTTGATCAAAATGATGAGTCAGTCAGATATCTTAGAAAATGCCAAGCATCTAGATAAAAACTCTGTAAATAGAATCCTAAAATCAAAGATCCGTTTTATTTCTTAGGCCTGAAAGTATCTGGTAAATAAATAGAACGCTCCGCGGAAGCTTCTACCAATATATTCCTCAGTCGTCTATCCACGCAGATTCAATAAACTACTAGTATCGACAGCCGCGTTTGAATATGGAATGTGATTTACCCCTTTTTGGGGTTATATCCTTCCAAAAAAAAAGGTTCTGTAGCTTTATTGTGGCCTGCGTCCCGTGTGACCATCTGTCTTTTATAGGATTTTAACTGGGGAGGGAAATGGGAAAACAATAGTTAGAAAGAAAAGTAGCGACCTTTTTGCTCTATATTTGGGAGAGATGTACCGCATTCGTTAGAATATAACCATAAAGAATAGAACCATAGTTTTATACAAAAATAGTTACCATAGTTTTTTTTTTATACCTATACAGAAAAATATAACCCAAAGCAGTGGACGAGAAACACAAAATGAATAGGTGAATAGGCTATTATTTCAGTGACCAATTTCAGCCGTTCTAAATGTTCTAATGAATCATTTATGATAGCCTCTGACGTTCGTTCGACCGACGTTTGATGAGACAACTAACACTTACACTTCTCTGCCTCGGTGGCTCAGTGGTTAGTGACCTTAACTTGTGGGTCAATGAGGCGTGGGTTTGGTCCCCACCCAGGGCAAGAATTTACGTGATTTATGTGACGAACACAGGTGTTTGCTCTAAGTCTGGGTATTATTTAGTTACTATCTGAATATGTATGTATTATATGTATTTGTAGTATATTAGTCTCTGGTAGCCATATCACAAGCTTTGCCTAGTTTGGGGTCAGAGGCCGTATGTAAGATGTCCACAAATATTTATTTTATTTATTTATTTACTTCTATCGCCTTTCATCCATCCATTAGATATAATTATTACGTCCACTGCTGGACATAGGTCTTCATAATGTATCTCCAATAAGACCGGTTGGGAGCGGTATGCATCCTAAGTGCTCCTGTGGTTTTGATGAGATCATCTGTTCACCTCGTAGGCGTCCTAAGCTGTGCTTGCGGCATGTGGTCTCCATTCGAAAACTTTTCGACCCCATCGGTTATCAGTTCTCCAACCTATGTGCCCTGCAAACTTCCTTTATGCCAATCTGCTGGACTATGTCTGTAACTTTGGTTCTTCTACGGATCTCCTCATCTCTGATTCTTCTATTGCCAGGCAAAGGAGAAAGTATGTGGGACACATACATTCACAATCACCCGGAGTACACACCCGACAGATCAAATGGAGACATCGCAGCTGACTCTTACCACAAGTACATGGAGGACATCGAAATGATCAAGAGTTTGGGCGTTAAGTATTATAGAATGTCTATATCTTGGCCTAGGTAAGTTTTGATTAATTTTTTCACCAACTGCTATACAAGCGTGGGGTTTGCACATTTTTTATTAGAATATAACATTCGTATCCAGATGTGCTATGTATAGGAGACAAGCCCGCGAGCTAGTACTCCAACTTTGAAAAATATTATCTAATGTGGTGTAACCATGTGAAACTTCCTGTCTGCTATAAAACCACCCGCGAGTAACAAATGATTGTGTTATATTCAAATTAAAAGCTTGTAAAATCCACCTTTAAATAGAGAAAACTTTGCATTCCTATAAATTTGCTAAAAACTACGGAGCATTTGAATGAAACAAATGATATTTATCGAGTTTCCGGACTAGATAATCACTTTAAAAAATTGGTTTTGCTGAGTATAATAATATACGTTCATATACATTCAATACATACATTCGATAATATACATTCTGGCAGCGTTTGAGCCGTTCCGGCAACAGGATTCTTGTGGCTGTCTCTGACGATGTTAGAAGTCCAATGTTTCGACATTGGATATCTGTACATATGGACCGAAATAGGAAATGAGCCGGCACTATTGTGCCTATGTGAGGCAATTTTTGGCATATCGACAACACCCCTTTACAGTGTGCATATTTTATAGTTTTTATTCAGACGAACACCTCTTTACAGTGTACTGATTTTAATTTAGGTTAAGTTTAATATGGGTCTGTGCCTGCAATAAATGGTTTTTATTTTATTATTTATTTATACTAGAACACATGTCACCTAGGAGTTGAACCGTTCATGCATAATTCAGTTTTAATAAGATTAAATACTCGTGTAACACCTTGTACTCTACAAAAGTTCAAGTTCATCGCCTAAACTAATTCAAATTCACTGATAAACGAACTGTAGAATACTGTAGATCTATTCACTATTCTAGCCGAGTCTCGTGTCTATTCTAATACAATTTATTCCAGGCTATTACCACACGGCACCGATAACTACGTCAGCAAAGATGGAGTGAGATACTACCGCACTTTGTTCGAAGAGCTTATAAAAGTGAACATAACTCCGATAGTGACGCTTTTCCACTGGGACATGCCGACCCCACTGATGGACTTAGGCGGATGGGCTAACCCTGAATTGGTGAACTATTTCGAAGACTACGCGAGGGTTGCCTTCGACTTGTTCGGAGATATTATCAAGACTTGGACTACGATGAATGAGCCCCATCAACACTGTTACAATGTGAGTTTTGGATGCATTATGGATATTTCCAAACATAATTTGATATACGAATCTTTCGAAACGATTGAAAACTAGATGTATGCCACAAAATATGTACTACCTACTACTTGCGTCACGTACTCGGTAAGTTACTAAAATCTGATTTTAAGTATATTTTTGGGTCTGTATTATGAAACAGCTGAAAGAACAGTACGCAGTAGCGATTACAAACACCGCTTTCATGCTCGTACTGCAGAGATTCAAACTCATCACCATGGTTTTATTAATTTTGAGCAATCTGTAGCTTAACACGTAACGCGCCACGTGGCCCACCGGTGAGCCTTCCACACCTTTCCGTTCAGGATTTTCATCATCTTAATTTTTTTATTAAAAACATTAATAAATGCGGTAATTAGAGCGTTTATGTTAAAGGTCTGACGCGGCTCACGGGTGACCTCCATGGCCCGAATGGTTCAGTACGGTTAGGCTCACCGGTGAGTGCCATGGCCCCAATGGAAAGACTCAAATTTTCACGTGGCGTTTAACGTGTTAAGAAATACGACACGAAATAAGACACGACGAAAATTATATTTACTTAGTAAAGACAGGAGGAAACATTTTAGATCAATGGAGCCTCTTACTGTTACTTTTAGAAATAAATATGGAGCTCGGTGGTTATCGACATTAACCCTTTCATGTTTCATCCCCAAGTTTTTAAGTAAGACGTGAATCATTAATGCAATTTTTGTACGGCAGGGTTACGGAGGGGACTTTTTCGTCCCGGTACTGAGATCAAACGGTATCGGGGACTATTTATGCGCCCATTACATGCTGCTGGCTCACTCTCGAGCCTACCACCTGTACGATAAGGAATATCGACCTTTTCAGAAAGGTAAGCTTGTTTCACTGCTTCTTCTTTTTTTTAGGGTTCCGTACCTCAAACGGAAGAAATGGAACCCTTAAAGGATCACTTTGTTGTCCGTCTGTCCGTCTGTGTGTATGTCAAGACTCTTTATCTCGGGAACGCGTAAAGATATCGAGTTGTAATTTCAACTGTATACGTATATCTATAGTATCTTGCAGCTGTGTAAAAGAAAAATTTCTCAATTATCGTTTAAAAAAGTTAGAGCCGATTATGTCGTAAAAAACCGCAAATTTCGACACTCACAAAAATCAAATCCTGCAGGGTACTTTCCGTTGACATAGAACTATGAAATTTGGCGAGAAGCATTGTCTCAGAGTACACATATAGGAATAAATCTGAAAGCTGAAAGAAAGAAAAGTACATTTTTGTTTGAATCACATAAAAATAGAGCCTCAATATTCACAAAATATGGGTTCAAAATTCAAAGTGAGTAAATCGTATCATGTAAGGTATCACATAAAATAACTTCATTAGCACATGCTAAAACAGGTTTTTAATTATTTTAACAATGTGTAATTTTCGATGTTTGACGAGAAAAGTGAAAAAAAAAACTTTTTTGTCTATGGTTATAGTATGGAGATTTTAACAACTTACTTCCCGATTTTGTGAAATTTTCTGGATTTGTTCGGAACCCTCGATGTGCGAGCCTGACTCGCACTTGTCCGGTTTTTTAAGTACCGTACTGCACTGGCTCCGTTTTTTTTGATTGTTTATTACATAATAGTTCAGTATTTAGGCCTACCTATATGAACGGTGGTTGGAACACCATCACGCTGGTCTAAGACATATTATTGGTGGATACGCTTTAGGTAATAAATTCTTAGATGAGGCTAATAATAGATGCTACTGATTGTTTCATCTGACAACCAAAAAGAAGAAGTCCAACACATCTCGATGTAATTTTTCCTGTTCTAGTAGAGTTTCAAAACAGGTTATTCAGTTCTTTAATAAGCTTATCCTTATATCTGCAAACTACGAACTAGCATGATTTATAGTTTATCAACTTAAATAATCTAATGAATCTTGAGATAAGAGTAGTTGGTACGTTTTGAAATCATTGACTATCGTGGGTACAATTTCTCATAAGCCGAGATTCTTAGATCTATTCAAATAAATTATTTGATATTTTAGTGCACAACGCACATTATGTACTTACAGAGATTGTGCAACCCAATCATAAACAAATAATTGGCTAAGTGCAACTCGGATTCTCGCACGAAGGGTTCCGCACCGTATGGAAGCTATGGAAGCCCTTACAATATTTTATTTAATTCATTTATTTTAAAAGTGCACATTTAACTTAAATGTACTATATCAGCCTTATAATAGTCCACTGCAGGACGTAGGCCTACCCACGAAGAGTGATTGGGCCATATCCACTACGCTGGCCCAGTGTGGGTTGACGGATTCACATACGCCATTGAAATTCTTCTCCGAACATATGCAGGTTGCCTCACGATGTTTTCCTTCACCGAAAAGCCAGTGGTGTGGAATTCCGTACATAAATTCCAAAGACCTCATTGGTTCGGGACCGGGATTCGAACCCACGACCTCACGATTGTAAGGCGGGTGTCATTACCTCTAGACCACCACGGTTTATAACTTACATATTCTGTAAATATTTCAAGTATATATTGTAACCGTTATTAATATCGAGCTAAAAAAGTTTAAAAATTCAGGTTTGTTGATTGCCCCCTTGATTTTTATTTGTCTATTTGTAGTATTTGTAGTTATAGCTGCAACAAAAGTACATCATCAGTGAAAATTTCCACTTTCTAGCTGTAACGGTTCATGAGATACTGCCTGGTGACAGACGGACAGCGGAGTCTTAGCAATCGGGTTCCGTTTTCACCCTTTAGGTACGGGACCCTAAAACAATCTTTATTTATCTTGAACTGTCATTGAATCGGATATCGGATCGCGGTAGTAGCATACAATAAAAATACCTACCTCAATCCGCAATATTTAATTGCATACGCTTTATGACAACGGCTCTCAAGGAACTTCCGGGGCGTGTCAGAGCCAAGAAAATGTTACATAGTTAAGGGAATTGTACGACAATTTCTTTTTTGCTCAAGAAATTGTATATCAACAAAGATACAATATCATAAGAGCATTTATAAAAACTATAAATATAAAGATTGGTTTATTTTAAAATTTCACACGTTTTGTTATATGTATAATATCTTCATTTGTTTTAAATATTCTTTGTTTGATGGAGTAGGTACTTAAATTAAAATAATAACACGAATGTAACAAATCAAAAGATCTCTTCTGTTAAATCAAAATATTTAAAAACCAGAGTTTTCATTAATTGTATTATGATGATTTTAATACCAGTTAGGGTTATAAAAATTCAATGTCTAAACATACAAACATGAGAGTGAGATAGCAAGTGTGGCCGGTTGAAGAGCCGTTAACATGTATTCACCGATGTATAAATGTAGTTATTTCCTGTGTCATGTCCCAAGCTAAATCTCCGCATATTGAGTCATTAATCTGTCATATTTCGTCCCGAGAAACAATTTTCTTCGCGTTTTCGTAATGTATTTTGAATGGCGTTTTTTCGCATATTAACCGCTTACCGTGATATTTATAGCTTTTAATTTTAACATATTCAGTAACTTGCATCAAATTTGAATTTAATAATCATATTATGTAATAACTCCGTATTAGTATTATAAATATTCAGTTTTTAGTTTAGGTTTCCGCAAAAATCCTGATTAAATCTAATATGTATGATAATAGGTTGGTTTCCGCAAGAGATGGTTGGTTAACTAATTATCTTCTTTCTAATTGTTGTTAATCTTATAATTTTTTTACTATACAATATGTTAGAAAGCGCAAAATCCTCAGAAAAACACAATTATTAGTGTTCTCAGGACCATTAAGGCTTAAATAAAAACATTTGCACCCATTTGAACCTAGGGCCTTGGATCAGAAGGTCTAGGACTTCTGAGATAAATCTACGTAAATTTTTAAGAACTGCATTTACCCAAATAACCAAGCGGATTGGCAAGTTAAATATGGCAGCAGGCAGGGGATATAAGCTCGGAAGACTGATAACTTAGGGGTCCTGTGATGTCATAAACTTCTCGAGTGGAGACCACGTACCAGCAAGTGCGTCTACCTACGAGGTGGACAGATGATCTAATCAAGACCGCAGGATACTCCTGATACCTACAAGCCGCTTCCAACCGGTGTTATTGGAGATTCATAAGGAAGCCTTATTTCCAGCAGTGGACCTCATATAGCTGATGGATGGGAAAATTTTAAGCCAGCGTAATACTTACACTATATATCTTAATCCTTTTTTATAAAGAACCTAATTCTTAGAAGTAAGTCATTGATTTAATCAAAATAGCAAGCATATTGATTAAATCAATCAAGTAAGTGCTATTTTATGACACTTATTTCTTTTGGTATCATTATATTGGTTCTATTAATTGACGGCCTTGGACTTTCTTATTCTTTACCCGAATAACCAGAATGTCGAACACAATACCTGAGTTTGCCATTCCTCTAGGATACAACACCTATCAACAAATCTTCGAGTGAATAAGACGTATTTTATACCAGTATGATGGTAAGCATGCTACACTCACTGCTGCACTCTTGTTGTTTTAACCGTTTAGCCCTATCGAAGGACTTCAGGCGGCTTTAATACTTTGACACCGGGCTAGCCACTCTTACCCGCTTTTCGGTTAATAATACATAGTAATAATACCTACTATATGACACATTACATATTTTTGACAACTAAGGTATATTAATGTATATTGCAGGTATTATTGGTATAACTCTAGATGCCTTTTGGGCTGAACCAAAAGATCCAGCTAAGCCGGAAGATCATGAAGCAGTTGATAGATACCTTCAATTGCATGTGAGTTGGAAAATTTCATCATATTAAATTATACAATCATTAATGAAGCCTATAGAAAATTATAATTTTATTTTCTATAGGCTCCCATAGGTTCTTATCGAAACTTTGATTAAAATAATCAAATTATTTTAATTAAAAAAATAAATATTTTAGATTCGATAGATTTGATGTTCTATAATTTTAGTTCGTCTACGGATTGTCTACAAATATTAAGCCAATTGATTAATTACTATTCATTAATCAAGTTTATTTCAGTTATAAAAACCATACAGAACATTATAAAAATTACAATTTAATTCAAAATGTTATCAAAAATATATGTCAAATAAAATAAAACACTTAGAGTCAACACAGACAGATATAGTGACATCACAAATTTGCTCCCATAACAACGTTTGTCCATTTATTTTGTATGGAGCAATCAAGTTAATTAAGGATCATCGTCAGGATGCTGTAGCGGCGGTTTATTACCAGTGTTATCAATATTACTACTGCCTTTAAAATTGTTAACATAGCAGTAAAAAGTTTGATAGATGTCACTTTGACACCGGTCATGCAACTCTGGTATAAATTCCAGAATATGACAGTTGTCACTTTGACATTTGTCATATTTAACCTGAACTTCGACCTAAAAAAATCTGACACTAGACTGATTGGTAATAGTACTACGGGAAGAAAATGTTACACGTGGTAATACAATATCCGTCATAATTATTTTGTCAGTTTACTCTTTCAACTTTCAATGGTAGTAGTAGGATCAATAATTCATATACCGTTCTTACTACTGGCAGTCGGTAGTAGCACTGGTAAGAAACCGTTTCGGCTCGCACTCGCTGTCGTAGTGAGGTGTTAATTATCAACATTTCCTATTGATCACTTTCAGTTCGGAATATTCGCACATCCTATATTTTCCGAAGCCGGCGACTACCCGGACTTGGTGCGACAGACGCTGAACAACCACAGCCGCGCTCAAGGATTTTCGAGATCGCGCCTACCGTACTTCTCGGATAAAGAGGTAAGTTCCTGATAATATACCTAATTATAATTATCCTTCCAGCAAATATCAATAGAGTCACAATCGTGCAAAAAAAGAGTCCGAGCCATAACGCTGCCCAAGCTACGTAGTGGACAGGCTTATTAGTTATTCGTAAGGCGATTGCAAGCCGACTACAACGCCGCGCGATGCCAAAGTGCTCGGTTACAAGCACTAATTAGGTAACAACGAAAAACGGGTCATTGTGAATTATTTCATGTATGTATGTATGATATCTAAGTCGGTATGTATGACGGTGCTCGGACATTTTTAATTACAATTCACTTAAGGACTGTGGCTCTGTAGATACTGGTCATAAATTATGATTCATAATATTCTTAATCACAAAATTATCGATAATTACTTAAGGAATAAGTAAAGAACCTATTTACAAGCCAATTGATAACAATTACGAGTATAGATCTGATAATAAACATGCTCGGCAATTTCATCCATCATTTTACTTGTACTTCAATGTATTTCATTAAGAAGATTGTTTTTTTCCAAATCATGTAGGTACTTATCTAACGTCTAAGATTTATGACGTGAAATTATTGACAAAAACTGAAAAGTCTGAAAAATCCATCATCAATAAGAGAGCTAAATGATAATGATATATGTAACGTCTAATCTACTGCGGATTCTACTAGAACCCATTATTTCTTTCCAAATGTATAATTTCCATTAATTATATATTATCTATTAACTAAAGACGAGTTGCTTTTATTTAAACATACACCTATCGTATTTTAGCGATAAGTACGTTTTTACATAATACATACTTAATTCTAGACCTGTTACTTACACCATGCTCAGTACTGCTCAGTATATTTTAGTCAACTGTTTTTTTTATAATTAAATTATTCTTGAAACAAGTTATCTGCCAATTTAATTTAGTTAGTTTTGGAATCACCCAGAGATCTGTACTCAGAGTTTTATCAAACTTAAAATTCCAAGCACGGTTGTACTTGAACTTAATGTGGCTAGACACATTGCGCACAAAAATGTAGTTTTAGTCACATTATTTCGCAAAATGCTCTTCAATGTTTGCCTTGAAGTGTCGAAGTTGCAACAATCGTGGCCATAGGAAGTACATTAGGTATTGACTGTGGTTAGTGTTCGCTCTTCGCGATGAATTTTTGATTTCGGTCACGAAGGAAGATAGAAGGCTAGACGTTTTGTAGAATTTTAGTACACCAGTACTGTACTGTACCAGCCTTTTAATAGTCCACTGCAGCGCGTAGGCCTTCCTACGAAGAGTGATTGGGCTATATCCACCACGCTGGCCCAGTGCGGATTAGTGAATTCACATATACCGTCGAAATTTCATCGCAGGTTGCCTCACAGTATTTACCTTCATCGAAAATCCAGTGGTGTGAATTTCCGTATTACATTTCGAAGGATTCATTGATACGGTACCGGGATCTGAGCCCACGACCTCACGATTATAAGGCGGGTGTTACTATTATTAGATCATCGCGGACCACTACCATTAGACCGCCACCAAAGCTTATTAGGCCCCTCAAAAACTTTGGATTTCTTTCTATACTGTAAGTATCAAATTCTACTTGACCGAGTTAATTTCTTTTTGTGTTTCAGTGGATATTATCCTTACTTTTGTCCTTATATCGATCTGACTGTAATGGGTACAAAAAATCCGTAAATAACTTCTTAGATGACGAAGCTGATTTTTAATTGGTTCGATTTCTTTTACTCACATTGGTTTTTGTATTTGTATCGCCACGAAAAGTAATAAACTACTTGCTTTTGTACGTAATCTCTGCGAAAACATTTATTTTTTGTAGAGTACGATTGTATTATTTGGAGGCAGGACACACTTGTCACGCTAGCCTGAGAACTAGCACTATTTAATTAGTTTCTTTTTTTTAGGGTTCCGTACCTCAAAAGGAAAAATCGGAACCCTTATAGGATCACTTTGTTGTCCGTCTGTCCGTCTGTCCGTCTGTCCGTCTGTGTGTATGTCAAGACTCTTTATCTCGAGAACGCGTAAAGATATCGAGTTAAAATTTAAACTGTATACGTATATCGATGAACTCTTACTGTTGTGTAAAAGAAAAACTTCTCAGTTGTCGTTTAAAGAAGTTAGAGTCGTTTATGTCGTAAAAAACCGCATATTTCGACACTCACATAAATCAAAACCTACAGAGTACTTCCCGTTGACATAGAACTATGAAATTTGGCAAGAAGCATTGTCTCAAAGTACACATATAGGAATAAATCTGAAAACTGTACATTTTTATTTACATCACAAAAAATAGGGCCTCTAAATTCACAAAATATGGGCTCAAAATTCAAAGTCAATAAATCGTATCATGAAAGGTGTAATATAAAAGAACTTCATTAGCACATGCTAAAACAGGTTTTTAATTATTTTAACAATGTGTTTGTACGGAACCCTCGATGTGCGAGCCTGACTCGCACTTGTCCGGTTTTTTATTTTTCAGTTTTTAGGTTTACCTTATTTTTGAGTCAGAAGTCGTGCGTAAGATGTCCCCTAGTATTCAATTTTTTATTTATATATGACAGTTAATCATTTCATTGCAAAAAAAGCAGTGTTTTATGTCTATGTAGAAAAAAGCAGCGGTTGCAACTTTTCATCGTTTAAATTACGGAGCGCTATTCAGCTGTAGAGTTTTTGACCTATGTATTTATTCATTCAATTCACTTTTTGTTTCACTCTAAAAAACTTTAAGCGGTTTAAAGTAGTTTGCATTCAAACAACCTGTCGAATGCAAGATTGTAGACAATATTCAAATATAATCAGAAGCAAGAATTTTGCATAAATATCCGCGAAGTACTTCTATCTCCGAATTCAATCAATAGCAGTAAAATGACTTTGTAATTTAAACCACATGACACGGCATCTTAAAGAAAAAAATCACAATGTGAAACTTTAAATCCAGCTTGCAATTTTGGCAAAAACTTAGAACTTTGTCACCTAAAATTATTATGCAATAATTTGTTTGTCAGCTCTAATAAATTGTTCGATGCCTTTAGTTTCGATTTTATTATAAACTACTGTGGGTGTCGCAGCTGTGCAGCAAACTCTAGCTCAACATAAAATTTTGTAGCATTTCGCAGCTTGATTGTGAATTCTAAGCCTGAAAAAGTTGTTGAGTAAATCTGAACACGATTAGCGTAGGACCGAGGGAGATGGTACAGTATGAGAGAGGCCTAAAATAGGTCCAACAGTGAGATATATAAAGTTGTGGATGACGAAAATCATGATAAAACTCTTCACTACCGATAAATCATTCGATCCATAGATTTTTAGCTTAATTTATTAGTATTATATATAAAGGGAGTGAAAATTTTAACTTGCTAGTTTTAAGAGTACGTATTTAATCATTTGTGTACTGTACTGTACTGTATCAGCCTTTTGAATAGTCCACTGCAGGACGTAGGCCTACCCACGAGAGTGTTTGGGCCATATCCACCACGCTGGCTCAGTGCGGGTTGGTGGATTCACATGCGCCATCGAATTTCTTCTACTGACATAATTATGCAGGTTGCCTCATGGTGTTTTCCTTCACCGAAAAGCCAGCGGTGTTAAATTCCGTACATAAATTTCAAAGAACTCACTGGTACGGGACCAGGATTTGAACCCACGACCTCACGATTGTAAGGCGGGTGTCACTACCACTAGACCACCACGTGTCATGTCATGTCACGATCATTTGTGTAAGTACTCCCTATAGATTTACCCAAGGTTTCCCTATAGAATCTTGATTTTGCCGAGATAAAAAGTAACTACGACACTCTAAGACCTCTAAACTGTCATACGTGCAAAAAATCAAGTAAATCCGTCTCTCATTTGCTGCCTGAGATAGTAAAAAACAAACAAATACGCTTTAGCATTTAAATTTTTACTGGTTTTCCTCAAAGCTTTGCCTTCGGGAATTTTTGATTTTTGTGCTATTCGATAGGAACTTTTTATTTTTTTCGGGATAAAATGTAGCCTATGTCACTTTCCATCTTTCAAACCCTCTAGCAGCAGTAGTGCGCTTGTTAGTCCGGTTGACCGAACTACTGCAACTTTTCAGTTGCAATGTCCATGACAAAAATGAAGTCAATCCGTTTCTCCGTTGCAGCGTGAAAGAGGAACAAACTAACAAATACACTTTCTGATTTATAATATTAAGTAAAGATTTATAATTCTCAATGTTTCTTCATAAAACAGGTAGCAGAACTTCGTGGAAGTTCCGACTTCTTCGGCCTGAACCACTACACCACATACCTAATGTCACCGTCATCTATGGAAGAAGGGTGGAAAGTGCCGTCCTGGGACCACGACACCGGAGTGAAGATGGAACAAAACCTGACTTGGCCCAGACCTGGTGCTGAATGGCTCACGGTATGTATTTATTTAATAATAATAATAAATAATAATAATAAATTTATTTATTTGACTTTTCTTATGGCTATGTACAGAAATAGGTACAGTAATACAGTTTTTATAGTATACTTATAACTAATTGTTATTATGTAACATACATTGTGTCCGTGGACTGTACATACTTGTGGGTGAACCCTAAATCCCACACTATGAGAATTCCTGTGTCGTGGGATTTAGTGCCTTCCGTATTAATATTGAATGAAGTTAATGGTTACGTGTAGTCTAAATTAACAGTAGGTATAAGTTTCGTAAATTACTTAATATAAGTGTAGAAAACAGCAAAAAATAAAATATTAAATTTACATTGAGGGTAGGCAAGATATTTAATATTGTAGTCAATAAAACAATGATCCCAGGCTGAGTCTAATAATTATTTGATTGCTATTAGAGTATGATACTTAGAGATTTCTAATATTTTTGTATTAGAATATAACACAAATGTGTTACTCCTGCGTTTGTATGGCAGACTACAAGCCTTCTACAATGTTGTCCGCATTTGGCGATCTTTTTTAAGATGGAGTATTAGGACGCGGGTTTGTCTCTCATATTCCTATAGTGTTAAACCTATTCTAATTATAAATGTGGGAAAGCAACGCTAGCTTAGAAATTAAAGTATAAAAAAACTGGGCCCCACTCTCCGGTGACGCTATTCCTAGCTATGGCAAGTAAATAACGGTCATGGCGACGGTACTTTTATGTCTGGCAGTTGAAATTCTTCGCCTGATATCATGATGAGGTTCTCATTATTCATCACCATTGATAACTTCTTACAATCAGTGGCTTGGCGTCAATAAGCCAGAAATAAAAAAAAAGTTCTAAATTACGATTATTTGCATAAACCTTAGATTATTTATATTATTCGACACGCTTTGGGTTCCACACTAGGTACACTTGTGTAGCTGTAGATCCAGGCTTAACTTTAGGTAGGCTAAGCTATTCAATCAATGCCCAAAGATGATGAAAGAAGAAAAAGTAGAGTCTAAGCCTCTTCTCTCTTCGCCCCTCTGTTATAGTTTTCTAAAGCGTCCTCCTTTAACAAGCTTTTCAGAGCAAATACGAGAATGACTCAACAATGTGAAGGTTAGTCAGCCGCTAAACATTTAGGACTGGCACAGTTATACTGACCAAATACAGCTCAAGCCAAACCATCCCAAAATAACGGTCAGCCAGGACTGTTGACTTGCATTATGTCAACCCACAGTAAACCGCTACTGAATGGTTGTGGACAACGGAATCGTCCAAACTTGGCAACAATGACCAATATTTACAAATTGGTCTTATAAAATGGGGCATATTTTGTATATGGCTTGGCAACAAACAAAGAGTCAGCTGTAACAGAAACAAACGATTTGTAGCATAGGTACAAGAAAATAAAGATATTTTTGAATGAAATTATATGAATGAGTGGGTATTAAGTAAAATTAACTTAATTAAAATAGCCGTGGTGGTCTAGTGGTAATGACACCTGCCTTGCGATCGTGAGGTCGTAGGCTCAAACCCGGTCCCGTACCAATGAATTCCTTGGAATTTATGTACGGAATTTCACACCACTGGCCTTTCGGTAAAGGAAAACATCGTGAGGCAACCTGCATTTGTGTCCAAAGAAGAAATTCCATGGCGTATGTGAATCCACCAACCCGCACTGGGCTAACGTGGTAGATAGGTCCAATCACCCTTCGTGGGTAGGCTCACGTCCTGCAGTGGACTATTAAAAAGGCTGGTACAGTACAGTGCAAGGACAATTAAATGATTGATTGCCATTACGAAATAGTGTGCGTGCTTTACTGTTTTTTTCGTTTTAGAGAGCAACGTTTCAGAGATATTTCCGGACAGAAGAAAGTACATTGCTGCGTTAAGCATATGCAGTCTTAAACTATTATGAGTAGCGTAATACTACAATAAATTATAAACAAGTAATAGCATAATGTCAAATCGTAGCGTAAGTTAGATTATTTAACCATGTTAAAAACATAAAACTTCGGTTTCGGAAAATAGTACTGAAAAATAATGCTAACGAATCACTCCATACTCTAGGTACATGAAAGTACGTACAAACAGGTGTCTTGTAGAAGTTGTAGGTATTTGACCGATTACGATCGCTATTATCGCTCATTTATCTTGGTCACGGCCAAGATCAGTCAATTCCGGTTTTACCTGATTAACAACGTAACTAGTTTGTTATAATCCGTAGGATCTTTATGATTCTAATAAAAACGGCCTATAATAAAAATTTATATATATATTTGATCATTCAAATTAATAGGGCTGTCTTTAATAATTTAAATAGAAATAATTAACGTCGAAGTATTTCATTTTTTGTATGTTTGTTATTCTGAATCGATTCAGATTTTAATCCCCTGCCTGATTACAGGTATTCTAAAATCAACTGCGATATTAAATATGACATTATAATAATCTTCAAGCCCATACTGTGATTTCTATATAATATCCATTCAATAGTTAGATATCGGTTATAGCGACTTTTGTGTCACAGGATTAGGTATGTTTTTTTTTTAAATAATTTTTGATGTTATTGATTCTAGTTAATTTGTTGGACCAAGGCTCGGCTGCCTGACCTTCAACGCACACAATAAAAACAAACTATGTATATCACAAAACTAATTCGATGTTGTTTTATTATTTGCATACGATTCTTCAATTGGAATAAATCACATGACTAGACCACTTAATGTCATGGCAATTGACAAATTTAAGGCCTCGTTAAAGCTAAGTCTGTGCACTTAATGTTATTAACATCTGCTATAAATACGTAATGTTCAAGGCCCACGTGGTACAATTTGCAACATTGTTTAGTTCAAAATTATTCGAAACTGATATTATGACCCACTAGTACATTTCGGAACTATTTTGCTGGTAATTAATTGAATTTGAAAAGTCTATTTTTTCCAGATATTTTCTAGAAAACAAAATATGATTTTTTTATGATCATCATAATTTCAGTTATAGAGCGTCCGCAGCGAATGGATATACAGGGTTATTTCTAATCAATTAGCATCCTTTTAGGGGCTTATTCTGTACATCAAAAGTAACAACTTTTGTAGAACGACTTTTGTCAAATCTCAAAAAAAGTTGTTGTTTCATAGAAAAATATCGTTCACCCGCGGCAAAATGTATGGAACAGCTGATTTTTTTGAGTTTTGACAAAAGTCGTAGAACAAAAGTTGTTAGTTTTGATGTATAAAATAAAACCCTAAAAGGATGCTAATTAATTAGAAATAACCCTGTATAAGACAGTCATCTCTGTATAGAAATGAAAATTGATTGTCTTTCTTACTTGTAATAATAATATGTAATAAAATTATTTAAAAATAACCCTATATACCTACTTTAATTGAGTCAGGATTTACTTGACTTGAACTATTACAAATTAAACTACCTACATCATATACAATACAATTATAACGAAATAAAATAAAATATAAACATTATCTACATTTGTTATACAAAAAATGTAGAAATTTTCGAATATGTTATTCTTTCTATTTAATTCTTCATTACAAATTATAATTTTAGGTTCCGGTTCAACTAAAACCTTGGCTTTGCTCGTTTAATTAAATCACGGAAGCAAATAACTAATTCTTTGATAGAGACGCAATAGGCTGCATATTATAAAGCTTTGAGATACATGGGGTCAAGGAAAAATACACAAAATATCTACCTACGTACTGTTATTTCAAATTAAAGTGATTTTATTAATGATGCAACTACATCCTTCAATTACGTAACCCGTCCAAATTAATTTAAAAATAAAAAATATGATGACAAAAAGCGACTTGTATTTTAGAGATAATGACAAAAAGCACAGAGGGACAATCTGTTCGATCGAGAAAATTTGAAAGAGATGCATCCATTTAGCACGAGTTAGAAAGAGACATGAAAAATTTTTCGATTCAGTGGTTGCTGTCAAGGTTTTTAGACAAGGAAAGTCAAATCCCAATACTTATTTGACAGTTTTAACAGCATTTTGGAAAATTTTCCATACGTTTTTGTGGTTGATAATTTCCTCAAGTGACAACAGCACAAGAAATCGTTTATTAATAGATATCTGTGCAAAAAAGCTATTTTGTAAGCGAATATGGTACACTGACACACAATATGACATTTTGGTTCCAGCCCAAGATCAGTACCTATACCTACTTATTATCTATTTAGCATTGGTTAATAAATTATTACGTAAGATTTAATGAAATGGATAGGTAATAGAAAATAAATTTGAGTTCATAGAGATAAAAAATTGAGAATCTATGTCACAATATATTTTATACTACGCATGCTCGGAAAGTACCTTGATACTTTATCAAATTTACGGTAGAAAGTACGTCGTTGCATATCGAACAAATATGCGGCGAGAAAACGCATCTGAGCGGGAGAGAAAAGTGTATGAAAATCCATTTCTTACGTGGTTTTTCTTTTTTAATTTTGGGTAAGACTATGCGCTGGTAACCTAAATATCAAAAGCCAAAAAGCTTTTACAGTGAGTTTTTATCTCCAAGTTCGCAAAATGACACTGGCCACTAGCTGTGTGTTGGATGGTGTCAAACAATTTGAAAAAAGAACATGTGAAAATAAACTTCACTAACTGCAACAATTTCATAAAGTATCAAGGTATTTTTCACATTTCATTTTCACATTTCCGAGCAGGTGTAGTATAAAAGATTTAGTTTTTTATTTTCCTCGTAGGTGTAGTATAAAGCACTATGTATCACTTGAGAGAAAGTGCGATTCCCGATCTCGGGTGTTTTAAAGCCCTCGCCTACGGCTCGGGCTTCAAACGACACCCTCAACGGTAATCAGTCACTTTCTCCTCTCGGTGAACAATGTACTATTTTGAAATTTATTAAAGAGGTAGTTGTAGTTAGTATTTATTTTTTGCAAAAAATGGCACAAATGACTTCAATAGTGTACAAAATTCGAATTGTTCGCTTGAATCAATTATATCAACATTTTACATCATTTTTGGATTTGAAAAAACGACTCAGCCGATGTCGTTATAATTTAAATGGAACTTATACTCTCTTGAAATAAAAATATTTTTTTTTTAAATCGGTCACAGTATTGGCGAAAATATCGATGAACATGTATTAAAAAACATAAGTACAGACGAACATAAGACCTGCTTCTTTCTGGAAGTCGGTTAATAATACACCACATATTTGATGACATATTTATACAGGGTTATTTCTAATTAATTAGGAATTGTTGTTCTGCGTCTTTTGTCGAAACTCAAAAAATATCAGCTGTTCTATACATTTTGTCGAGGGTGACCGATATTTTTCTACGGAACTACAACTTTTAATTTGAGAATTAATAAAAGTCGTAGAACAAAAGTTGTTAGCTTTGATGTACAGAACAAGCCCCTGAAAGGATGCTAATTGATTAGAATTATATGACAAGATGAAAACAGATACAATAGGATATTAATATAGTCTAGTAACCCAGTTACATACCAATTATTGTAAGAACTTATAGCTATTGTTTTATGTAATTATAACTAGAATCATTTTAACAATGCTCTAACCACATACCACAGACCGTAGCTAGGATTTCCTAGTCATAATCTAGGCAAATCCATCAATCAAAGTCCAGACAATACAAAAAGTGTTATGTATTTATATTCTGTAGCTTAGTAAACATAGGCTTATTAACTGACTGAAACTAAGATAAGGAAGTGATATCAATATTAATACACGATCAGTGTTCACATATATTTTTGATAATATGTACCTACCATGTTTTAACCGACAAAACGCAGTTGGTTTACAAGTCGACAAATTATTTTTAGGGTTCTGTACCTCAAACATAAAAAACAGAACCCTTATAGAATCACTTTTTTGTCGGTCTGTGCGTCTGTGTGTATGTCAAGACTCTTTATCTCGTGAACGCGTAAATATATCGAGTTGCAATTTAAACTGTATACGTATATCTATGGTCTGTTGCAGTTGTGTAAAAGAAAAACCTCTCAGTTATCGGATAAAAAAGTTAGAGCCGTTTATGTCGTAAAAAACCGAATATTTCGACACTCACAAAAATCAAAACCTACGGGGTACTTCTCGTTAATATAGAACTATGATATTTAGCGAGAAGCGTTGTCTTATAATATTATAATATAGAGATTTTAACAACTTCCCAATTTTGTGAAATTTTCTGGATTTGTACGGGACCCTCGATGTGCGAGCCAGACTCGCAATTGTCCGGTTTTTTCAAATAAACAATAGTTTTAAAATTACTACATCGATCCGCGCGAACTAGATATCCGAATTCTGTACACGGATGAAGTCGGTTATGCCAGTTTTTGGGAAAAAATAATTACTGAAGTGAAACTTCTAATGTTAAACGTTTAAGACGCTCCAACAGTAAACTTTGAGGTATTTTTCAATAATGTCTTGCTGTATACAAATAGAGTCTAAAATCGCGGGTCGTTTGTTTTTAGACGAAACTCGAGATGAGAATTCGATAATTTTACGCAGTTTTAGTTCGTTTACAAAGAAATGAAGCTGTGTTAGCATTAAAATTTATAGATATGTCTTTAAGTTAGTAAATTTTCTATTTTATGATTACAAAAAATATAATAGTTATTGATCTAAATATTGAGAAATGCGAAACGAAAGATTTTATCTAAAGCTTTTTTTGTGATTTTTGCTTTGGGCAGCGCCTTAACGCTACCAAGGAAGGGTATGAAAGCACTGTTGCGTCGAAATTTCACTTCTTTCGCGCAGAGGGACTATAAATAAATAAATATTTTTGGGACATCTTACACACGGCCTCTGACCCCAAACTAAGCAAAGTTTGTGATATGGCTGCCAGAGACTGATATACTACATACACTTATTTTTAAATACATACATATATAGATAGTAACTAACTAACACCCAGACACAGCAAACAATTATGTTCATCACATAAATATTTGTCCTGGGTGGGGATCGAACCCACGCCTCTTTCATTCAGAAGTTAGGGTCACTAACCACTGAGCCACCATTGTAGTCGACCTCACGCACATTTTTTATTTTATTTACTTCTTACCGGGTTTATTGGAAATCCACAGGGATGTATAGGGCAGCAGACGTCTTTTGCTGGTATTAATGATGATAATTTTACATATTAAGTATAAGTTTATTAAAATGGCAGAGATTTAATAGGCATTTTGTCCTATCGCTTACTTTGGGTACAAGTTCAGTTGCTCTCACGTTTCTTTTCTTTACAAATGAATAGATAACCTCCTTTTATAAGTCGGATAAAATATCCAATGAACTAAAAATGAATGTATAATATTACAAAAAATACTGTTTATGATTTGGCTTAAGTGTAATTTAAAATAAAGAAATGTGTGTAGTTTACTTTGAAGTCGCTTCAAACCGATCTTATTAGACATTCAAGAGATCTACCTCCAGCAGTGAATGTCTTACAGTTGATGTAATGATGATGATGTTTCAAGTCAAAGATAAATACGATTTCGTCATCCATCCATCCATCAGCCAAAGGACGTCCACTGCTGGACATAGGCCTCGTCATAATAACAGCTTATTCCACAATCATGTCACTGTATGTACTGTATCAGCCTTTTCAATAGTCCACTGCAGGACGTAGGCCATCAATATAGAAAATAAGAAAAAATGCCAAGTCCATGACGTAGGCCTACCCACGAAGGATGGTTGAGCCATATACATCACGCTGGCCCAGTGCGGGTTGGTAGATTCACATACGCCATCATATTTCTTCTTCAGACGTATGCAGGTTACCTCACGATGTTTTCCTTCACCGAAAAGCCAGTTGTGTTAAATTCCATACATAAATTCTAGAGAACTCATTGGACCGGGATTTGAACCAACGACCTCACGATTTTAAGGCGGGTGTCACTACCACTAGACTACCACGACTTTCATGTCACGCCTGAGTGAGTGAGTGAGTATATTAACACTCTTGAGCGTTACTTTATCACCCTTTGATCATGCATTAATCACTTAGGTGATCATAATCGAGCGCTTTGTTCACGGGTTTGTGGCGCTTTGCCTCCTTAAGATATTACATACTTACCTATAAAATTTACATTACGTAAGTAAGTCATTTACTTAAGTACTTAGTGTAATAAAGGCTTCCAAATACTAAGTATACAGATGAATGTATAATTAGTTGTCTTAAATCTAGAGTAAACAGATCTAGGGTAAATCTTCATGTCAAGGTGCTTCATTTGCCCTTTGTTAAATTGTTTTATTTTAAGTGCTTTCCACACTAGGTTTTTATCTCAAAGAGTTATCTTGATCTATTATCTCTATGAAGCGAACGCAGGATTTGAACCATGCCCCTTCGGATCACTAGCCCGACGCTCTAACCAACTGAGCTAGCTCGCCTCCTACGCAAGCTTCAAATTTCTGAAGTGCTTACATTTCCCAACTTATAGCGTTGGTGGCGCCACCTGTGATACCCGTATTAGGCAGGTTAAATTGTTAAATTATTTAAATAGAATATGTGCAAAAAGAGAACCGTCGTGGCGTTACTACGGTTAACTAACAATAAGTTGTAAGGTACAGACTATACTTGATAGACGAGAGTACTGATGAAAACCTGATTTGTGTCTACCAAGTGTTTTAGTTGTACTAGCAATGACAGAGCAGTGTTGTCAACGTAACAAAATGAGTAAAATGGCTTACAGGCGACCTCACCTACGACGCTTCTCTTTTTGCACAAACTCTATCTAGTAAATTTTCTTATATCGCGAAGTTTGCAATATTAACAAAAAACCTAGTTCACTGACTCTATTCTAAACCTAGTTCAATCACTCTGTGTGATGTTTAGTGTAAGCATCGGATGTCAGCTGCTAGACATAGGCCTCGCCGAAACATCTTCAATAAGACTAGTTAGAAGAAGTTATCATCCAGTGCGATTATGAGGTCATCCGTCCACTTTATGATCTTCCTACGCTCTGCGTACTAGCAATACTACGTGGTCTCTACTTCTCTCTCAATAAAATAACATAATTAATTAAGCGATCCCACTCTCAGTTTGGCCGTGGTGGTCTAGTGGTAGTAACACCCGACCTGCAATCGTGAGGTCGTGGGTTCAAATCCCGATCCCGTACCAATGAGTTTCTTTGGAACCTATGTACGGAATTTCACATCATTGGCTTTTCGGTGAAGGAAAACATCGTGAGGCAACCTGCATACGTCCGTAGAAGAAATTCGATGGTGTATGTGAATCCACCAACCCGCACTGGGCCAGCGTGGTGGATATGGCCCAATCACCCTTCGTGGGTAGGCCTACGTCCTGCAATGAACTATTAAAAAGGCTGGTACAGTACAGTACAGTACTCTCAGTTTAATAATAGTACGGTGATCGACCATTTAATAATCAAATACTACAAAATTATGCATTGCAGTCAAAAATACAAATATGGCTCTGATAACCCAAACTTTACCCGATCTCCATAGCAGAGCTAAAATAAGACTTTATCTAAAACCCATTCCTTAACCCTGCATAATACGGTCCCTAAACTAAATAACCTTTAAAATGAAATGAAACGCCAGAAGCGGACCAGATCTCCATTCTACCACAGTTTGTATGCAACAGGCATAGAGCCAATTGAATTTATTACGTTCTATTACATTCTTATGGGAGCTAGTTAAATGGTTTGCTGTAAATGTCTGTACTTCAGTCAGCGATCAGTGATCAGTTTCAAAACTATTCAGAATAGTTTTTAGATTTTTTTGTTCAAACAGAAAGGCACTTGGCCTTTATTAACTACCACTAAATACAAAACTTACATAATCTAAAACTACTACTACATAATACATACGATTGGATCATCACATCACAGACCCTTGAAGATCTTAATATAATCCAAATGCTCAGGCTCACTGCCAGTTGGCAGCGTGCCCAGCATGCTGGCAGCATTGCTACGCTGAATGGCAATGCTTATACGTTGAGCCTAATAAACACCAGCATTTTAATCACGCATTGCGTCCACCAGACGCTCAGAAAGACTTTTGAAAACAAGATGAGTTTTTGGATTAGGTTACACAATTAAGAAGAACAATATAACCAAAAATCTAATAAAGTTTAAGCTCTACACTTTATTTATTCGTAACAAAATAACAACTTGAATCATCATCATCATCATAACATTATACGTAGGGTTACTGTCTATCTTTAACGGAAGTATCCATTATAGATAATTACTCGTATCTTATATAACCGTTTAAAATAACGGATAACAAGCTTACAGAATGGAAACATTAAGCTTTGAAAACCAAAGTGTTGTTTGATTTTTGAATAGCTGCAAAACCCAGACAGATCCAAACTTATGCAATGACACATAGGTATAGTTTTTATATTTAGATAAATTATTTTTATCACTAGCCTAAATATTAGATGCCTTACACTTAGCCGACTAATTTGATAAGATTATTATATTATACCTATACTTAATAGAATAATAATAGGTATAATAGAATAATCAAAATTATTAAATTAGTCGGCTAATTAGAATTAGTGCCTATTAGTGTTAAGTGGATTTTGATTTGCAAATGATCATAAAATTAGTTCTTTGTCTGACCCATATTTGCTGATCATAAGTATTCCACAACGATCAAAAATACACTCAATGCCAACCAATTCAATCATAATCCATTCTTATTGCAGGTCTACCCTCCAGGGTTTAGAAGACTGTTCAATTGGATCACCAAGAGTTACGGGAAAAAGGTTCCCATAATAGTTACAGAGAACGGGGTTTGCGATGGTGGCGACCTCGAAGATTACGACCGAGTGGAGTACTTCAATTCCTACTTATACGAATTACTGAAGGCCGTATATGAAGATGGATGTAATATAAAAGGCTATTTTGCCTGGACTTTGATGGACGATTTCGAGTGGAGCGACGGATATTTGTAAGTATTATGTATTACAATCTTTTTCGTAACAACGATGAAATTATTCGGATATATTATTCAGCAATGTTTTCTTCAAGCTACAGCCATATTATGTTATATTCTCGAATGAAACCAGATTTATCGTAATGGATGGAAACATAATGGTAATTTTTTGTATAAGCGGATTGACTGATGTATTTTGCAGATTGATTTTAATAATCTTGTGTAAAATATAGATTCTAGTACCTAAATCTAAATAGAATATCAGCGTGCTTAATAAATTATAGTACTTACATAAAGTGTTGATCTGCTAAGAACAGAGAATAAGCATTATCACAGGGTAAAAATATCATTACTATAATTAGTATTTTTTGTCAATCGAACAATAAATGACGAAGATAAACTTTTTTAAAGTTCGGGAATAGAGGTTCGTGACATTACTTCTCTTTCAGAAGTCATACATTTTCATGACACTTGTGACGTCACGCTGACCTTTAACAGGCTATATCTTCATCAGTTTTGATTTAATTGACAAAATAAAAAATACGTGTCCGATATTTTTTGATAATCCATCTGACGGACCAATTATATTTTTTTGTCATCATGTCTATTTAAGATATTGTGAGTATATTTACTATATCCTACTATTTCCTACTAATATTATAAACGTGAAAGTTTGTGATGATGGATGGATGGATGGAAGTATGGATGTTTGTTACTCTTTCACGCAAAAACTACTGAACGGATTGAGATGAAACTTTGCAATAATATAGCTTATATATCAAAATGACACATAGCATATACATTATAATGATATATTGCGTAAGAGGGCGAAGCCGCGGGTAAAAATTAGAATATAATTAAAGTTGTTCATAACTTTCACTATTAGACCACCTGCTAAAATGGGTAAAAAGAAAACAACTGAGGGAATGAATCCATGAACAAGCAAGCAGTAGTGGTGAAAACAGGGCCGGACCGTGAGTTTAGGCCTGGGCTAATTCTACTTAGGGACCCACCTAATTACTCAAGTAAAAGCCTAGATAGCAAGATAGAAAGATACAGAGTCTGAGATGAAACAGAAGATCACGATCGAGATCGAATGAATACTATCTAACTGTAAGTTCGAAGTTCCAACACCCATGGATGTATCACATATACCCAACACCTGAACCATAAACTAACTACTCAAGAACATAGATTTGAAGTAAATAAATTTATTGGGTTTGATTAATCGTAGGATTCGCTGGACTCCACGAAGTCCTGGGTTGAAACCCAAAAAGCCATATATTATGATAGTTCCGGTTCTGGGTGAAAATATATAAGTTTTTAATTAATCTTAACCAGCAGCATATACCTACAACCTTAAAGATTTAATTATTGCAATTGCAATAATTGGTTACAAACTGTATTAAGTGATTTAATTCACAATTTAATGAATACTTTAATTGTATCTCCGTGACTCACGAAGTGGCCCGCAGTCCTTTGAGATAATAAAATTTTAAACAGCTCCAAGACAAGAATATATGAATAACAATGGCCAGTTTTTCCTCGAATAGATCCGCAAACTTAATATTGTAAAACTATAAAACCTTGGAAATAATAACCGAAGTTTATCTACTATTTAAATTGCCTGTACAGGTTGACACAATTTTCTGGGGTTATACGAAGGCATCAAAGACACTATTTTGCACGGCTAATTATATTTTCAGGTTCACTGAAATGTTGAAACTAAAAACTATTATGTACTAATAATATGTAAATATATTATAAATCCGAAAGTGTGTTTGTTGGTTTGTTCTTCTTTCACGTCGCAATTGATTGGCTTGATTTTTGGCGTGGACATAGTTCAAAAGACGGAAAGTGACATAGAATACTTTTTATGCCGGGAAAATAAAAAAATCCCATGGGGTAGCACAAAAATCCAAATATTGCGCGGGCGGAGCCGCAAGCAAAAGCTATTGTTTAATATTTTTGGTCCTTTTTTGGAACTCTCAAGTCTAACTCGATTTCTCGACAGCTGTTTGCGATTTTGTCAGCGATTTCGGTACTGTAGTACAATTTGTTTATAAATGCTATAAGCATAAAGGCTACTTCACTGAAAGTTGTACTTTGCAAAGTGTCACCCTGTATTTTCATACCATAGTTTAGGTTGTTTATGTTTCCCGCCACGAAACAAATTCCAACACTGGACTGTATTTCAAAAAATATTTTATGATGCAGTTGCCAGCTGATAATGATTAAAAACCACTAGCAACATTTTTCTTATCAAAGGTCAGCTTCTGCTCAATCCAATGTTATTGCAACATTTATGTTGTTCTAAAATATTGTAATAAATTAGAAATTAATATTATCTACTATAATTAGGATTCAAGTTAAACTTAGCAATATACATTGAAAATCCGTATGGGTATTGAAAATCCCGTACCTACCAGTATTTATTTATATATTTGGCACATGATTGAACACCATTTTGTACAAAATGAGGACTTAACGCTAAATAGCATTATCTTCCAGTCAAACTCAGTCAGTGACTTGGTGGCTCAGTGGTTATCCTAACTTCTGGATCAAAGAGGCGTGGGTTCGATCCCCACCCAGAGCAAATATTTATGTGATGAACATAAATGTTTGCTTTGTGTCTGGGTGTTATTTACTTACTATATATATATATATAAGTATGTATTTAAAAATAAGTATAAGTAGTATATAAGTCTCTGGCAGCCATATCACAAGCTTTGCTTAGTTTGGGGTCAGAGGCCATGTGTAAGATGTCCCAAAAATATTTATCATTTATTATTATTATTATACTTCATACTAGGATCTAGTCTAGTGTCAAATTGTACGCCCCCCTTAAAGTAAGCGTAATCTACAATTTTCTATAGGATTTTTGCAGCCCTTTCTATCAGCATCAAATTTTGCTAAAACGTTTTCATAATAAGTTTCAACATACTTGTTGTTTACCTCTACAGAGCTCGTAATAAACTCTACCTCCAATAATTGTTCACCTATTTGTTTATTCTCTAAAACTTTAAAAACTTGTCCTAAAAGTATTACCCGTCAAGATTTACAACTCTGCATATTTAAACAAATTTGTTTGGCAAACTCATACTTAGGTTTCAGTTATTAAGGTCAGTTTCAATAAACTCAATATTGCTAAACCGCTGAGCTGTTATTTGTCTTTCCAGGACTAAGTTCGGCTTGTTCCGTGTGGATTTCGACAGCGCCGACCGCACCCGCACCCCCAAGCTTTCTGCGGCAAACTACGCAGATATAGTACGCACGAGGAGAATCAACGAGAAGTATAAGAGACCGCAGACTGTGTACCACGCTAATAGGATACGATAGATAAGATTTATTTGTAAAATACTTTAGTATTTTTGGTTAGTTAAACGTCTAATCTGGTCAGTAGCAGTTTAAGCACGGTTCGAAGAACTCACGACAGATCTCTGTAAGAGAACGGGGATAACGTAGAAAAGTACCTAAGTACTTGTTTAATTTTTGACCGACGAACCACCCCGGAGGAGGTACTCAAATCGACCCGTATATATATATATTTTCTTATATGTACAACCGACAGAGGGCGCCACTGTGCCACGGTTCACATCCTTCTCGTGTTTATATCATTTTTTAAAACTAAATAAGTGGTAAAAAGTGTAAACAGTGCAAGAAAATTATAAACAGTGCTTAAAATCACAAGGATCATATAAAATACTGAGTGAAAGAACTGTAAAACTGCGTGAAAAGTGTAAAAATACGTTGCAACAATAATGACTGTAACGACTTTGTAATCAGTTTAAATACAATTAATTGGACTTATCCAGTGCAAAATACTATTGTTGAGAGTGAATATTGTAAAAAAAGTACGAACAAATACGCAAAAGTGCCCATATAAGAAGTTACAATAAACTATAACCTCAAAAGTGTCAATAAAAATAGTGACTTGTTTACTGGATCTGAGCTTGCGATTTGATCGCTGGGCATCACATTTTCACCATGGATGAAATAAAACAAATGTTAGTACAAATGCAACAAGATATGGCACAGCAAAAACAAGGTATGCTAGATATGAAGGAGGATATAAAAAACACAATAAACAATAACATAAACGAGAAATTCAACATTCTAGATCAAAAAAATGCTCTTTTGGAGAAAAAAATTGAAGAACAAAGAACAAAAATAAGCAACCTAGAAAGACAAATTGGATGCAAAAACCTGGTCTTGTTCGGAGTGGAAGAATGTGAAAAATCCTACCATGAATTGGAAGATATACTGATTGATATATTAAACAAGTACTTCAAACTCCCATATGATAGATCTCACATCGAAGCAATCAGAAGACTAGGAAAAAAAGGCGATAAAATCAGACCAATTATAATAACATTTGCTACAATGGGCTATAAACTTAAGGTTCTGAAAAACAAGTCGTGCCTGCAGAATACGTCATACTGTATAAAAGAATACTACCCCATAGAAATTCTGAACAAGCGTAAGGATTTACAAGCTCAACTACAGAAGGAAAAAGAAGCAGGCAATACTGCTTTTATTAAGTATGATAAACTTATAGTATTGACTAATAATAAGAGCAATCACCGCCAGCAAATAAGCAAGAGGAACCTGTCTGAATCGCCAGAGATAATACCACCACACTCTGGTAGCCAAAAAGCTCAACACAACAACAAACAACCACTGAAGAAAAATAAAGCTTCCAATATGAGAGATTATATAATTCAAAAACCGAAGCTGACCTACAATCAATCCGATACCCCGCAAAAACAAACACATACATCACAGACCAATATAGCATAGCCACAACAGACGGGCCCCCTACTCCCAACTCACCTCCCACCACGGCTGGTCACCGCGGGAGAGTCAGACCACAACCCTCCAAAGAAAATTTGTTCAAGAAACAAAATTTCAATTAATATTTGTACCCTCAACGTCAGATCCTTATCAACACCTGAAAAACTACTAGAACTGAAGACAGCTCTCAGTAACATAAAACATGATATACTGGGCCTGTGCGAGGTGCGCCGGCTAGGTGAAAACATAATAGAAGATGAAAACTATATTATATACTACATAGGACAAACAAAGGGTCTATATGGCGTAGGTTTCCTGATCAAAAGAGATTATAAAGAGAATATCATAAACTTTTCCGGGATATCTGAAAGAGTTTGCATGTTGGAAATAAACCTAATGGGCTTACACTTCGCAATTATACAGGCATATGCACCCACAGATGGCTCAACACAAGAAGACTTAGATAAATTCTACGCAGACTTAGAAGAGGCTCATGATTTGATCTCTACACAGTATATAATAGTCATGGGCGATTTCAACGCACAGATTGGCAAACCGAAGTGTTATGAGAGCAGAATAGCAGGCATTTACGGTTTTGGAAACAGGAGCAAGAGAGGAGAACGACTGGTTCAGTATGCATACGAACATAATCTGAAAATAATCAATACAATGTATAAATTAAAAGCTGACCAACGATGGACCTGGATTTCGCCTGATAAAAATACTAAAAATGAAATTGATTATATAACAACAACGAAACCTAAATTGTTCACAAAATTTGAAGTGCTAAATTCTTTCTCATTTGGCACAGATCATAGACTTCTGAGAGCAACGTTAAGCTTAGATAGGGATAAACGGAGCAGAAGAAACTACACTAGTCCCAGAAACCCTTTAAAGACTGAGGATGAGATGGACAGTTATTTAAAAAGCTTAAATGAATTTATACCTGAACTAATAGAAAACCAGGAAAAATACAAAGTCATGGAATATTACAATAAAATAGAAAACTCTATATTAACAAGTCTAAAATATAAAAAACACTCAAGAAAAAGAAAAATTCTATCAAATAAAGCAATCCATTTAATGAAAAAAAGAAGCAAACTACAAAATAAGGGAAATCTCACTAAAAAGGATAAGGAAGAATTAAAAGAGCTATATAAAGAAACAAATAAAGAAATCAGAAAATGTTATGAAAACCACAGATTTCACATTCTTGAAAAATGTATAGAAAGCACAAGATCAGCTAAAAAGGCATACAAAGAACTAGACAAGTCAAAAAAATGGATTCCGTCCCTACAGCAGGGTTCTACAATTTGCAAATCTCGAAATGACATCATTAACACAGCTACAAAGTTCTATACAAGCCTTTATAGCTCTACACCAGGCTTAGTGGAAAATACAGATACAGAACAAAATCAACTAAGGAACACATTAACTGTACAAAATTTTACTGAAACTGAAATCCTAAAACAAATAAATAATTTAAAACCAGATAAGAGCCCAGGACCGGACAGTTTGAGGAATGAGTGCATAAAGATCGGTAGAACACTTTTATTAACACCTCTTACAATACTGTTCAATAAAATACTGGAAGAAGAAATTGTGCCAGGGCAATGGACAGAATCGGAAATAATTTTACTATATAAAAAGGGTGACCCTAAAGATATAGGAAACTACCGACCGATAAGCTTAATGTCTTGCTTGTATAAACTCTTTGCATCCTGTTTACTACACAGAATATCCCCAAAAATAGACTCATGCCAACCAATAGAACAAGCGGGATTCAGAAGTGGATTTAGCACAACAGATCATATTCACACCGTAGACCAGGTCATCGAAAAGTATATAGAATATAGAAAACCGCTCTACATAGCTTTTGTTGACTATAAGAAAGCTTTCGATTCTATCTCGCATAATAGCATCTGGGAAGCATTAAACCAACAAAACATAAACGCAAAGTACATAAATATTATCAAAAACATATATGTTATTTGTACTAGTAGAGTCAGGCTAGATAGAGTGGGCACCAAGATCAGCATTAATCGAGGAGTCAGACAAGGCGACCCTATATCATCGAAAATTTTTATAGCTGTCTTACAAAGTATAATGGAAGATTTACCATGGTCAAAGCAAGGAATTAATGTGAATGGGAAATATCTAAGCCACCTACGCTTCGCAGACGATATCGTCGTGTTCTCTGAATGTCCATATAAGCTCAACACAATGATTAACGAACTTCAGACAGCTAGTGTTCAAGTAGGCCTGGAAATGAACTTAGGAAAAACCAAAATCATGACGAACAGCAAGATGACGCCAGTACTAGTTAACCAAGAGCCACTTGAGTACGTAGAAAGCTACATTTACCTTGGAAAACAAATTTCATTTAGAAAAGATCGAAACATAGAGGAAATAGACAGGAGAGTAGCTATTACATGGAAAAAGTACTGGGCACAAAAGGAGATTCTCAAATCGCAACTAACGATTAAATTGAAAAGAATAATTTTAGACACAACAATTTTACCCTGTCTAACCTATGGGTGCCAAACGTGGATTTATGATCACAAGGCAAGACACAAAATACAAACAACTCAGAGGGCAATGGAAAGGAGCTGTTTAAATATAAAACTGAGAGATAGAGTAAAAAACATAAACATTCGGAAAATGACCAAGGTAAAGGATGCTCTGCACTTCTCTCAAAGTCTCAAATGGAGATGGGCTGGCCATGTTGGGAGATACGGTGACAATAGATGGACAATTAACATCACAAAATGGAAAGGACCACATGGCGTGAGAAGTAGAGGTCGCCCGGGAGCCCGGTGGCAGGACGAGATTGTATCCGTTGCAGGAAGAGACTGGATGATCACTGCTAAAGATAAGGATAAATGGAATTCTTTGGGGGAGGCTTTTACCCTGAGGGGGTCCACATTAGAAGGAGATGAAATTGCATAAACTAACTAATCTAATCAATTCTTTGTGGAATTAAATAAAGCTTTTATTATATTTTTTTATTATTATTATTTATATGTACAACCACATAACTTTTTTCATAGTAGTCCGATTTAAATATTTTTTTTTATTGGTAAGAGTATACTTCAAAATTGGTCCCGTTGCAATGTTATCGAAATCGGCTGAGCGATTTTTGATAAATCAACAATAATGTGAAAAATGCTACATCGATCCGTGCGAAATATTCACGAATTCTGTACACGGATGAAGTCGGTCATGCTATTTTTTGCAAAAAATAATTTTGTTGCTCATACTTTTTTAGTTGTGTGTGTGATCGTTTTGTATACATCAAAAGTTATATTATCTGTAAGCAATACATAGGTATTATTTTGTAGATTAGAAGCACTAAATATTTAATTAACTATGTACTCTAAAACCAGTCCACCCAACCGTTGATTTAGTTATATCATGTTACGAGTTACCAAAACTTCAAGCATTTTTCATGAGATCTTTGTGTGCCGAATATTAAAGTAAAGTGTATGAAAATTGAAAGTTTTGAAAATGTTCCTTATTGTCTTAAAATGACCTAACCTATTAAATTATTTGTTGAAAATAACAGTTGGCTACATATAAAACTTGAAAAAATTTTTAATGCTAAAATAGAAAACTTACCTTTAAATAAATACCACGTGAGATAAATAGTAATAGAGCGTTATTTTTACCTTTTTGCAATTTTGTATCTGTTGTTTTATATATCTCTAAATTTTAAAGGTTTCATAGATCATAATACATGTTATTTGGTTCTCTACTGCTTTATGTCTGTATTTTTACGATACATCCTTATTGTTATTAATACTGTAAATACTAGAATTAAGCCTTTATTTATGAGTAAATTATACAGCACAACCATTAACATTTTCTTTGAATTTATAATACTAGCCCCTTTAATTTATAAAAACATTCATTTGTCACATTTTATTCAATGTATAGAAATGTTTATTCACATTTTGCTTGCTTACATCCATCCATCCATCCATCAGCCAATAGACGTCCACTGCTGGACATAGGCCTCCCCTATGGATCTCCAATAAGACCGGTTGATAGCGGCTTGCATCCAGCGCGATCCTGCGGCCTTAATGAGGTCATCTGTCCACCTTCTGGGTGGACGTCCTACGCTGCGCTTGCCGGTACGTGGTCTCCACTCGAGAACTTTTCGACTCCACCGGTCATCAGTCCTCCGCGCTATGTGCCCTGCCCATTGCCATTTCAACTTGCTAATCCGTTGGGCTATGTCGGTAACTTTGGTTCTTCTACGGATCTCCTCATTTCTGATTCGATCACGCAGAGAGACTCCGAGCATAGCCCTCTCCATAGCTCGTTGGGCTACTTGGAGCTTACTAATAAGGCCCATAGTAAGAGACCACGTTTCTGTGCCATAAGTCATCACTGGCAACACACACTGGTCGAAAACTTTCGACTTGAGGCACTGAGGTATGTCGGACGAGAAGACACTACGCAATTTTCCGAACGCTGCCCAGCCCAGTTGGATTCGGCGATTGGCCTCTTTGTTGAAGTCGGACCTACCTAACTGGACTACTTGTCCCAGGTAGACGTACGAGTCAACGACTTCAAGAACCGAGTTCCCAACAGAAATCGGGGTGGGTAAAACATGGGAATTACACATGACTTTCGTCTTGTCCATGTTCATCTTAAGACCCACCTGTTGAGAAACCCGATTGAGGCCTTCGAGCATCGTGCTGAGCTCTTCCATCGATTTTGCCATGACTACTATATCGTCGGCAAACCGAAGGTGAGTGAGGTATTCGCCATTGATATTGATGCCGAATCTTTTCCATTCCAGGAGCTTGAAGGCGTTCTCCAAAGTAGTCGTAAACAGTTTCGGTGAAATTACGTCTCCCTGTCTTACGCCTCTTTTTAAAGGGATCGCCTTGGAGCTCTCTTCCTGTACTCGGACTGACATAGTGGCGTTATTATACAAGCACTTCAACACTTCGATGTACCGATAGTCAATACGGCATCGTTGGAGAGACTCGAAACTTGCTTACATAATATATTTAAATAATCCAAATTAATCTAGCTTAAACTAAGTTCATCCAGACTCGCAGTATAATTCCTAACCGAATTTTTAAATTTTTTATTTTTATATAAACCATATGTGCGTATTTATTTAAAGAAAAACCGTATCCCCTTTTCAAATGTTATTTATTCTATCGTCTTGATTGTGTCGATGGTCCAAAATGATTAATTATTTTCTCCCAAAAAAATTGAATACTGTTCTATTTCTGAGAAATTGCTGAGATCCAAAATGTGTATTATTTACACAGAACTGATGTCCGAAGCCGTTAGGTTTTCAGATACATACCACTCACTGGCAAGTGCAGTGTGACTTTCACCGATAAGGTAGACATACCATCTGATAAGATGATCACAGGAACGCGTTAGAAGCTAGAATTAGAATCAAAGTCAAATTTACAATCAAAACAAGCTAGCTGCTTTCAACCTATACTTATTTATTGGAAACCTAGACAGATAATCTAGAACGTCGAGCTATTTTGTGCATGTTTAATATTTTTAAGACAATTAGGTATACAAAAAAAAAAACCTTAATTATTTTAAATTATAAATGAATCAGTACAAATGTTGTAGTAAAATGTGTATTACCTTGCTTAAGCTTTTCCTACTTTGTTATCATTAATTTAAGAATTAGTAGAAGAAAAAAAAATAGAATATTACTTACTTAAAAAAATAGAACTTTACTTTTTGTTGTAAATTTTGCTGTGAGCATTGAAAAAAATGCAACTGAATGTGTACAACGCTCAGCGAGACAGCGAACTATGGGAACCGGCCACAGGGCGCCCAAGATACAGGCTTTGCCTAGTTTGGGGCCCGTTAGCACTACATTGTAATAGTACATTCTTTAATGCTAATAAATATATATTGATTTTTGACCTACTGTTATTGGAGAGGCCTATCTTTAACATGGTGATTTCTATAATAGTGATAATATGCGAAGCGACTGCAGGATCGCTAAATTAGTTCCATATTTTTTTCGAGGTTCGATATCTCTATAGTGAAACTTGGCCATAATGACGATTACTATAGTAACTAGGTACATTTTAGAGTCTATTCATCTATTACAAAGTCAAAGTCACCCCGCTATATGCATATTTTAAGATAAGAGCCATTTATTTGGCCAAGATGTGTACGGGACACTATTTCTAAGTCTTCGATGTCTATCGGTCCGCCCGTCTGTCTGTCTGTCACCAAGCGAATCTCATGAACAGTGATAACTACACAGTTGAAATTTTCACAGACTTCTACTCTATAACAACAAATACTAAAAATAAACCAAAATAATTATCGAAATCCCATACAACAAATCTACATTAATAACAGCAACAGGTAGATTAAAATAAAAATATAGTACGGAACACTTTGTGCGCGAGTCCAACTCGCAGTTTGCCAATTGTATTTAAATCGGCAGCCAAGGAACAGTGTTGCAAAACTGTAGATTTATCTCACCACAGAATCAAAGCGGGCGGCCTTAGCGGAAGGAACCAGGAATTGAGGAATGTTTTAATGCAATTATTATTTACATAGCTCAAGGCGTAGGCTTGGGTCGGTAAGTCGAATCAAACGTCGTATGCCCTCGGTTAGCGCGCGAAATTAAAATTTCTTTTTGCGATTTACAGATAAATAACTACTAGGTAGGTTGTAAGTTTACTAAAACTCATTTAGGGTGGATTACACAAAATGAGTTATTGTTAAAATACGATATGACAATTTTACGACTGGTTAGGATTTCGTTCTCGTTAAAGTAATTCGGTGCAACCCACCCTTAGTGACCATCGAGCTTAGCATACGACCACGAAAAAAAATTTGGCTACGTATGAAAAAGTGACACATATATATACTTCACCATAATTATGTCTCGTTCTGACACGTCGAACGAACCATTTTGCTACTACTACTAGCCCAGCATAAATACTAACGGGGTGAATACACCTAAGCATGAAAATTGTTTCAGTCTATGCACAAAATAGCCAAAGGTAAAATTTAATTTTTAGTTCATGCACTTTTACCTAGAGACCTATATCTAGAGAGCATACAGTAGACTCTTTTACGTCTATATAAAAATATGTAATAAGAAAAATTAAATTATTCAGTGATTTTAGAAGTACAAAACAATTAAATTCACTAACGTTGTATAACGAGTACAAGAAAGTAATATTCGTGATGATGACATAAACCTCTGCACATGGGTTTGCAACCACCTACCTTAAATGAAAAATTGCCATCAATATTTTTTAAAAATGTGTAGGTAGGTATCTACCAACTGCTGGCCTTAGATTGATTGTTACCGGTTTGTATCCAACACGATTAAACGATGAAAAATATTAGTCCCAATACTCGATCTAAACTAAACCTTTCTCTCACAAAAATAATGCACTATTTCACATTTCCAAACAGCCGAGCTGGACGTCGAATATTAGGAACCCGAAGATGTTACTCGAGACAAATTGAAATTCAGCGGCAATAAATCGAAGTTGTTGTACGTCGCTCGCCGACGGCAAACTGGATGGATTGTTTCACTTTGCGGTGTGTTTGAGAAACTTACACTGCGTCATCCTTTAAACTCTATTGTAGAAAATGTGGACAAACATACCTACTCGTTGCTGTTGTAAAAACATAAATGAATGATCCACATCATTTCAGTCTTTAGTTTTAGTTCTATCTTGTGTTTTTGAGAGCCGCAAATCTACGACTGCAATGCAAGTTCTGTCTGTGTAGACATATGAAGTTTGAACTAGTACATGCGGAATGTACCTCTACACGACGGAATAACTTATTTTCATCTTCATTATGAGCAACTTTTACAATGCGGTTAGTCAGAAAAATCCAAAAAAAATTAGCGCGAGATGGAATATTTAGAGCTCCCAAAGTTCTATACGAAACAAATTCAAATAAAGCAGGAATAGATAGATCGAAGTTGTTTTACGTCGCTTGACGACGGCGGAGTGGAAGGATTGTCTCACTTTGCGGCGTGATCGATAAACTTACACTGTGTCTTTCTTAAGTTCAGTTGTAGAAAATGTGGATAAATATACCTACCTAGTATTTACTCCCGTACTGTTGTTGTAAAAATATCATTCATTTATAATTTTAGTAGGTATTTAGTTTTAGTTAGCTCTTGTGTCTTTGAAACCCGAAAATATACGACCATAAGTTCTATCCGTTTACAAATTTTGAACTAGTGCATTATGGGAGTTTGCCAGGGTGTAAATAGGGAATCAATATACTAGAGTCTGTCTCAGAATGTATCTCGCTCTCAATGTCATTTATTATGAATAATAACAGCTTATATATACTAAATTATATCTATACAGTATGCGCCATCTATATCTCGTAAAACATCTAAATCACGAACTAGTTAATCGTGCTATATCTAAAACATTCCATTGAGCTGTAACACGGAGTACCTAGGATTAGTATTATGCGGAGTATTACATATATGGACCTATACGTCTAGACGACGGAAAAAAATCAGGATATCATTGTACTCATCATTATGACCAACTTTTATAATGAGGTTAACCAGAAAAACCCAAAAAAATCAACGCGAGGTGGAATATTTAGAGCTCCCAAAGATCTATTTAGTTTATGTCTATACGAAACAGGAATAGATAGATCGAAGTTGTTTTACGTCGCTCGCCGACGTGCAACGGCGACGACGGAGTGGAAGTATTGTCTCACTTTGCGGTGTGTTCGAGAAACTTACACTGTGTCTTCCTTAAACTCTATTGTGGAAAATGTGAACAAATATCAACTGTTGTTGTAAAATATCTTTATTCTTTAAATTTAGTACAAGTCGGAGACTTTATTTTCTCTTTCCTTTTTACCGACTTCCAAAAATGAGGATGTACTATGTTCGTCATTATGTATTTTTTTTTGTATGTTCATCAATTTTTTCGCCAATTGTGAACCGATTTAAAAATGTTACAGTTCAAAAGAGTATACTTTCGAAGTAGTTCTATTTAAATTTTACTAAAATCGGCTGAGCCATTTTTGATAAATCATCAATAATTTACATGGATGTCACATCGATTCGTGCAAAATATTTTTACAAATATAGTATAATTCTATACACGGTGGAAGTCGGTGTTGCGATTCTTCACAAAAAAAAATGTTTTCTTTTCCAAAAACCTAGCGCAATAAAAACCTGTACCTACAACAATATTTTTTTTTTATTTTAAAAAGAAAATCTCATCAAATTTCTATGTATACCTACCTACACATGTCATATAATATGCACCGCAGTGAAAAGATAATGAGGTACCCTTAACTAGCTTAAATATAACTATAACTAGCGAGAACAAAAGTATATTCTGTAAACACTTGATAGAAATACAATCAAAAAGAAACGAGAATAATGTACGAGTATATATGTACAATAGAAAGTGATACACGTTTTGTACAATTAAAATTGCAATTCAAAATCAATAAAATTTCATCACTGGTCACGACCGTTTTTATTTACCAATTGTGAGAGGAATTACGCATATGAATTTTTCAGAATGCGCAATATTAAAAAGTTATCGAGTTTCATATCGACATTTCCACCACACAGATACCATAGGGAAAATGTGGTCATTCGAGAAAATCTGAAAGATCTGCAATGATTTAATATGGTATGAGTTAGACAGAGACATGACAAATATCTCGATTCAGTAGCTGTTGCAGAATTTTTCTCTGCGGAATGTCAAATTCTCGTCAAATTTCAATACATATTTGACAGTTTTGACAACTCGCGGACAAATTTCCATACATTTTTGTGGTTGAGAATTGCCTTAAGCGACAACAGCGTTATCTCCAGCTTTATCTCTGTTATTTCGACCCTCTGTAAAGTCTGTATACCTAAGTCTATGAAATGCGGGTCGGCAAGACTACCCAGACCGGACCATAATTATTTCCTGACGGTTTTTTTAAACTATCAATAATTAACTTCATTGATAAAATCTTGATCCGAAAGTAAATAAAATAATTTGTATTTTTTAACTTGTGGGTTTAAGATGCAAAATTAGCATATTTATGAGTTAAATGTAAATAATAATGTTGGTTTAATTGACTGACACATGACGTAATCTGGACTCTTAAGTGCAAGGATGAACAGGTCAAGTACACACGAACATTTTGTTACAATCAGATATTTTGTTGAGTGCTAAAATAGATATTTATTAGTTTTGAAGGCACTACTTTGTAATTATAATAATATTAGGTATGTCAGCTTATTAGCATTGATTAGAATTAGGCCAGCCTCTCATTAGAATACGCATACACGAATCTAGTCACGGAGACTAGTCGCCGCGGAGTCTCTCACATGTATTTACCGGTATCCTACGCCTTAAACACTGTTTATACGTGCTATTTGTACTGTTAAACATAGTCTAAAGCGTGCGTAAAACTTTTGTGGCAAGACGGTAAGTCGTGTGTGCGTATCATAATAAGAGACGGGCCATCAGATCGTATCCGTTTTTTTTAAATCTAGTGAGCAATATCTAAATGACGATATTTACCTTCAAAGTAGTCAGAGATGGAAACAGTATAACAAAACTTTTAGGCCCAGAACACACGGTGAAACGCAAATGCAAGGAAACTGCAATGACTAGTTACTTTTGAGTTGCATTTAAGTTTCTGCTATAGGTTCCGTTGAGAGACCACACATGACGCGACCAGTTTGAAACCGGTTTGAAACGCGTTGCAAATCAGTCGCATTGAATCCAGCGTGCAGGAAACTCGCGTTGCGTTTCATTCATTTTTTGTCTTGGCGTCTTTTTTACAAAGAAAACCGAAATGATTGTGGTTGCAGCGTGTGTGGAAAATGGTTGAAACTGGTTTCAAATCAATAATTTCAAAAGGGTTTCATTGCAGTTGCGTTTCACCGTGTGTTCTGGGCCTAAATCAACAATTTTGTAATTTCAATACGATTGTTCGAATAAGATTAGTAGGTAAGTACAATAAGATTTCTCTTCATTAAAAGCTTCGGGTAAGCCTGTTCAGCAGTGGATTATAAAACAGCCAATTAAACAAATATTAAAAATTCTCAAATCATCTACTTATTTCAGACAATTATCGAATTCAGAAACAGCTTGCTTTTTTCTTAATTCAAGTGAAAGCACAATAAAACTAATTTGATACTAAATCAGTAGGTACCTAACTTATAATAGTTACGAGTATTTAAACAACACTCATAGCTAACACAAATAAAGGTGTGCAGATTAGTTAAACCAATCTACGATAAATAATTTGCAAGCTCTGTGACACAACAGGAGCGTAGTCAGGGCGTCATTCTAGGGGCAAAACTATGTATACAATTACATGCATGGACTAAAACTTTCAATGGTTACAAGCAATTGAATATTGGAATGAATAATAAAAAAAATTAAAACATACCAAAAGTATTAACTTTTTTGAGTGATTTACTGTAATAGGTATTACTACAAATTTATTTGTAAATGTTTACCTACGAATACTTTACGCCTGAGTTGACAATAAAATAATTTTCCCACAATATTTCGTAAAAAATAATAACTTCTTATATTCAAAGCAGTGCCAATAATTCGGTATGAATCGGAATAATTAAACGTTATATCATAACGTTTGCATAAGGGTTCTAACCATCTATATAGAACTTGATGGTGGCTCTAAATTTCACTCAAGTATGCCAGTAGATATATTATTTGAGATATTTTCCACCATTTGTGCTACTTGGGTACTGATTCAGTACTAATATTAATAGATACAGCTTTAATAACACAACGATAAACGAGTGTACTACGAGTAAGTTATCTAATAGGTATTTTACACATTTCATCTAATAGGTATTTTTTGAAACATTTACCACGATGCAGGACTTGTTATCTTGCTTGTTGTAAAACACCGGTCCAGACGCTTTATCCAATTAAGCTAAAACGTCTGGGCCGGTGTACCAAAAAGATACAGCTTCAAGTCCTGCGACCGCGGCAAATTTTTGAAATATTTATCCCAAAATATCTCAGTATTTTAGTATCTTATATTTATTATATATTTATATATTTTAGTATTTTATAGGTTTTTTAGTATTTACTATAAAATTAAAAAGCACTCATAGTTTGACTAGGTGTTTGTTAGCGATCACCGAAGTTAAGCAACATTCAAGACGGCCAGTCTTCGGATGGGTGATTTCTGGCAATTTCCAACTGAGCGCTACCGTGGCTCGATTGACACATTAAATTGTAGGTCCCGGTTGTTTAACCGTTTAACCATATCATAGGTCTTCAGGCGGCTCAAAACTCTGATAGGGCTATCCACCCGGCCCATACGAACTCACTTTTGAGTCCTAAATTTTTTCAAACTGCCCTCCAAACAAGTCCTGCCGACGCCTCTGTTCGATCGTGTCCGGAATTGTGTCAGTTCTCTCATAATCAATCACCGAGAGAAGGTTGTCAGCTCCACAGACAACGTGGCTTTTAATTAATAAGGAGTCGCAAAACCATCTCGTAGATTACACATAGCTGGAGATTAGACACATTTGTGAGTAGGCTCAACTATTATGGAATTTATGAGTACTTGAAAGCATCCAATACAATTAGGTAGCATATAATTGTGCTAATGAAGTGACTATTACTACGCATACGTAGTTATTTATTAAGTACATACGTAATTTAGTTTAGAATTTTGAATTGATGTTTTTTAAGTTTTGTCGATAAAGATTATTACCACGCAAGTTCAGTTAATATCATGCTAAATTGCATACTTTTTGACCGATAAAAGAGGAAATATACTTGACTTTTGCTTTCATCTGGCTCGATATTGATTCTCCTCAACAGGTCGTTTTTCAACGGTTTTTGACGAAACTTGATACCTACTTACACAAGTACCATTATTCATCAATATTTTTATATTGTCGACAATTTTTGACTACAGAGTTATTTCAAACTACACGTTAATTTTAAGCAAAATCAGTACACTTAATTTGCGCATTGTAAACAAACGTGTTTTTTGCACGATTAACATCTAAACGTTGATTTTCTTTTGAGTTTAGGTTGACAAGAAACGTTGTTTTTTCTTCTTGAGCCACTTCTTCAGCCATCACTTGCTTGTCAGAACCAATTAAAAATAAAAAAGAAAAGTTACGTAAGTACCGACGTGAGGCCTGAGAGGCTGCGTCGGAAATTAAAATCGAAATTACTCGTCAATAGAATGCGTGACGAAACCACTTTCCGCTTCAACGTCAACGTAGTCACTGTCCTTGCAGCTACTTAAAAGTAAGGATTGGAATTTTGCGGGGAAAGGGGTAAACTAGCAAGTCAAGTGCCAGCTGGTGCCTCATAGACCGCGCGTCGTAACTTAAAGGTTAAATAACTAGTTTCCAGTTAGGTACATGTACAGTTTCATATGGCACAGCTAATTTCAGTTACAGAAGCTTGAATCTACTGATGATGATGCCACCGATCTATTCGCTCCATCACATCTCCCTATAACACGACTCTACAACTAAATAGGCAGCCATACCCATCCATCATACTCGTAGTTGGCAAACAAGGGCTAATTGATACAAAGTGCATTTCTTGATGACATACATACTACTAATATCACTGTACCAGTCATTGTGACCAAGTTTTGCTATGGAAACATAGAATCGCGAAAAAAATTGCTTTCTTCACATTTCCATTGATTTGACAGTCAATGACATTCTTGCATGTACCAGATTTTTTGTAATTTTATAATTGTTCCTATAATAAAAGTTGGTTATTATAATGATGAGTTTAATATTATCCTAGAATTGAACATGTCTGTCGTCTAAAGAAACACTTTTTATAAACAAACTGTTGTGGGTGCATCTTCTTTTCTTCGGCCTTTGATACAGACAGTCTCGGGTTTGACTCAATGTATTTGGGTGATGAATTTGTCATAAGATGAAAATGAAACCGGGATCCGAGTGCTAGGTCCTTGTACGAGCTTGGGCTGCCGAATAGTTGCTGATTATGATGCCTTAGATTTATTATTCTCTCCATAGCTATAGGCACCAAAGTTAAACTGGCAGCCAAACTCATCCATCATAGTTGGCTAACAAGGCTTAATTAATATAATGAATGTTTACGGCATTCGTTAACTTCGTGTGAAAACGCGTGCGTTGTATGTTTGGATTTATGCACTCTCCCTGTTCATTTTGTTAAAATGTGTAATTAAGAGCGATTTTAACTGTGTTTAAAGGCTTTAAAGGAAATATTGTCAGGTAATATGGATACACATGCAACTTACACAAGTTCGAACAGTTTTTGTAAATAGTACGTTACTTAATTGATAAAATGTAAGTGTGGTTTTTTTAATTCTTTATTAACTACAATTTGATACAATACTACTTTATATGCTAAAACTACCTACACTACTACTACATAGAAAGCAATTGGATCATCCACAGACCCATGCAGGTCTAAAGATAATCCAAGTGCTCAAGCCCACTGCCAATTGGCAGAGTGCCAAGCATGCTGGCAGCATTGCCACGCTGACTGGCAATGATTATACGTTGAGCCAAATAAACACCAGCATTTTGGTCACGCGTCGCGTCCACCAGGCGCTCAGAAAGACTTTTAAAAACAAGATGATCTCCCGGCCCCCACGGACCCAGAGTCTCAACTCCAAATGGCTCAAATATGTAACCACTACCAAGGTTAGCATATTCGCGCTGCTTGTGCTGCTCCGCGGAATTAACCGACGCTATAGCCCTACTCTGAGTCTCAGAAATACGTGACGGTGCCAAAGTATTGACGCAAGTTGCGACCCATACTAAGGGCCGTCCAGACTTCCATGGGACCAGCGTCATGCTGTCAGGCCTTTTGCCATCACCACACACCAACCCACTCGGTTCGAGTACGGCTGTGATATTGGCGGTGCCAAAAGCCCTGCGTATGACATCGTTAAGGGTGGCGTGGCGGCCGATCCGACCAGCGCTTCTTGAGCAAGAGAGACCGTGGTGACCGAGCTGCTCAACTGCAGTACCACACTGACAGCGATGGGCCTCACTACACCTTGCAGTGTGGTAGTGTGGTAAATAATGACCTCACCCCGGAGGTCCAGACAGTTCGAACAAATAAATAAAAATGCTACACTCACTATTCACCACGACGTGATTCCTGTGCTTAATCTTGTATTATCCATATCTAATCTTAGACTAAAGCAGCTAGTTTGTTAGTTTCTTCTCCATTGCATCTTTCTTTCAGTCCTTCTAGAAAAGCAGCAAAATTGCTTCTGACAATTAAAAGTTCAGGAACGCTATTTTATAAATATTTATAAGCTTGTATTACTTAGATACTTTCTTATAATTATTGTTTCAGTTTATTTTTATCGTTAAACCACGTCAGAAGCTTTCCAGCGCTTCAAATATCTAATACCAGAGGGGCTAGACACCCAGCCTATACGAACTTATTCGTATTCTGTGTTATGGCCAAACTGTTCAATTAGTAATAGGACAAAATGCAGCATAGTGTCGATGCAAAGTTTTTAGACAAAAATGACATTTTTTTATTGAAAAACTACTAATAACCCGGTCAATTTAGACCAAAAAATGAGAGTGAAGTTACATAAAGTCCCAACAAGCTGAATTTCAGTGAAATTGTTCAAAATATAATTATAAACAATGTCTAGAAGTTCCCCATCTTTCCCCTGTAAGGAAAAAAATTTATTCAAGGTTAAAGGTCAAAAAAATGAGTTTTACGCGATTTTCAGCAAAACGGTAAGTTTTAACAAAAATTGTAGATCATAAAATTATCTATAAAAAATGTATCAATACTTTTTTTCTTACGAGCCACCGTTTCTGAGATATAACGATTCAAAAAGTTATAAAAGTTGTTATCGTCATAATATGCATGAGTACGCCACGTATATACATCTAGAGTTGTTATATTTTATATAATATATATATATATATATATATATATATATATACATATATTAAATATTAAATGTATAAATATTTTTCTATCGGTCATTGTAACTTATACTTACAATATAAAATATACATAAGTTTAACGAACAAGTTCATGTAATTTAAATAAATTAATTGATGGGCGTAGATTTTGCTATATATTTTTAATCTGCCTTATATTTCAATATACCTTAGTTTCAGCTTGGTTATCTTGTGATGACAGATAATTTAATTGTTGTGTATTACTTTTTGCTCGCTTGAATCGAAAATAACTAATACTATTAATAATTGTGATGTGGCTATGGCTTTGGCAAAAAAGTAACTGTTTGGTCGTTGCAAATTTTTGTTCCTTAAAGACTACATTTATCTACTTTATTTTACTACTTTTATCTTTCCCAATCTTTGAAAATTTCCGTTATTATGCAATAGTAACAGTTGTACATTAAACAGGATCACAACTGACCCGTGAGTAGGCCTACTGGGGAAACCACGTTAAAAAAACGCGCTAAGTACACTACGAGTACCTCATACGAGTAGGTGGCGTAGAAACGTGTGCATATTATGACGATAACAACTTTTATAACTTTTTGAATCGTTATATCTCAGAAACGGTGGGTCGTAAGAAAAAAAGTATTGATACATTTTTTATAGATAATTTTATGATCTACAATTTTTGTCTGAGGTACTTTTATGATAATACTTACCGTTTTGCTGAAAATCGCGAAAAACTCATTTTTTTGACCTTTGACGTTGAATATTTTTTTTCCTTACGGGGGAATGATGGGGAACTTCTAGACATTGTTTATAGTTATGTTTTGAACAATTTCACAGAAATTCAGCTTGTTGGGACTTTACGTAACTTCGGATGTCTAAATTGACCGGGTTATAACAAAATAGCCGTGTTGGTCAAGAGGTAGTGACACCCGCCTTACAATCGTGAGATCGTGGGTTCAAATTCCTGGTCCCGTACCAATGAGTTCTTCGGAATATATGTACGGAATTACACACCACTGGCTTTTCGGTGAAGGAAAACATCGTGAGGCAACCTGCATACGTCCATAGAAGGAATTCGATGGCGTATGTGATTCCACCAACCCGCACTGGGCCAGCGTGGTGGATATGGCCCAGTCACCCTTCGTAGGTAGGCCTACGTCCTGCTGTGGACTATTAAAAAGGCTGATACTGTACTAACCACAGTTTCCAGGGTCTGTGTTCATTGTTAACTAAGGCAACCCGCATGCAGCGCCCGATCACACTCGTGAGTGTGACGCATGTTGTGCCAGCCATCGCTCTCCTCGACCATATTTGAGGGAGGAGAACGACCCGACACATGATGCCGCCGCCAGAGTAAATAAAGTCAATTTAATTACATATAACTTTCTGCAACAATAGCCTAACAGGTAATAAAAACTAGGGAAAATATACCAAATTGTTCGGTTGCATCATCCATCAATCAACATCAGCCATAATTAATTGCTCCCACCTCTGCCCGTGGGTCATGAATCAAAATAATTAAAGCTATAAAGGCCCATCTTCCCTAAAAGATAACGTAATTGTGATAATATGGATGAGAAGTATACTTTTCCTATTTATATTCTGGGAAATTTTCCTCGATTTTAATAATATCTACTCATCCTTCCAAACAATTCTCACTATTTCTTGCGTAGGATAATTTAATAACTGTTTTTCCGTTCCGTTCTGAGCTATAACACGGATAATTAAACATTGGCTAAAATATCTTTATGTTGGTATTTTTGCAAAATACGGGTGAATCTGCTTTAGTCAAATTCTATGATAAACTCTGATTGTATACGAATTTACTGATGTTATATAGCACCTAAGCTTTTTTTACAAAAATAGTTCGAATACTTATAATCAGCGCCATTTAAGTCGGCGGATGGGAAGTTACGCGCAGAACGCTGCGCAAAAGGCTAAATATAGGTATGCGCGGGAGCCAGAGAGACGAGACGCGGAGACACCCGCCCGCCAAACTCTTGCCTCCCGCGCTCTCGAATTAAGGTCGATTCACACATATCAGTGAACCCACAGTTCCGGCACAGTACCGTTACACTTCCGTATCCGTGCTACAGTGGTGCATCAGTGCTTCAATTCACACATATCAGGCACAGTACAGTTCTCTGCGGGTCTTCGTGCACGACGTTCCCTTCAGACTAGCGTTGATGTCGATTGTTTTGATGGCACTCTTCAATAACACAGAATAAATCATACAAAACAGTATTCTCACGAACTAATTCAATCAACATCTCGTCCTCCATTTTGTTTTTGATGCAGCGGCGTCAGTGATCCGTGATAAAATATCGTCGTCGCCGATCACGTCCGTGATGGCCGGTGCCGCCACTGACACTGACAAGTGTGAATTCATCCATAGAGAATATTTGAAAGAATAATTATCACTGATGCGGTACTGTGCCGGAACTGTGGGTTCACTGATATGTGTGAATCGACCTTTAGCGAATCACGGCAAAGTGTCATCTGCGGCTAACTTCTCATCCGTCGACTTGTCTGGCGATACCTATACCTAAGCAAAAAACGTAATTTTCCACGCAAAATGACTATGAAAATCTTGACAAGGAGAGCTACTCGTCTGATAATTGCATTGGTAGACGGCATTAGCAACGTTCATAAAATGATGTGTTGTTTAAAATTTGGTCCTCCAGATAGAATGTATCGTAGACTGCTTTAGAAATACTAAAAAAAAAACAGATCAGAGACTATTGAAACTAAAATTTGGAAGTTCTGAGCTTTAACAGATAAAAGTCTGTGCTCCAAGCACTTTTAAAGTTATATTATGTGGAAAGTGTATGTTTTAGCACTAAGTAAAACACAATAAAATCCACTCAGCATCATAATATTAATTTTAAAGATTAAAATAATACATAGACATCTTTTTGTGACAAAAGTGCAGTGACATAGAGTACAACATAAATTAAATATAAATCAAATACAAATAGATAAGCAATTTCAGATAGATACACTTACCAACTTAAAACGTTTTATTCAATTTCTAATCTTACAATACTGTCTTTTCAACACATTAACTATATTAACTATATTTTATTCCTATATATTAAATATAAATTAAATTCAAATGTATAAGCAATTTCAGATAGGTACACTTACTAACTTAAAACGTTTTATTTTATTTCTAATCTTACAATACTGTCTTTTCAACACATCAACTACATTACTATATTTTATTCCTATTACCTACTTTGAAAATAACAATGCTTGTGCCAAACTAAAATTAATCCGACAACAATTGCATTTCCGCGGGCTATGTTCCCATTCTAAATTCCCATTCTAAAATCGACACAACAATAAATCTGCAAATCGTCCCGCTTCCCAACAATTAATCACTACGGGTTGAATGGTAACTAATTAGTTGGCGCCTTATCCCGGGAACATAGAACTATTCAGACTTTGCTACAAATTTAAGCTTAAACATCAGTGTCCAAACTGTCCAATGCACAAATCCATCAATTCAAATCCATCCATCCATCCATCAGTCATAAGACGTTTTCTGCTAAGCACGACTTCCCCGCTTCCCCCATGGATCTCCAATAAGACCGGTTGGAAGTGGCTTACATCCAGCGCGATGCGGTCTTAATAAGGTCATCAGTCCACCTTGTGGATGGACGTCCTACGCTGCGCTTGCGCGTACGTCGTTTCCACTCAGGAATATTTCGACCCCACCGGTCTTCAGTCCTCCGCGCTATATGCCCTGACTGCCATTTCAAACCGCCCGGTTAAAAGTTTCGAACATGACTTATCGGTTAACACAAACAGAATTCACATTTAATACAGAAGGACTGATGAAACGAAACATGTAGCAACATGTAACGTAGTCTGAAAAATCCCAAAAGATCCCGGGAATTAAGGAAGTCCGACGTTTGCTGCGCTTTGCATTATTTAGCGGGACAGCGGGACAGAATAACGGGGCGTACTATTTCTGACACGAACACCGAACTAGTTTCCGAACTTAGCTGCTCCATTTGATATTGCAAATTAAGTTTGCTTCAACTTATCAAGAATGGCAAATTACGATGTCGGTGAAAATTGTTATTGCTGAAATATGTATAAATACGGAATAAAATAATAACATTTTTCGCTCGGCAAAAGGCATGCAATAAAATAAAACATTGATATAATTTGTCGTACTTTTGTATAAATCACAATAATATGATAATGTTGTGAGGACGACTTCTTCCTATTTTCCTCAATCGAAGTGCGAGTGCAGGCCCACACGGCGCAGTAATCACTGAACTGTAGGTATAATAAATATATCTTTGAACGTTAAGAAATATAATTTTTATCGTAATATAACATACAATTAAAATTAATAAAACAACATTTATTAATTTTAACATGCTTTCGAGGTATCGAGATGGGACCAAAAGAGAGCGAATGAAATTTCACAAAAATGGCGAGCAGCGATTTCCATGTTAAATTTTATCATTCTCTAAACAGCTTGGACCTAATGCGGTATTTGAGCGACGTTGTGCTGTTGTCCATAAAATTATACATAATACATATACATAATACCTATGCCATATATGACGCTGTAAGCTATAAGACGAAGGTTAACTATTTACCCTCTACAGAATTAGCGCATAGCGGAGCCTGTTACAGTACTGCGCCGCCGCATGTTCAGCATAATCATTGCAGTGCGGCGGAGTGCCACACCGCACCCTGTGAACAGTGTGAAATGACTGTTAGGCTGTCATGTGATGCAAATTCTGCCACGTTTATTATTCAAAGGCGAGTAATAGACAAAGACTCTCTTCACACATCATAAACGAATTTTCAACGCGTTTTTGTTATCAATACGGTAGGTGTTGTTTTGCAAAGTAACAGCTGTATAATACAAAATAGAACGAACGCTAAGTAATATCGACAATCGGGGAGCAGTGTTGCCAACTGCACTATCATTTCAATAGCTAGATCTTTTGCAAAAAGTTGTCAGATTCCCACATTATCTCACGCTAAAAAGTAGCTAAAAGTTGCCAAAGTAAACCAATCTTTATATTCATCTAGGCTCTAACTCAGTTCTGTGTATTTGGGAATAAGTCTTCGGTTTTTTTAGGTAGATTCATTTCTCCTTTAATAATTACGACACAAATTGATGACTGGCGAACGAAATTGGTTAAAATAATAATTACACAGCATTCAAAAGTCAGTAAACAACCTACGACAACAGACAGAGAATGACAAAACTAATAAAAGTGTAAATGAAGTCGATGTGTTGAAAAGTTGCTAAAAGAAAGTAGCGAATTTTTTTAGCCACAACTTTTTAGAAATTGTAGCTGCCAGGTGTGCAAAAATAGCTAGATCTAGCTATAAAATAGCTAAGCTGGCATCGGTGTCGGGGGGCGTCTATGGGTTAGTCGTGGTACGAAGCACAAACAAGCAAACGAAGATAAATTTTCCTAGCATTGACTACAATTAACCTTCTTGATTCAGTTGATAGTCTGCCGTGTAGACTAGCCTATTGTCGGGTATATTTGAATTTTCAGTTAATATATTTGCACGGTTGGGTAGAAATTTTCCTTCACGATAGTGTTTGAGTCATGGCGTTCCCGGCACTGAACATTTTTGAGGTAAGATAAAATGTTGCGCTTCGGCGAATTTCTTATTTTCGTCGTAGTTAATTAACTACCCATATGGTATGTATTTAAATTAATTTAAGTGTATCAATGTTTTTTTTTTATAATACGAGTACCTTATAAGGAAATTCAGTGAAATTTTGTGCTAAAATACGGCATTCAATCGCAATCTAAAAACAAGTATAAAGTCGTATTTTTATTAATTGCTACCTTTTAGCATAGAATAAAATAAATGGTTATTTTCTTTATATTTATGTGCGTGAACAGAGACTTGATATTTCTCTTAGCATAATGTAGCGTACTATAGTAATCACATTAAATGATAAATATCCGTGATAATTGCTTTCTATTCAGAGTAACATTTAGGTACAGACTTTTAACAAGTGTGTATGCAACACCAATATAATAGTATATCAATTATCGTGCCGCACCAGACGAATGCTATCATCACAATTCATCATCATCATTAAAAGCTTACTAAATGAACTTGTTATCAGTCTTCTCCCCTTCCCCAATCTACGCCATCACCACCACTCAATTGTTCTAGTAAAAAACCGAACAAGTGCGAGTCAGGCTCGCACATCGAGGGTTCCGTACAAATCCAGAAAATTTCACAAAATTGGGAAGTAATTTGTTAAAATCTCTATACTATAACCATCGACAAAAAAGTTTGTTTTTTCACTTTTCTCGTCATACATCGAAAATTACACATTGTTAAAATAATTAAAAACCTGTTTTAACATGCGCTAATGACGTTCTTTTATATGATACTCGTACCTTACATGATACAATTTACTCACTTTGAATTTTGAATCCATATTTGTGAATTTTTAGGCCCTATTTTTTGTGTTTTTAATATAAATGTACAGCTTTCAGATTTATTCCTATATGTGTACTCTGAGTGTTTAGCAATTTTTCTAGCTAAATTTCATAGTTCTATGTCAATGGGAAGTACCCTGTAGGTTTTGATTTTTGTGAGTGTCGAAATATGCGGTTTTTAACGACATAAACGGCTCTAACTTTTTTAAACGATAACTGAGAAGTTTTTCTTTTACACAACTGCAAGAGATCATAGATATACGGATACAGTTTAAATTTCAACTCGATATCTCAACGCGTTCCCGAGATAAAGAGTCTTAACATACACACAGACGGACAGACGGTCAACAAAGTGATCCTATAAGGGTTCCGTTTTTTCCGTTTGAGGTACGGAACCCTAAAAAACAGTTTCTAACAGCAGTTAAACTCATAACCTGACAGACATCATATTTGAACATAACAATGCCATTAACATTATCAAAACGACATCAAACGAACATAACCATGCGGTGGAGATTATTTGACGCGAGTTACTGAACAAAACGACCGCATTACAGACGCGGTCTGCATTTATCTTCACCATATTATAAAAACAATAAAGGAAGCACCATAAAAACAAATATACGAAACGTTATCTCTTTAAAAGCTTTTATTTAACTTGTGCCGTTCGGAGTTGCTTGTGTGTTTATATTTTTGTACGCAGGTATGAGCTAATGATGTTCATTTGGTTTGAGTATTATACTTATTTGGGTACTTGAGCTAGAAACCTACGATTGTAGCAGATTTTCCTTAATTCTATACGTAGGTAGAGCTAGCAAATTTTGACACCCAAAAAATATTAATTATATTATTAATTGTACTGCAGATTTTTATTCATTGAAAGGACATGTTCTCTTTGTACGGGGCTTTGGCTCAATGACTGACGGTGAACCATAATAGGCAGAAAAAAAACCGGACAAGTGCGAGTAAGGCTCGCACATCGAGGGTTCCGTACGAACACGTTGTTTGATATTTATAAACTTGTTTTAGCATTGCAAATGAAGTTCTTTTCAATGATACCTACGTCACTCACTTTGAATATGGTCGAGTCAGGAAATGCATTAAAATGTTTGCAATTAAATAACATTTCTCGAACGCATAGATACGTCGTACATCGACACGAGAAAGTTAATACCGAGGGCTAACTTGACGCCAACGCCATCTAGTTTTGATATGAGTAAATACTGAAATTTAAACTGCTCTAAGAATTGATTTTATAACTTATTTGATTTGATTGCTATTAAGTTTGATGTTTTATATTTATACAATTATACGTTTACATATAAATTTATATTTGAACTTATTTTCAGTTTAGACAGAATTTTGAACCAATTTTTTATGAATTTTGAGGCCCTATATTTTGTGATGTAAATAAAAATGTACAGCTTTCAGATTTATTCCTATATGTCTACTCTGAGACAATGCTTCTCGCCAATTTTCATAGTTCTATGTCAACGGGAAGTACCCTGTAGGTTTTGATTTTTGCGAGTGCAAAATATGCGGTTTTTTACGACATAAACGGTTCTAACTTTTTTATACGGTAACTGAGAAGCTTTTCTTTTACACTACTGCAAGAATTCATAGGTTTACGTATATAATTTAAATTTCAACTCGATATCTTTACGCGTTCCCGAGATAAAGAGTCTTGACATACACACAGACGGACAGACGGACAGATGGACAGACGGACAGACGGACAACAAAGTGATCCTATAAGGGTTCCGTTTTTTCCGCTTGAGGTACGGAACCCTAAAAACAACTTAATTCGATGCAACATACGAGTAGTGTTTCGTAATCGAACAGTTAATTAAAGTTTTAGTTTTAGTTTAGTACAGTTTTACATTATTGCCATACTGCCCACCATTAGACACATCCACCATGTTGTGGATCCATGGATGTAAAAAGATGTCAATCGGCAACAATGTTCAAAATCTGACACCAAGATTTTTTTTAAGTGAAACTTCTTATGCGACTTACAACAAGGTTGCGTTAAACGTTTAACGCTACTATGGAGGGGGTATAAAAGCACTGTTGCGTTGAAGTTTCACTTCATCCGCGCAGAGGGACTCCACGCACAATATTTTTTTAAACAAATAAATATTATGGGTTGATTCTCTAAGTACAAAGCAGGGCTTATTATTCGAAGACTTTACAACCTATCATATACCATCGAAGCGTTCGTGGGGAATTTCCAAAGAGGTCGCATTGAGTTTCGCGAGATTACATCCATGTGTACTTGTCACTGTCAAAATTATGTCACACACAGTGGTAAAATTTGGGTTAAATTTAAAACAAGAGTTGTTATAATAATGTTGTAATAGTTATAAATATTGTGCATCTTTTCAAAAGCGTCTCAATTTTTTTCAGTATTTTTTCGTGTTTCGTTATATTTTTTACGTAATATAAATTTGTGACAGACTTGAGCCAGGTTTGAGAACATAACCTTTGATCATGAAATACTGCACGTCCAAATCCAATCCAAATCAGTCTTTTAATTTAGGAGATACAAAAATGATACATAAATTCAATTACTTCATAGTAGTACTTGCAGTTTTGTATGGGTAAGTTACATTGTAAGTTTAAAATTAAATACTGCTTTAAATTGTAAAAGTAATCATGAGGGATATCATAAATTGGAATGTTACGACTGTACTGCGAGAGTAAGTACATTAAAAACCCCAACAAAAGCAGTGTTTTACGCTAAACCATGCAAGTGGGACTAACTAAAATGAAATGTATTCTAGTGTTTTCATCGCTACATTACTTCACGTACTTGTATCTCATAAAGTCACATAGGTAATCATAATATTTTTATTGGTAATTTACATTCACATTGAATTACAAGTCATATACTATAAATTAAATTACAAATAGGCTTGTAATTACACATTAATTCATACAGTCACTATTTCTTTCTAAAACATACTATGGTATAATTAGTAACATCTTCTTCTTGATCGCTGCGCTCTTGACAGAACGGTCGTGATCATCACGCAGTATTATTATTGGTAGGGGCAGATATAATAATGCACCTCACGATGTCTCGCCATCTCTCTCTATGGGACGTCAATCGAGTACACTCATGCACGGACCCACCCACAGCAGACTTGATCTGATCGGTCCATCTCATGGGCGACCTTCTGCGTGTTCTTGTGCCCTCAACTTTACCTTTGACGACAAGACGCTCTATGGACTGACTACCTCGCCGTGAGACGTGTCCGAAGTAAGCGAGTATTCGAGACTGTACTACGGATGATAGACGCTGCTTGATGCCGAGTTCTTGAAGTGTCGAGACGAAATTCAGTCCACGATACCCCAAGCATTCTTTTCCAGCACCACATCTCTAGCGCATCTACTTTTTTCTTTTCGATTTCTCGTAACGTCCACGTCTCATAATTAGTAACATACTCACAATCAATAATATAATACTTGTAAGTACACATAAAAAAGTTTCTCGTCTAAATAAAAAGGAAAAAAATACGGTTAAATATAATCATTTTGTTTCAGCAATTTCTTCCAGGCTACCTTTAGATGGACAGAAATCATGACAGAAAATATATTGGATTTACCAATTACTATTTATTATTTTAATTTCAGCCCGCTAATGCTTCAAAATAAGTGTAGTAACCATATTTTCAGTATGCCATATATTTTGATTGATTGCTTATTGAATATGTTTTAATAATTTATAAAACATTGCATTGGTTCAACAGTTTTCAAAACATCACCAAAAAATGTACATCAGTTACTGGAAAATTCAGCTCATGATCCTTTCGACGGTATGCGTCACATTGAACTCGGTTGTTTAAAACTGCTTTTTCCATTGATTGTTTAGAGCTGACCTCGCCGTAACACTAAAATCCACTCCACTATTTCACTAAAACTTTTAGTATCAACCTACTTCCGAAAATGCCAATAAAAATCTGTGTCGCTTGAAATATGAGAAAATAACGCATTATTTACCAACCTACATACTTCATTACGTAGAGCTTATATCGTATTTGGGCTATTTATTACCCCGACAATAAAATCAGAGCGACTCAGTGCGTACTTACTAAAAATTCGTTGCGATAAATTTCAAAAATGCGAGTGTGTACAACGCTCTAGGGGCTCATAAAGTTAACAAATTGCGGCAATTTCCAAAGTGTGCAGAATTCCAATGGAGTTCTCTGTTGATGTATCTCAAGTGTGGGTGAGGCTTTATGACGTCATCATCGTTGCACAGGATGTTGTGGGGCCTCATTTTGTAATTTAAACTACCTATGTATGAGCCACCGGCTGTCTACAGCCAAGTGAGGAGCAATTTATATTGCAGTCTGGGGTACGAAGTTGTGGGTAATTTGAAGTTGTACTCTTAGCAAGCGACGTTTTGGGACTTCTTGTGGTAATTCAGACGTCGTCCAGTTTTCTTCCCATATTAAAGAATTAAAATTTATTATTCTGATTTTTATTATTAATTCATAATCATTATAAAAAAAATCATTACACATACATATTGTGAGTCTTACAAAATTGTCAAAATAAACATAATAATAAATAAACAATACAGAGAAAATAAAATCCTATGTGTTTATCCTAATTGAACAGTCCTCCCCTGATAGTTCCTTGGCTGAATTTCTTGGCTGAAAAATAATATTGTCTTAAAGAATTAAGACAATATTATTTTGAAAAAAATTAAAAAAAAAAAAATTACAAAATGTATTATGATTTATTACGGGACATCTTACACACGGTTTCTGACCTTAAACTAAGCATAGCTTGTGATATGGCTGCCAGAGACTGATATACTACCTACATAATATAGGTACATACTTTTAATACATACTTATATCGATAGCAACTACGAGTAAGACACAGAGCAAACATTTATGTTCATCACATAAATGCTTGCCCTGGGTGGGAATCGAACCCACGCTTCTTTGAAGCAGGCGAGTCAGGGTCATTAACCACTCAGCCACCAAGGCAGTCAAAGAAATCAACTACGTACTTATTTCTACCAATTTTTGAATACAAGCTTTTCAGTACTTCGTCTTAAGATAAATGTTAAACAGATGTACAAACTTCTCCCAGCGGATTACTTACAATTTCTCCGACGCTATAACTGTTACAATTTGTACAACAGTTTCAATAAAATTGTCTTTGTTGCTTCTGTTGAGATATTCACAGATGCTTTTAGGTTTGGCTGCACTAAGACTACTACGCGACTTCTAGACGACGCTAAAAACATTGGATAGAGTTTGTCCAAAAAGAGAACCGTTGTGGCGTTACGGTGAACTAGGAATAAGATTTTAATCAGCAGCCAAGGTACCGACTATACTTGGTAGACACGAGTACTGATGAAAGCCGAATTGGTGTCTATTAAGTTTCAAACACTTTTAGTTGTACTAGCAATAACAGAGCAGTGTTGTCATAGTAGCAAAATTAGTAAAATGGCACACGGACGACCTCACCAATGACGCTTCTTATTTTGCACAAACTCTACACACACTCAAAATAGTAAATCTAGGTGGATCAGTATAAGCAGGGTATTAATAGTGGTTTTCTTTTATTTATTAACAGATAGAGATCTCTAGATGATGGATTTTTTCTAGGATATAAATGTTTATGGTAATTTTGTCGTTATCACCAACATTTACTGAGATAAATTTCACATCATATTTTCAAATGTTTTTTTTGTACTTTCGAGATTTTGTGATTAACTCACGAACAAAAGCACCCGTTCCATACTTACAAAGTTCATTAATTCTCGATAAAACAGTTTGAAATATAAAATAGTATAGGTACTTAGCATGGAAAAGCTGTTTTTTTTTTACCATTTTTGTGTTGATTATATCTAAAAGGTGTTCTTAATGATGAGTACAGTTTTTTTTTTATAATTTATCCTCCCTCTTGAGTTACACTTTGTAGGTAAAAATGTGTGTTCAAGTCAAAACTTCAAGGAGTTTTGTTCATATTACGTATTCCTTAGATTACCTACCTGCTTTTAATATTGGTTGTAGTTTGTTTTCCAACAAAATATAAATAAAAAAGTTAATTGATCATAATTTATTGTAACCGGTGACACCTATCTTTTTCAAAACTAAACTTAAAACAATATGATTCTTTTTGTAGTCAAAGCGAAGTAACAACTCATAAGCTAAAAATATTAAACAAAGATATATATTTTTCATGTATAAAATAATGCCACAAGTTTGATAAAATAAGTTTGACTAAAATAAAAAATATATAATATCGTCATAAATCCCTCTGCACATTTAAACGAAAAAGTCCAAACAAAAGTGTTTGAAAGTGTCCAACATATTTTCTAGTGTGCCCAAGCACATACTGCGTAAAGTTCTTCGTAGAATTTAATGTCCAACATAAAACTAACCGAGAACATGACAAGCAATAAAAGACCAAAGAAAATTGGTTTATATTTTATCTCTCAGACACAGAGACCACGTATTTTCCAAAACAAAGCTTACAATATGTTTCCTATCTTTCATAGTAAACAAACAAGAATTCCTGCATCGAGAAGCAAAATAGTAAAAAGAGGAATAAAGATAATAAAAAAATCGTAAAGTTCCAAGAATGAGCTACTACAAAGTTGTGATGAACCCGTGTACAATGTTGACGCACGCGAACGTCTGTCTCTAATAAGTTAAATGAAACAAAAGGAAATTTTCGTACGTATTCGTCATCACCAGTCTCTTCGCTACTTAGTACAGGCATTTTCAATAGATTAAAAAAACTGCTAATTGTTAGATATGTAGAGGCATCAGGCCCAATTTGAGAGGCGCCATTGTAAAATAGCAATTCAGAGTAGCCCTGTTTCTATTTCACTTTATGCACTTTTTAGAGAGAACACTACCTTGACGTTGATTTTAAATTTACGGTGGGGCTTTTAAAATTGGGCTTATAATAAAACCTTATCATCTTGTGCCTATAGTGAGATTTTCCGACTCCTTGGGCGTTTATGGAAATGTATGGTATGCTGATCACCATTGCCATTTACCATCATGAAACTAAACAAAATTAAATCATCAACCAAAAAAATATGAAAAAATAAAGCAGCAATTCCACAAAATTTCGATCGAATTATTTACGGTAGGTTATTGTCAACCTATTAAAGTCTGTAAACTTTGCAAATCAAAACTTTTTATAAGCAGTATATTATACCTTAGATTTAAAGAATTTTATTTATCATTAAAGACATTTCTGTCGCTTACATGATAAAAATAACTTAATTAACATTTTAAAATATCTTCGTCGCACTCAGTACATAAATATAAACATAAAAAAACAAAAATTCGTGATAAAGCAATAAATATTACAAAACTAAACAATAATAATATATTTTTAATACTCTATCAATAAACACTCAAGCAAAGTCGGGGAAATTGTTCCAAGATTGAAGCTATCATTCTTCTGAGACGACTTCTATAGTGGCGTTAAGCTCCGATCTAAACTACACTCCATGCTGAACGACCATGTTCTATTAGTAAGGGGCTAACATTTAAGCGGTCGGCTTTGGTAGGTACTAAAACTAGTTTTTGGCCCAATAAGCTTTAATAAGCAAAACTAATGGAGTTGCAAGCTGGAGCTGGAATAAAATTAATATTTTTTAAGACAAAAAACGTTACCTTGTATAAGTTTACCTTGTATAAGTTTACCTTGTTAAATTTTAATGTGTTGTTTCAATTTAACAAATCGTACGTTTAATTATTGAATAACACTAAAGATGTTCCGCATAAACGCTTCACGCACTACAATCATAAATATAGCCTCCACTCAGATTCCCCGGGTCAGAAGTGGTATAGATAAAACACCCTTACAATAACCTTGATCTATTGCTCAGACTCTATCTAAGTTATCAAACTCAAGGTAGGGTGGCTTTTTGCGAATTTGTCCATTTCTCAGATGTCAAATGTTTGGTCGACTCGCAAGACAGTCTACTCGTGAAATTATATAACTCCGGCTTTGCAGATTCATTTGCTGATCACAAATTTTTGCCAGAGTTTACGCCAACCATTTGACGCAGGCTCTAGTAAATCTCAGCTGCATCTAGCTGACACAAGGGGCAAGCCTTCTTGGTCACGTTTGCGCCTCGTCATCGAGCTCTAAGAGTCTACAAATTGTGCATACAGTCTGGCAGCTAGCCAGCAGTTTATAAATGTAGTGTTCCGACGTAACGAGCAAATTATTCCGAGCATCCCTTGTTATTTTTCAAGAATATTACAGTGTTTGTGTACGCGGGCAATTCTTTTTGGGAAAGTAGTGGTATAATTGCAAGGTCAGAACTTAACTGAATTCGTATTTTTTTCTATATTATTATCTCAATCTATTTTTGTTTACTTCTTATTTCTACTGTCTCTTTACATATTTTATAATAATTCTGATGAGATCCTTCTAGACATAAAATCTAATGGAACGAAATTTTTGTAAGCACCTTGCAGAACTTTTTTTCATAAGATTTTTTGTTTGTTGAATCATATGTTTGTTAAAAAAATTAAAACATTTGGTTCACCAACGTCTCAAAAAATAAAACAGAAAACAAGAGTGCCAGATATTTGGACTCCCGGCAAATAAGACTTGGCTTCTCGTTATAAACTCAATGAAAGGATTGACCTACAATACAAAAATATGCGGCGCGTGATGTGTATGACAATAAAAAATAAAAAATATATATCGCCGAGCAAAAGCTCGCAAATAATCCAGGCATTTTTCGCGATCTGAATGCGCGACACGTAGGAAGGGCGGGACAACGTTCAACATACAGTTTTTATTTCCGTACCTAGTTGAATGACAAACATGCTTTTTTCTGTTCATCTTGGCGTCGCATGCTTTGCATTTGCCATGGTGAAGTATTACGCTGTATTTTTTCAGAAATTGACGATAATTTAAAGGCATTAATAGGTACATTCTTCCGTTGCACGCCGGCGCATCCACGGCCAAGGTCAACTAGCAATAAGCCAACACACGCGTGTGTGTGTCGGTTTGCACTTGCTTTACTTGCTTACTTCGAATTACTAATACCTGGTATTATTTCCCTACGATTTTTGTTGGTATGTGTGCGCCTGCGGTCGACATACGGCTGTATCCTTTGTTAAATCTAATGGGAACAGTTTATTGCAGCCGTTTGTAGACTTTTTCCCTTAATTCACGTGTCCAATTGTAACTTATATTGTATGTTTGTTTTTACTAGTAAATATTTAAATTATACCAAATGGTGTACAACACTTTACAGATACAGTGAGATACAGAGTTCTCTTATTCGGATGCTAACAATGCTCAATAAACGTTATATTATTAGTTACTAGCTGCCCGTCCCGGCTTCGCCCAGGTACAATTGGTTAAAGTTGAAAAATTTTATAAGTGTTATAGGCCCAATTATGAAGCCGCCATCGTAATTATAGGTAATAGCTAATTAGCATATTTCTGTTTTTTTTTTTCACTTTAGGCATTCAATAGAGAGAACACTTTTACGTTGCTATTAAATTTTTAATGGCGCCTTCATAATTGGGCCTTATGTCTACTTACTACGTCATGTATACGTCACACACATGATGACCGCAATTTTGCGCGTTTGATATTACTGTGGCAAATACAGCACAAACATTTCAGCTATAGAACGCCTAATGCTGGTCATAGGGCTCTCGCTCTCCTATTAAATCTTGAATAAAACCATTGGGAAAAATTTGCATCCATCGTAATAAGGCGGGAACGCCAGTAACTGTGCACCTGTTGTCTGTAATCTTGGGTAAGATGGCATACGCTGCGCGGATTGGTTGGTACCTTGGTATCTACGTGATCTTTACTCGAGAACTTTTGAACCCTTTTGGTCAATTGTCTTATGTACTTCGTTTGCCTTGTTAACTGTCATTTATTTCAAACCTAGTTGATATATTTTTTCAATTTATTAATCCGCTGGGCTGGTACTGTCAAGTGTCACGCGGGGTCAAATATTATGGAAAAAATTGTATTGTACTACGTAAAATAATACATTTCAAATTAACATCCTGAGGACTTCTTTCTGATTTGTAATCGACTTCCAGAAATATTATAATTTCACGCTAATGGGTTTTTAGGGCCCCATGGCCATAAAGGTCATTCGTTCTAGGAATTGTGTTCTATCCACTACCACTTACAGACATCACGAATGTTTTCTAGACTAAGTTGATTCGCTTAACTTAGGTTCTCCCAACATGTAGGAGTAGGTAGGTACTACATAAACCGGCCTAATAGCGGAGAAATTAGGATACATTGGAACAACTAAATTGGCCAAGTGCGAGTCGTACTCGCGCACGAAGCGATCCGTACTTTATATGGAAGCCTCCATCATTATATTTTATTTTAATTACCTATTTATTTTTGAAGAGAATATACAACTTAGTATTCTATTAACACTGCAAGCATCATCGTGTTGTCTTTATTAATATCGAGCATAAAAGTCACGTTTCTTGTATGGGAGAAATCAAGAAGAGTTGAGAACCTCCTTCTTTTGGAAGTCGGTTAAAAAATCTATGGAATAGACTATTACCTATGTACCTAGATTTAGTGTCATGCACTCTCGCCCTTAATATAGGTAGCTCTTTATCTATGGGATGATAAAATACAATCTGTTATTGCTACGTTCTATCGTGGCACAGAATATTTATATGTAGGTAACAGGGCGCGCAGCATTAGGTATATTATTGGTCATATCTTCCAAAATATTAATTGTTATTATTATTATTATTGTTATTATTAATATTAAATGTTCAGCTTGACAATGTCTCCGACTTATGTCGGAGGAAGTACAAGAGGAACAACAACAAAATATTAATTGAAATTGTTTAGCGTGAAGCGTAATTAAAATGGCCATGCTAATGATAGTATTTAATTCGATACAATTTTGCTCTCACTTTAAGGTGATAAAAACGTTTATAGTGGAAAAACCTTAAGAGATAGACATATCCTATTGCGGACTTTTTGTAGATATTTTTTTGATCTACAATACAATCTTCTTGTTAATATTACGCTGCCCTAAGTCTCTTTATTTCACCAGCGTAAGTGGCTTAACCTTTCGAGCATTACATTTTTTTCCGACTTGACAGCAAATATTCATTCGTTATTAACTGTTTGTATATTCAATTGTATAGCTAAAAATCTTCTCGTAACATTCTAAAAGATAGGTTAAACTGCATTCGAATAATGTGTAGTTAGGAATGCGTAGTTAGGAAGATATAAGATACTCGTAATACAAAGACAGACACACGAAAATAGCTACTTTGCTTAATACTATGTAGTGAAGTGAAAACACTTATTAATATGTTACAGAGCACTTGAGCTTTAAAGATTTGTTTAAATTGTTCAACAAAATTAACCCCCAGTAGTATCCTCAACCTTCCCTTTCTTTTCGGTCCTCTCTATAGGTATATGAGGTACCAAAAATGAATTTAATTGATAAGTGAAACAAGAGTAAATTGGCTATAGCAGACAGACAATATGAAATAAAAAGCAAAAATGCAACTGAAATTAATTAATATTCTGCATAGAAATTTGTTTATTATTTACCTACCATATCATTGCACAACCACTTCAATATAGTTTTATTATGATTTTTTTTTTCTCTATGAGTCATACATACATTCAACTGAGCAGCTCGCGTTTGAATTTATACTCAGTTTAATCTTTCAATAACGTCTGAAGAAGACTCAAACGAATTCAATTACAACTTGTCTAAAACATTGCACACCGTGAACTCTGGATTGAAAAGGTCATCAAAGATACCACAGGGAGTTAATAATAGAAATACCGCACAAATTCTAGAATTTTAGTTTTACCTCTACCTACCAAAGTTTATTAAATTTTCAGAATAAATGCCAGTATTATTTTTCCAACAATTTTTAAATTGGATTTGTTTCGCTTTTTATGTGAGCCAAAGCTTTCGCAAAAGTTGTAGTAGATGATGCCCTAGTAATTCGTTTACTTTTGAAAATTGAATTGACAAAGAAAAAAAGTTGATTTTCTATAATTTAAGCATTTCAAAAATACTTTCGCAGCAAAATCTAATAATGAAAAGCGTTGCTATAAAATATGCTGTTTTAAAAATGTTGTTCATTAACTCTATTACGCGAATGGATTTTTTTAAATTCAAGGAGTCTTAGGCTGTTTTTACATTTAATGAAAGTGCTCACTGTATAGCTCAAGCTATAGGGATCAATTATACTCATGATAGCGCAGATTAGTTTAGTTAGCTGTTACCACTATAAACTATCTTGCTAAGCTAGCCATAAGAGGTAGGAGAGAGGTAGAGCTGGAGGCATAAGTGCATGAGAATTAAGATAAAACGCGCTATGAAAATAGCCGATCATGTTTGGTATGCCCAAAATATAGCATTTGTACCAGCCTTTTTAGTAGTCCACTGCAGGACGTAGGCCTACCCACGAAGGGTGATTGGGCCATATCCACCATGCTGGCCCAGTGCGGGTTGGTGGATACACATACGCCATCGAATTTCTTCTACGAACGTATGCAGGTTGCCTCACGATGTTTTCCTTCACCGAAAAGCCTGTGGTGTGAAATTCCGTACATAAATTCCAAAGAACTCATTGGTACGGGACCGGGGATTCGAACTCACGACCTCACGATTGTAAGGCGGGTGTCACTACCTCTTGACCACCACGGCTTTTCCTCTTGACCACCACGGCTTTTGTACAGTTTAACTTAATCAAAGTAGGTACACTTGTTCAAAATAAAGTTATAGCTAAATACTATTTGTCACCATCGTCCAACTTTATCCTCCTATTTGATCTCAATATTATCTTAAACAAAAAGCGTATTTAGTTACAAAACTCATAGAGTCTGTCAAACTTTACTAAGGTCTCATTCTTGGTTTACACCTACTAATATAAAAACGATCATTCTCTCCCATAAAATTTACCATAAAAACTGCAACTGCAATGTGCAAACTCAGACTGGCAGTTTGTCGTCCCGCTCCGGAAGCGAAACGAGGCGGCCGCTTCCCCGACGACACAATGCATCGTCCGTTGTGAAACAACTGCTGGTGTTGTTACCTCGGATAGAAGAAAAAACAAGATGGTTTGTCCATATCCTAAAATCATTAAGAAAATTATCAAATACTTGTAGGAACTTATACCGGTATTTTAATTCTCCACACTATAGTAGGAATTATTTAAAAAATCACAGTCCTTACTTATTATTTTTTTTAATAAGGATTCTTTTTAATTAATTTTTGTTTTAAGGAAGGTATTTTTATTTTTCTACATTTAGCGTAGAGCCCCATTAATTAGTTCGAAAAACGGTCAAAATGTCAGAAATGCAATCGACGCAATTGATTTTCAACAAGTTACTTTGTAAAACGATGTACTGTAATGACTGTATCATTACAACCATTACATGTCTATGAATGCCCGCGGATTGAAACGATATTGAAAATGAAACATGCCTAGGGCTTCAATTTATTGTCATGAATATTTGTTTCTTAGCTTCTTGTTGCAAACGCAATGGCGTTTCAGTCTATGAGCCGCTTTGTAGCCACATTAATTTTATCACGGCATCAAAATATACTTTTAAAAATAAAACAAATATTCATGTCAATAGATTGATCATTCTCTCTCATAAAATTTACCATAAAAACTGCAACTGCAATGTGCAAACTCAGACTGGCAGTTTGTCGTCCCGCTCCGGAAGCGAAACGAGGCGGCCGCTTCCCCGACGACACAATGCATCGTCCGTTGCGAAACAACTGCTGGTGTTGTTACCTCAGATATAAGAAAATACAAGATAGTTTGGTCCATATCCTTAAAACCATTAAGACACGAGTTCGCCAACGCTGGTTCTAGTTAAACGTGTGGTTACTGTATTTAAACAACTGTTAATCTCGGATCTTAGACTTTAGAATTTATTAACCGTTGACTAATTTTAAACGGTTTTATAACACAATTTTGCCGTTCATCATGCACTAACCGTTGTTTGAATAAAATAATCACACGTTTAAACTTAAACAAGCGTTGATGAACTCAGTTCTAAGAATATTATCTAACATTTAAACTGTACTAGTCTTTAATTCTCCATATTCTTTTAAAACTCTGACACCAGGGCTAGCCATTCGGCCTACACGAACTTCTTAATTTTTCACACAATATACTTTACTAGGGAAAGTATTTTTAACAAGGACTTGCCTACAATTACAACTTGCCTACTAATTAACTAAACATTCTAAATTATTTTGTTATATTTGTTATCGTTTTCTGAGACTAACAGAAACAGTTATGAAGTGTGAGACTCTCTTTCTTTTTCTTTTCTTTCATCCATTGGTGTAGCATTGCAACCAACTTACTTTAAGAACTAAGCTAGGGAGCCACTAATGCAATATCTCAGTAGATTTGCTTGAAAAACGGATAAGTTTCATCATTCTGCCGACTGCACATTTTAATTTGCAGGTCTGATGCCGTCACAGCCGTGATGTTACTCTACTTCTATTCAATGTGGCACATATTGTTCGTTCAATCAAACTGCATACTATACAAACAAGAGTAAACTTCGATCAGAAGTTTAAATTAAAAGTAATAGAAAATTACAATAATCTAATAAAAATAATGCACAAAACAATGTCAAGGTTAGCCTGGTAATATTATGGTGTTAAAAATATTTTTGGATAGGTACTATTTAAAAATTCGCAGCTCTTCTTTTTAACCGACGAACAACCGGAGGAGGTATACAATTCGACGCATAACTCTTTTTATAGTGGTCCGATTTCAATAACTCTTTTATCATTAGAAAGAGTATACCTACTTCGAAATTGGTCCCATTTAAATTTTACTGAAACCGGCTGAGCTTGATAAATCAACAATAATGTGAAAAATGCTACATCGATCTGTGCGGAATATTCGCGAATTCTGTACACGAATGAAGTCTGTCATGCTAAATTTTGCAAAAAAGTAATTTTGTTGTTTTTTTTTAATTTTGGTTATTTTTAGCTTTATTTTTGTTCTGAGGTAGGTATTTAATTTATTTCTCTGTTTTTAACGTAGAGCCTCCATTAATTAGATCGAAAAACGGTCAAAGGTCAAAAATGCAATCGACGCAATCGATTTTCAACAAGTTATTTTGTAAAATGATGTACTGTAACGGCTGTAATGACTATGAATGCCCGCCGATTGAAACGATATTGAAAATAAATATGCTTGGGGCATCAATCAATTGACATGAAACATTACGCTTTATTTTTAACCGACTTCCAAAGAGGAGAGGGTTCTATGTTCGTCTGTATCTATTTTTATGTGTATTATAAGAGGGTAGGCTAGGAAAACCCATACAGACAGCTGCTCCGAGCGCGGCGGCTCACTTTCCACGAGCGCGCTGGTGCTGAGCAGACGTCTTATAAAGGTCGCGTAAGCTATTTATATTTTTGATTGTGACATTTTAGTTCTTATTGTGCGTTGGTCATTCGTTTCGTTTAGTGATTTTGAATTGAATTGTTGTGATATCTGATTTTGCTGTTCATATTTTTGTTATTTTACTAATCTAATCCACTTCTGATCCCTAAAAGTACATTCACCGATATCTTCGCCAATTGTAACTTAAATCAAAAAATATTTTTAGTTCGTAAGAGTAATATTTTCGAGGCGGTTCCATATAAATTTTATAGAAATTGGCTAAACCGTTTTTGAAAAATTAACTTAAAAATGTTATACATCAAATCGAGCGAACTATTTGAATTTTGTACACAATGGAAGTCAGTTTTGCCATTTTTTGCGACAAATAATTACTAAAAATATACCTACTTTGTTGCCATGATAAAATTAAAGTGGCCACAAATCGGCTCAAGGACTGAAAAGCTATAGAATATCGCTGCAAACCATCGAAATGGCATTCTTTCTCTAGGTTGCAAACGCTATCGATATAAGGAAGCTACTTTGTAGAAAAATCGTAGCATAGAATATAAAGTGCTCGATGTATGCATATCCCGAGATCCTCTTTCGCGGTTTTTTGCCTCGGCTCGATTTCCATTCGATATCAATTAATATTCAAATGGGATTTTTTACTGCTCACTATATCTTGCCAGAGAACTGATATTATAAAGCTCCAGCTTTTTCTTGATTTGTCTTGAATATTCTGTCAGAAAATTAAGATGCGCTTTAAAGATATGGTTAAATATATTCGTGTTTATCGTATTGAATCGTTTATCATATCGTTTTGAAGTTGTTGACTCGTACGTCTACCTAGGACAAGCGGTTTAGTTAATCGCCGAATCCAACTCAGTCACTCGGAAATTGCGTAACGTCTCCTCAATGCCTCAAGTCGAAAGTTTTCGACCAGTGTGCGTCGCCAGTGATGACTTAGGTATGGTACAGAAATGTGGTCTCTCACAAAGGGCAATATCAAAAAGCTTCAAGTAGCCCAACGAGCTATGGAGAGAGCTATGCTCGGAATTTCTCCGCACTGACCAGCGGTGGACGTCATGTGGCAGATAGATGGATGAATGGATATTCGTTTTGCGCTTTGTTAATGATAATGATAATGTTTATTTTCCAAACTTAAGGACTATGTACATCTTTTTACAGATACAGTAGGTATACAAGAATCAAGATTAGTACTTATTCTAAAGATTGTACAATTTACAAATGTGCGCTGCAACCCAAACTAGGGTGACCTGTTTGCTGAGTGTGAGTTTTGTCGTAAATATGACGCGCTCTTCGGCGAGCGCGTAAGCATGTAATTTGTATGAACTTGTTGTGTTTCAAAAACGCGCCGCTAGTGGCGCTGTACATTTCCTCATACAAGATACATGCTTACGCGCTCGCCGAAGAGCGCGTCATGTTTACGACAAAACCCACACTCAGCATACCGTGTCGTGGGCTGCAGGCTCTTCCACTTATACTAACAAGATTATGGTTCAATATTAATGGTAAGTTAGATGTGATAAATTGTGAGTGTTATGTGTAGTGTAAAGATATTACGCGTAGATATTATGCGTAGAATAAACATTAATACGTATGTATTAATGTTTATTCTACGTGCATTGCAATTGCATGTTATGTCGAAAATTTTGTTGTTTTAATAATATTTATAGAGTTATTAGTGGTTTTTCCCATCAATCTCCCTTTTTAAAATAGGGTTTTTAAGCGGATTTGCTTCAAGTTGGTATTTTTTTATATGTCCTGATGTTAGTTTGTATGGCGCTTGCTGCGTACAGCTCCCATTTTTTACTAAAGTTAGTAGACAAGTCATTTATGTTTCTGGAGAGATCTGATATTAATTATCTAAAAAGACGAAAGATTTTCTTTGGTGTTATTTATGAACGGATTTTGTTTATATTTGGCATAATTATGCAAATCCTTACAAAAATGGGAGTGCGAAAATGGTTTAGGGTCACCAACTACCTAATATTTACAAGGTCAAAATCCTGATTGTAAAGACGTTACCAAATATTATATAATCATTTCATAAGTATATACTAGGGTATGCTTTAATTGCAGCAAGCACAAAAGATTATACCGCTCCAAAATGAAGTGCCATTTTCAAGAGGTCATAAACAATGCTTGGCCAATAAGGAGCGTGTTGATATTGCTATATAAATAAGGCTCTGCCTTCCAGCGGGGCGTCTATCGTTTGCAATATCTAGATTACAGCACGGGCTGTAAGAGTAAACTTGGCGAGAACATGGAATGCGGTAGAATCGACGTCACTGCTGCTGTAGCACTTACAGCGTAGTTTGACTAGGTGTTTGTCAACGATCACTGAAGTTAAGCAATGTTCCGTACGGTCAGTTCTTCGATGGGTGAATGCGCATGGCACTTCCACCTGAGCGCTACCGTGGTTCGGATGACACGTTAAATTGTAGGTCTCAATTGTTTTAACTGTTTAGCCATGTCAGAGGCCTTCAGACGGCGGCGCTGCCCAAAGACAAAAATCCGTAAAACGTGATGTTTTTCGTCGCACAGTTAGGCGTAACTGTTACTGATACAAACTTGAAAAAAATGCAGAGCACACAATAATAGTTGACAAGAGAGAATTTTACAATAATATTGCAAAAAAATTTTGGTATATGGAAAAAAAATTACAAAAGAAAGCTTGAGATAAAATATTTCGTTTCTCATTTCTCAATATTTAAATCGATAACTACTATATTTTTTGTAATCATGAAATAGGAAATTTATCAAACTAAAGACATATCTATATACCTAGGTATATTTTATTGCAAACACGGCTTCATTCCTTTTTAAACGAACTAAAACTGCGAAGAATTATCGAATTCTTATCGTTTCGTCTAAAAACAAACGACACGCGATTTTAAACTCTATTTGTATACGGCAAAATATTATTGTAAAATACCCAAAAGTTTACTGTTGGAGTGTCTTAAAACCTAGCGGCAAGACACCAGCGGATGGATACCCGGCCCATACGAACTTATTACTTCTGCTGCAGTGTTGTTATGTTGTTGCATCTTGGCCTCCGATCAGTTTTGCTAATGGTTTTTTCAGACAGCGTGTACTATAAAATTCGGTGTTTTGAGGAAAGGGGCCAAGAGTAGGCGTCGAATTAAATACAATTTGCGAAAATCCGTAGAGTTGCTACGGCTACAGGGTTACTGCCATGGGCTTTGGTATTTGTGATTTTTTTAACTGAAAGCCGTATAATACGGTAATTCTCGTAGCATTGGCAATATGTTATACTATTCACTGTCACAATTTTTATAAATTTACGAATTTTTGATACTCCATTGTACACTATACTTACCGTTTTTTTTAAATTAAGACGATGTACAATCTATTAATCAAAAGACGTGACCATAGTTTTAAGCGATGATGGAAAATGTTACAAATTAAACTTTAAAACATACGTGTAACGAAGAATAACCAAATATACCAAGGATATGCTACCTATAACGTGAGTTCCATTCTTACTAATATAGTGAATGGTGACAACACTAGGAGGCGACTAAGAGTAGAAAAATTGATGATGCTAATTGCCGTAATAAAACTGTAGACATTCTATACTTACGAGTATATTTCTGCTTATTAGGTAAACATACCTATTTTAAATCGATTGCACTAACACATTCGCGTCAGAACTGCAAAGTCGTAAGCATCTGAATAGCAGCAGCTAAGCAAGTCCAAAATACAAAGGACACAACTCTGGCGTACTCACTACAAAAGGTTAAGTTCTTACTCGACCAACTCAATATTGAAATTGTTTCTTTAGTCCTGTAAAGGTTTCAGTTCTAGTCGATAGCAATCTCTGGTTCCAGAGTCCAGACTCAGTTGCATAAAGTGAAGTACAGAATTTGTCCAGTGGAACCGATATGGCGTCCAGCGCTTAATGGAAGTCTCTATTGAATTTGTTTTGCTATTCTAATAAATAACTAAGTGTTCGCAGTGCAGCGAACGTATAAAGGTTCGAGCACACAAAGAACTCGGTTGGAAAATTGGAGGGCAATGTAATGCCAACATCACTATCATCACTATGTTTTTTTAAATATATAGAGTGATTCAAGGGAAAGGTTTATATGCATATTACACCTTTGCGAAGCCGTGGCGGGTCCCTAGTCTATACAATAAACATAAGATGTCATAAAATAAAGTCGCACTTGGTGTGGTGAGGCAGTGAGCAGCAAGCAACAGTTTCTATGTTTTTTATACGTAGCATTTTTTTAACAAATAACGCTTTAGTGTCAATGTTATTTATAATATTGTTAATGTAAATAAATAATTAAATGAGAGTCAGCGAAATCAAAATTCAAATATTTTGTAAAACTAATATTTTAGAAAGAATTGTTTACCATTATTTATTCGAATGAAATAATTGATTTGCAAAACGTGAAGGTCATAATAGGTATCTTAGAAAGTCATAATAGTGTAATTAAGTTACGAAGAGAAAATAAACTAAATTTACAACACTTATTGTATTCTATAATATCGTCAAAACATAGTGAAGATGTGCAGTCCACAGTAAGACATAAACTCAATGACTTAATTTTGTTTTGCTCATGTTTCAAATGGATGAATTAAGTTCACCAGTATAGAATACTGCGGCAGCGGTGTCACAGTGTGCTCTTACCCTAAAAAGATGGTATTTAGTTCTCACCAGGGAATATACCCAGTAGAAAATCTTAATAGAACTTTAAAAAAATCCTTTCAATTTATTGCCAAGAAATTTTGATTGTAAATATTAGAAGAATATGTAGGTACTATTCATTCAATTTATTTTAGTGCTTATAGCGTAGTTTGACTAGGTGAGTCTTAGCGATCATCAAAGTTAAGCATCGGTCGACATGACCCCGGTCATCGGATAGGAGACCGCGGGTGGCATTTACAAGTGAGCTTAGATGGCACAATAAATTGGACAAGTTCTGGACGCTTCAAACATGTCAGAAGCCTTCAGGCTAACAAACTCTGACACCAGAGCTAGCACCCGGCTCACACGAACTTACTAATTCATAATCAACACTGCAAAATGTATTGCAACATGATAATTATGTAATAATTATTTTAATGCGGTTTTTAAGTAAGTAACTGCACATAATTACATAGACTTTCTACATCAATATCTGAGAGCAAATAAAAAAACCAAGAGGGAACGTCGTTGAACAATCAAGTGAAGCCAGTTTTTTATACATGTGTGAGTGCGTCGCTGTTGCGCCGCCATAGTTCGACTGTCAAGCCAAGGCGTAGTTTCCTTGTACGTTGATGTGTGTGTAAATTATCTGTACACGGCAAGGCGTAGTTTTGGTCGGCCTCACTTGTTTGTTCACAACATTCTGTCTTGATTTTTTTATTTGGTCTGAGTTGTTTATTTTGTCATTTTTTGTATTTTACTGACTTTCTAGCTTGTGCCAAAGAAGATATAATAATACTACCTTGTGCTACCAGATACCAGATTAATACATTTACATATACAAAGAAAAAAGTATCCCCTGATTAGTTTATACGCTGCTTATTCGTAATAAGTAGTGCTACAACAAACTAGTTTCTCGGGATCTGTGATTTAACGCTGTTTTGTTCTTGTGCTGAATCATCTAACTTTATTATTTACTGCTGAACTTACAACACAGAACCTTGTATTTGGTTTATTTATACCTAAGGAGTCTTCTAATGTATTAGTTCGGATCACGCAAGGTTTGTTAGGTAAGGAAACCTAATACAGGTCGAAGTTAAGTTCGGTTTGTTCGTAATTTAGTTTGATCTTTTTCTTTTCTCAGTTTACCCTTCACTTGGATTTATAGTGAACAATTTTTCAAACTTTGTTTTATATCATAGAGGTGATCGGCGTACTTAAGGTGAGGCATTTTTGCGCGAACTAGGATTTTAGGAGGTGAGGTGTGGGGGCCGCCCGTGCGTCTCACGCGCATGAATGTATGAACGGGCGGCAAAAAATTAGCAAAGGTCTAGCGTTGGCAAGCGCTCGATTGCAATTGACGGGGTAGCGGGCGGCGCGGCGTCTTGTCGAACCGCTGGGAAATATTCAAGTTTTGGGATAAATATTAAACTCAAAAATATAGGAATTTAGTTGGAACCCAAATTTTAGTAGGTTCTCTGTAGTATTTAAAGAGAAACATTTCCATATAATAATGATGCGGAAATTCAGAAATTTCATTATTAAATAATTCGATTTAGACTTTTACATTAAGCTATTTTTAGATGTTTTATAATCGAGTAAAGTACACCCTATCGTGTAACAAATTAGCACATTACATAGACAATATCCTTAAGTATATCGCATATTTTTTGCAAGACCGGTATTTAGTAGTAAATACCTAAAAAATTTGATCTAGCAAAACGTTTTTCTCCACTTCTTCTGGTTTTAAACAATTTAAAAAATCGATGTTATATAGGTAATAATGATGTTTTAAATTCACAAACTTAGTGCACACGATGTTCTAAATTTAATTTTATTTCGTATAAAAACGGCTTTTGCACTCAGATTTCGAAGAGCAAAAATACTCTTTCCGAGATGGGGGTGATGAAAATTATTTTTATGGCACTGACTTATCTTGTCGATGGGGTTAAAATTTGTATATTTAGGTAACGATTGATTAAATGCTTGACCAGAGTACCTGAGACTTAAAACGATTTTCCTACTGACCTTTTAAGTCACGCTCGATTTGAAATTTCCATCACGCGCGGGTCCCGATACACCGCACTTCGAAGCTTTCCAAAAGCCGAGTTCGAGCTAGTTTTATTTTAAAACCTGACCAGGAAATAGCGTAAACTAAAGCCTGGGTGAGAACTAGCACTTGCTAGGTCATAACTTTGGAGCTGGGTTTGGAATTTAGATCGGCTGGAAATTCGTAGGCGGAATTATTTAAGGAAATTTTTAGTAAAAAGTATAATGGTTTTCCGGATAAAAAGTTAAAAGAGACTTAAATGGTAAAAAGAGGCTATTTAAGCAATTTGCATTTATTTTATCATTAATACCATTACAAGTATGGCAATGTCCTACTTTACTTATAATAACACTCTTCTATAGGTACTTTTTTTTTTTTTTTATTTCAAATAGGTTTGCGTTTGACTACACACTGTACTTATAATAATATTAATACATTGCGCATTAGCGCATTGTAAAGTGGTTCCTTTCCCTGTTCCCGATACCGGTGGGCTACTATTATTTATTTATGTTTAAATGTTTTTTTCTTGTTTTTGTAAAAATATTTAAAAACTAGCTTAAAACCCTCGGCTTCGCCCGCGTTGTCTTAGTACATAGGTAGGTACTTGCTTAAAATGAAAACCGTTCGCGGTTTCACGTAAGTACGTTGTCTTTGTACTTGCTTATAAATAATATCTAATAGTCCGCGGTTTCGCCCGTGTTGTCTTAATACTTGGTTAAAATTATAATAGCCTGCCATTTAGCCCGTGTTGTTTTAGTACTTACTTGCTTAAAATAATAGCCCACGATTCAACCCGTATTATTTTGACACTTGCTTTTAATAATATTTAATAGTTCGCGGTCTGGCCCGCGTTGTCTTAATACTTCCTTAAAATTATGATTGCCTAATGTTAGTCTGCGTTGTTGTATTACTTGCAAAGATAATAGCCCACGGTCTGGCCTGCGTTGTTGCATTGTCTTGGCACTTACTTAAAATAATAATAGCTCGTGGTTAAGGTTAAATAGAGAGTACACTTTTTACGTTGCTATAAAATTTACGATGTAGCCTTCATAACTGGGCCTATTGTCGTATTACTTGAAAGGATAATGCCTACGGTTTAGCCTGAATTGTGTAAGTATTTGCCTAAAATAGCCCACGGATTGGCCTGCATTGTCTCCATCCATCCATCAGCCATAAGAAGTCCACTGCTGGACATAGGCCTCCCCAAAGGATCTCCGATAAGACCGGTTGGAAGAGGCTTGCATCCAGCGTGATCTTACGGTCCTAATGAGGTAATCCATCCACCTTGCGGGTGGGCGTCCTACGCTGCGCTTGCCGGTACGTGATTTCCATTCGAGAATTTTCGACCCCATCGGTCATCAGCCCTCCGCGCTATGTTTCCTGCCCATTGCCATTTCAACTTGCCAATCCGTTGGTCTATATCGATTCGATCTCGCAGAGAGACTCTGTGCATAGCCCTCTCCATAGCTTGTTGGTGGGCTACTTGGAGCTTACTAAGACCGAGAGACCACGTTTCTGTGCCATCAGTCACCAATGGTAACACACACTGGTCGTAAACAGCAATGTCTTAGCATTTGCGTATTTAATTTACTCGTACTTGTAACTAAAGCTTATTACGGAGTACGTGAATATTTGAATGATAAATTGCTGAATTTTTGTACCTAATTAATTCAATACTAATAATAATTGTATGAGTGCCAATGTTAGAAATTTCACACTATTGGCTTTTTATTGATGGAAAACATTGAGGCAACATGTATAGGTACATCCGTAGAGAAAAATATATGTCGTGTACAGATTCCGCAACCCGCGCTCGGCCGGCGTGATGGATATGGTCGATGGCCTAATTACCCTTCGCGGGTAGGCCTACGTTCAGTAGTGCACTATCAATTAAGGCCGGTATATGTATTCGACATGTTTCATTCAGTCATTAGAAGTTTAATTTTGATTATTCTGAACTCATTTTTCCCGAGAGATATTGTGACAATCTCGCCCAAAACCGTTCACCCAGTTAAAAGTGATCGAGACACTTGTAGGACTTTCAAACGTTGTCTGACCCCAGGCAGATGGAAAAATATATTTTATTACTGTCGAGAAACACATAGCGTATTTCTAGACAGTCAGTCAGTTCAAGGATGCTATTATACTCATCATTTGACGAACTTTTACTATGGCACCAACCCCGAAATCACGTAAATAAAATCAACTGTTCAACACAAAAAGTTCATCGACCCGCGACAAAATCTATGGAAAAGGTAGGTAATCTTCGCTTTTTAAGGTTGATCCCATAGTAAAGTACATATATTAACCCGTAATTGACCGTAAGTACCCTAAGCTTAAGGTTATTGGCTCACAAAATAGAAAAAAATCGTCAACTATTAGGGACCCATTTTGCCCCATATAAGGATAAATCATTATCTTAATTCTTTCCTAGATATTTCACTATATTATTAAAAAAAACTTTGTGATTATTTTTTACGCTTATTCAGGGTTACGATTGGTCAAGCGTACAAGGAATACGGGACTTTTCCCAGAACGTCAATAGTTAGTAAGTTAAAATGGTGGCTATTTTAACATAAAATTGAATTCATTGAGATTTTCAAACAGTTTTTAGTGTTTTTTTAAGAAATCGACATACCGAAGGACCACTCAAATTTTCCGGGATGGCAGTACCCTTTTTTTTTTTTTTTAGCCAGGGGAAATCCTTTATGGATACCACCACACCTCGTGGGCAGGCGGGTGGTTATGTGGGAGTCCCGCCAACTGGTCGGTATACCCACCAAAACTCCTAGGTGTTCCTCCACTGCGCCTGGTGTCGGGGCTACGGGCACGCTTTCGCACTCCTCCGCGGCACCCGACAGCGCTGGCCTTCCTCAGGCCCCACCTCGGAGCTTGCGCTCCCTCCAGATTGACGACGTGCCGAACACCAGACACGTCGTTATCCACCACCTGGGACCAACCAGCACTGGGCGTCGGACAGCACCCGCATCCGACAGCCCTGGTCCCGATGCAACGGGTCAATTAAAGTGGCCCCGCGCCTGCCACTACGGCTGCAGAGGATAGGGAGAGCGGCCATCGCGATACCGACACGCCTCTTCCCTTGCAGCCCCACCGCCTCCGCCAACACGTTGGCGGCACCCGTTAGGGCCGCTGGCAGGATGGATAGGCAGCGGCTTCCTCGCCGCCCGTCCATCCCGTCGCCGCACCCGCCTCAATGGGCTCGGCCGCGGCATCGCGATGAACGCGACACCGCAGTCCTCCTCAGTCGACTAGCGACCTACTGGCCAGCCTCTACAAGGGTTTGGGGAAAAAACCCGGAGAGGCGGCCCCACCTCGGGTTCCTCTTCGTTCACCATGGCCCCGTGTCAACCATGGCTACTAAGCCCCCCCGCCACGACAAGGCGGGAACCCACTCGGGGGGGGATGGCAGTACCCTAAGTGGTAATTTGTGTTATTGTCTAGCTTCGTTTCAAATTTCGTTAGAATTCATTTAACCATTTTAACTTAGCTATGTAAAGCTAAGTCAAAATGGTAAAAATAATTATAACAGATTAATTTTGGCTATACCTAAGAAACCTGAAAATTTTCCGGGATAATAATAGTTCCAGTAATAAAACATGTCGTGTGCTTTCTACATACCCGTTTCCATTCGTAACCTTTCAGCTCCTTGGCTGTAATCGATGCTTTTTCACCAACTTTATTATTCCTTTATCTGACTCCTAAAGAAGATTTTTATGATATATTCAGAATAACAGGAAGAACTATATTTTTTATTTAGTATCAAAAGCATCTTTACAAAGTTTCATGTCAATCGGTACAGGAAATAAAAAGTTACATGCAAACGAAAAGGGCCCGTTTTACCCCGTAAGAGATCGATTTTTCAAAATTTTCATCCTTTGTGCTTCATGATGTTGTACGATGTACGTATATTGTAAATTTCAAGTTTATATCATCGACGGTTTGGGCTGTAGCCTAAACTGATTAATATTGGCTATCCCTCAGGAACCCTACAGATTTTCCTGGATATTATTAGTTCCTGTATTAAAACCGGCTGTGTGCTTTCTTCATACCAGATCTCAACCATAACCGTTCAGCTAGTTGGATGTAATAGACGCTTTTTTCACCAACTTTGGGACCTTATTTGACCCCTTAGATAAAAAAAATTCGGAAAAACAGGAAAAAACATAACTTTTATTTTGTTTGAAAAGCATGTATACGAAGTTTCAAGTCAATCGGAACAGGGAATAAAAAGTTACATACAAACGAAAAGGGCCCGTTTTACCCCCTTAGAGGTCGAAAGTTCAAAATTTTTGTCCTTAGTGCTCCATTACGTAGTACAATGTACCTATATTCCAAATTTCAACGTTATATATTTAGCGGTTTGGGCTGTAGACTGTCTGTCAGTCAGTCACTCAGGGAAGCCTTTTATATAATAGATGTAAATACTAGGTACATTATTAAAAACAAAATTAAAGAATTAATACATAATAATATCTGTATCTAGTCTGCAATATTGTTTTTTTTATAGAAATAATCCGACCCCAAGACGACCCACTGACTAAAACATTTCAAATGTATTAAGAAACAATACGTATTTTTTACTCGACAGCGAGGGATCCCAAAAGGAAGGTTATTTTTATATTAATTGTAAATAATAGTTTAGTTAGAAACACATTACACATTATTCCAAACGACAAATAGAAAACCCTGGAAAATGGTCATGATGAATAATTTAGCTTTTGTTCACATCAGTATTATTTTAACTACTTATTTAAAATCTAGTATGACCTCATTCAATATACTTAGTAGGTTTTTTAAATTATACTTTAAGGAAATCAAAAATTCAACCAATTGATTTTAATTAATTGGGCATCCCTAATCTTTATCGACACGACATGACGCTTGGCGAAGATGTCATTAGTTGCGTAAAATACTTTATATTGTTCATTTTGGCATACAGCTAGTGGGTATTGCAAAAGCATTTGCAACAAGTATAATAAAATAGACAGTTAGTTATCGTGTATTCCAATACATTTTGTAGCACAGGGCAAAGAACATTATCCTTTGTCGACTTCGTAAAAGCACTTCGTCACCAACCACTCCTTCAACTGAAAGCAAAATCTGCTGTATGGGAGTTCGAACAACCCTCCGGAAAGAGAATTAAAGATCAAAGCAGCCATGTGTATACATTTTTTTCCTAAACATCTCGAATAGGAGTTGCCTTGGAGGAAATAGAATAAAAATCACCACACTACACTTTTAGAGCAGCTCTTCAAACGGCTCTACGGGTCGTTCCCAACTGACCCATTTAGCCTATGAGCCCCGTTTGTCATGCACAGCCATTCTACGTACCCTAAAAAACCATATACGCAGTCCCAATCGGTGTCGTTATCGATACGGTTTCATTTCCGTGTGTCTGACACGTGGAAATTGCAACTCCGTCCAATGTCGAAATGTCCGCAGCATTGCTTTTTGGGCGCAGATATTTGTTTTACGTCACCAGGGTACGGAATCAGGGGAAATTTGAATGAGATGTAAGTAGGATATGTCATTATCTTTTCGATTTCGAAACACGCTTACGTTTGTACAATCGAGCATACAAGCTGGGCCTCTACTTTTCAAATATGAACACCTAGAAACGTATACTAATCTTTAAGGACGACTTTTTTTCTCGTGATTTTTAATTAAAGTTCCATTTTACGGTTTCCACCTTTACAGTCTATGGTTTCTTTTAAAATTGCCATGTCGAGTAGGTACTGAAGTATTTTCTGAAATGGATAATTTTAAATAAATTTCGAAATTTAAAGTCGTCTTTAAAGATACACGTACGTTTCAAGGTGTTCGAATTTGAAATATATTAGGGTAAAGATAAACATTTTATTGTACACGCCCGTAATAATCGTACCTAAACATAACAAGCCGTACATAACACAGCCTGAAAATACAAAATCGTGTATAAATAGCTACATACACTATTAAATATAAGTCTAGAACGGAAAGGCAATTGAGCCACGATCACACCAGTACAGCACGGCTGTTTCATGCTCTTTCCAATGCATTTGAATAGCAAAGGCTACTACAGTACTGACTAAGCCTTCCACAGGTTCTATTTCAGATATCATTTTGTCATTTTTTTAACGCTATAATTATTTTTCGCCAAAAATCGCACCACCGATTACCACCGTATACAGAATTCCAATAATTTGCACGAATTGAAGTGACATTTTTTAAAAAGCGAATTTCTAAAAAATTTGCATGCGACCACTTCGGAAATACAAAAGAAGTTTTGAAATCGGTTTATAATTGTCGAAAAAATCGATAAGAATACACACCAAAAAAATACATACAGACGAACATAGTCCTCCTCCTTATTGGATGTTGGTAAAAAGGTGTTCAAAGCACTCACTGACATAATATAACAAGCTCATATTATTGTTCGTACATGAAGGCGACGACTCTATCGACATATCGGGTATTCGCGCTTCGTTGGAGCTTTGGGACGGCGACAACGTAATAATATCGGAAAAACGACACTGCGTATGTTACCAACGTAGGACAAGAGTTAAAGCTTTATTCGAATCGCTGATTTGTCGCTTCGTGTACGAATGACCAACTACAGCGTTGTGGTAACTACTTCAGCATGAAAACTTGATGCGTCCTGACTACAGCCTCACATTTATGTGACCTCAATGTCACTTCATACGTATTTATTAGTTTGGCACACCACAATGTTACATTTTAGTCACGCTGTTGTGAACTGGATATTGTGAAGGTTCATAAAATGTTCTCGTATATCCACTGGAAAACGAAATTCCACGATAACCACATAGTGTCGTTTATTGCGATGTGTGTGATTTTTATTCAATTTATTATATGATTTTATAGGTTTTCAATGTTGACGCCTATTACTAATTGAGCTCGAATTGAAATCGCCTTGCATTCAACGCGTTTCTACGGTCGTGATCAAACCGTATATCTACCTTGTTAGTAGACATCATATGCTGCGCATCCCGCCGGTACGGTGGTCTCCGTTCAAGGACTTTATACAGAAATACATAAAATTTTATTCGGGATCAAACAATTAGGTACACAGAAACAAAACACGAAAAACAACTAAAAATAGATCAATTCACAAACCAAGCATGATACCCAATGCTTTGCCACGAAACTGATCCCAGCTCAGCATATTGCTGGTTATATACAACCAGCACTGATATTATGTTGGGACCAGCGTTGACTATATTGACCCTCATTGAAAATTTGCTATAAACCAATGTTCTCCGCCCATTGCTAACTCAGTTTACTAATCCGCTGGGCTTTTATGGCCAGAGAATGGTTTATTGGCAGAGTATAATTAGCATTGAGCAAATTTGCAAGCCGTGGTGGTCTAGTGGTAGTGACACCCACCTTACAATCGTGAGGTCGTGGGTTCAAATCCCGGCCTCGTACCAATGAGTTCTTTGAAATTTATGTACGGATTTTCACGTCACTGGCTTTTCTGTGAAGGAAAACATCGTGAGGCAACCTGCATACGTCAGTAGAAGAAATTCGATGGCGTATGTGAATCCACCAACCCGCACTGGGCCAGCGTAGTGGATATGGCCCAATCACCCTTCATAGGTAGACCTACGTCCTGCAGTGGATTATTAAAAAAGCTGGTACAGTACAGTATAATTAGCATTGGAAATTCCAATTTGACAACCGCATTTAATATTATGACGACTGGACATCTATAGGTAATCCTATTTTGACAACTGTTTGTGAGTGCACTACTACATTTATGAAAAGCACTGACTTTAGAAAGATGTTGATTAGCAAATATAAAATACTTATGTACCTAAATACCTATGCAATAAGAAAAAATAACTCTCAAACACGTAGCTAAAACAACTATACAGAACATATAATGTTACTGTAGTTTATCAACACGGATAGCGTAAACTAAGAACAGGATTTTCGTTTTAAATATACCGAGGAGCATTTTCAGCAGCACAATGCATTTATCCTAATGCTAGCTAATGTAGGCGAAGCTAATGTGTAGTGCTACCAACACAGAGTTTGCTAAAAAGTCTCTACAGAGAGCCGGGAGCCTGTAGGAATGTTGATGTACTTAACCCGGAGTTCGTCGCTAGGCTAATACGAACACAAACGGTCGCTACCGGGTAAAAAATATCACAGTATAAAAATCGCTCTAACTGAATGTATATGTAAATATATTACATTTTTCTATTTTATTTTGTTTGTTTATTCTATTTGCTATTGATAAAAAAGCAATGTTAGTGAAAAACTGTGCCTTTATCAATATTTAATGAATTTACACATGAGATAACCAAAATATTTCTTTTTTTCGTACAATCATGAAAATTGTAAATTTTTTGCTCTTTTTTCCTCAAAGTCATGCAAAATGAAATCAATTATCAAGAGATAATGCAGTATGCTTAGAAAATAGCAAAATATAATCATACCTTTATCATAACAAATCTTGCGATAATTGAACTTCAAATATCACTAAAATCATTACTGAATAAATTTTTAGTCTTGACATTTTGTCTGAAGGTGATTATTTTTCTCGGAATTTTTGGTAAGAACTGTTGTTCACATGTACCTATTTTATTATAATATTTTTATGTAACATATTTCACAGATCTTATATATTTTTTGGTCTTTCTTCCAATTAAAATCTTCGCGCCGAGACTCGTGTGGATCCGGTTTTAGAGGACATTGACATAATGTTGCTTTAAATGTTTTCGCCTAAACTAAGAATGACCTATTAATATAGCTTTTATCATATTTGCTTTGTACTATCTATGTATATACGAGGCATTATTTAGCACTTTTTAAAAGTTTTTTCTACTTGGGCCACACTGCGCTTGCACCTGCGCTTTCTTTATTATCATTGTCAATGAAGTGCGCAATGCCCCAATATTGAGTCTGTTAAATATTACTAATAATAGTAATAATCTTTTAGTTCCACATGATAGCTGCAGATAAATGTCAGAGTAACTATCGAAATCGCATCCATCTCAGTATCACTGTTACGGTTGCTAAGTTCCTCACAATCCCCCGTTTTTTGGTATAATTTCATCTTCACTATCACCTTGTTGTAAGAAAAAACTTTATAACAAGATAATAGTGATGTATCGTGCATACGTCCGTACAAACAAAGTGTTAAACTGATATATCCTACTAATATTATAAACGTGAAAGTTTGTGAGGATGGATGGATGTATGGATGGATGGATGGATGGATGGATGGATGGATGGATGTATGGATGTTTGTTACTCTTTCACGCAAAAACTACTGAACGGATTGAGATGAAACTTTGCAATAATATAGCTTATATATCAGAATAACACATAGGCTATAAATTATAATGATATATTGCGTATGCGGGCGAAGCCGCGGGTAAAAACTAGTAATATATAAATAACTTAAGACACAATAAAAAAGTAGTAACACAAACGGTCGCTACCGGGTATTTTTCACCCACAGTCACTTCACATGTTATTTGCATACAAATGTGTGGCGCCGACTGACTCCTGCACGGGGAGCGTGTCTGTTGTTTCAGTATAGGAAGGTACCTAAAGCGGCAAATTAAAAAAACTAATAGAAAAAAAGATATAAGTGTTTTTACCACCTCTGTGGTATTTTTTACCAGGTAGCGGCGAACGCCGGGTTAAACTTTGTAACATAATGTAAAAGAAGTGAGTAAGTACACTTATTTTTTTAATATAATTATATTCACTTAGATGCTTTAAGTTCAAGTTAGACAATAAAAAGTAAATTCGTATATGTCAAATGGCTAGTGTTGGCGTAAAACTTTTACCACAGCTTGAAAGCTAACGATTTAAAATAACGGTGAATGGTGATAATTATCATCATTTGTTTTTTTTAAGCTACGGTTGTACCTAGTTGTATTCGCCAATCTCAGTGAGTAAAGTTAGTCTTCAGATGGGTATCTGAAGACTTACTTTATTAACGTTTATTTTCTTTTGGTGATAACTTTTGTTTCATTTTAGAATAGTACCAAATCGCTAAAGAACACCTAGAACTGCTTACTCGTATGCTTCATAACGGTATGTGATAAATAAGTGTTTGTTATATCCAAAGTTTACGATGTAATAACGAATCTTAGTATATCCTACTCTAGGACTTGTATAAGCTGTCATCGTACTACAAAGGAGTTTGAACATTTGTCACCATAGAGCATATTCACCCGCCGCCATTATATTTTTTATACGTTTCCGCGCACGGTGAAAGTTGTATATAATTGTATAAGTAGGGGGCACTTATACACACAATAAATGTCTGTAGTATGGTACCCTAAATAAAGTGTCACGTTCTCGAGATATTTCGATGTAAAGATCGCTGTACGAGAACTTTGCGATCTTTATATCAATGATACGGTGATATATAGATATGGTGGGATATGCCAGCTTCCATACAAAAATGTTCAAACTCTTTTATTGAGATTTTAGTTCATCTTCCCCTTATCGGAAGCATTTGTGTTTGAAAAATACATTTTCATGATAATTATCGTCGACCCCACAAGTAACTAAGATTTTAGTTACTTACAAAATTGCAATTGAAATCGTATCAAAACTTACAGTGCCAAGATTCAAGAAAACTCATTCCAGCCGAATACGGAGTTGGAATCATATTAATGACAATATTGAATCGAACCGTGGGATTTCCATTTCTCGATCGAGAATCCACAATGTCTGCACTATGCCTGATATTCGGCGCTTAATATTCATGCTCGGCAGCTCTGCTTCCTTAGCCAGAAATTAGATATTCACTTCTGGGTACGAACTTCGATAACTTTGGAATACTGAAGTTTTTTTGAGAATTTATGCGCACTGAACATATGGAACGTGAATCGTAAAAGTAACATTTTTCCTATGATAGAAAGTATTTCAAACTAATTCACTATAGTTGTAAAAAGTAATGGTACAACACTCACAATGTATCTTGTCAAAATTTTTCTTACTCACTTATACATAGCAGAAACGTTCTGCACAGTAGCAAATAAATTAATCAGACCAGAACAGCTCTGGAACAATGAAATGATTTTTATCGTGCTTCACACACTAGGTGTATATAAACATACACAGATGGCGCTTCCAACAATGTAGTAGTTGGTAAAAATGATAAAACACTTTCACTAATTCGACGCTTTTGCAGACAACGTTTTAGCTTAATTTGGACAAAGCATCTGGGCCGGAATCCCAGAGAGATGCAGGTTTAAATCCTGCGAACACGTCAATTTTTGAAATGTTTGTCACAAAAAGAAAACTCTGGAACACTAAAATGTTTTTTGTTTTTGTCAATTTGTGCTCGTATGGAACTTGGCTTGTACATAAGTGTAACATTTTATGATATCTACTCCTGGAGACCTAAGCGTCTACAATAAATTTAAATTGAATGCGACTCGCATCCAGCTCTATCCGGCGGTATAGTCTGCATCGTATATCACACTATAAATATTTGCATAAATGATTTTAAAATGTAGCATGACTTGTCTAGTATAAAAAACTGTTATAAAGCCAATAAATTATTAATATTCTTATAAATAGCATGTGCAATATAATAATAAATCATTTATTGACCGACGACCCACCGGAGTAGGTATACAATTCGACGCGTATATTTTTTTTATGTATAACCACGTGTAGCTTTTTTTTATAGTAGTCCGATTTCAATTATTATTTTTTTATTAGAAAGAATATACTTTGAAATTGGTCAGATTTTTTAATTTTATTTAAATCGGCTGAGCCATTTTTGATAAATCAACAATAATGTGAAAAATGCTACATCGATCCGTAAGAAATATTCGCGAATTCTGTACACGGGTGAAGTCCGTCATGCTATTTTTTGCAAAAAATAATCTTGTTGACTGTAAACTTAAATATTGACAATTCTAGCATGAAGAACTGGCTGGCGCCTGTACTAGTAATTTAACTGTATTACAGGCGCCACAGAAAATAGAGACAGACAGACATACAGAGAATATGCATGCCATGTTTGCTTTTTAACTTTTTACCACAGTTTTTCGGCAATCTGTATTTAAGAACTAAAATCGCACCAAATATTTTAGGGAAACCGTCACATAAATGTAGTCCCCACGATACAGGCTTTGCAGGAACTACGAGCATAATATTTTGAAATTTATTCTCTATAGTGCACTTGTTAATTTACCTTTAAGTTCAATGTAAATGGTTTATGATAATACATTATTTTATATTTGTATTTTTGTTGTATGTTGGTAATAAAAACGAATATTTGGTATGATAACGGTTTAAGTATGTTAAAAATTTGTGGAAGTTAAGCACTGTATAGAAATACCATATGCATGATGAAATGGTGACCTGATTATGACCGACAGGATAGCGTCGGATGCAAACCACTTTTTGACCGACGAACCACCGGAGGAGGTGTACAATTCGACGCGTATATTTTTTTTATGTATAACCACGCATAACTTTTTTCGTAGTAGTCCGATTTCAATAATTCTTTTTTTATTGGAAATAATATATACTTCGAATTTGGTCCCATTTAAATTTTATCGAAATCGGCAAAGCCATTTTTGATAAATCAACAATATTGTGAGAAATGCTACATCGTGCGAAATATTCGAGAATTCTGTACACGGGTGAAGTCGGTCATGCTAATTTTTGCAAAAAATAATCTTGTTAGAAACTAAACTTAAATCTACAGAAAAAATCGGAATGTCCAAAGTAAACAATTATATTCAAGTTGATATTAATATATACCTACTAGTAACAGTGGATAATAATAATACTGACGTACTAAAATCCTGGATAATAATCCAGGATGTAGTACGTTAGTATGTAGTAGTAGGACTGATTTAATGGGCTTGGAATACCAAGCCAATAAAAATCAGATCAAGAAGATGTTACATCTTGTACTTAACTAGAATGAAATCAATTCTAAAAATATTCAGTAAAAAAGTAGAGTTCTCAGTAAAAAAGTAGAGTTCCAATCTGTGTGAATAGCTGAAAGCCATTGATTTATTATCATTTATCTCGACGTCGAAAATAGTCATTACAACGAGGCTGTCACACTAATGAACAAAAAAAAATTACAGTCACTGTTTGTACGGAACACGCACGGCGTGAAATATTTATTGGGAATTTTTATCAATAAGGGAAAATGGCGTGCAAAGTGTAAAACAGTAAATTATTTCAGAATTTTTCTTTACTAAAGAGACAGTTTTTTGATAAATAAAATATTTTTTTAAATGAATTCGAATTAAATTTTGTTTTGGACGGAGGTAATTTTAGTAGCCGTGATGGCTTACTAGAAGATTCCTCGCTTTACAAGCAAGGGGCTTTGGTTCAAACCCAGTCCCGTAAAGTCTTTAGAATACTACAGTTTGTACTGATTTACACATCACTGGCTTTTTGCTGAAGGGAAACCTCCTACGGTATGTAATTCGTTGCCCATTATTTATCGACCAACCTGCACTATGCCAGTGCAGTGGATATGGCCCGATCCCTTTCTTGGGAAGGCCTATGTTCAATTGTGGTCGTCGTCTTTTCAACCAGTCATCCACTGCTGAATATAGGCCTCCCCTATGGCTCTCCAATAAAACCGGTTATATTAGAAGCGGCTCGCATCCAGCGCGAACCTGCGGTCTTGATGAGGTCATCCGTCTACCTTGTGGATGGACGTCCTACGCTGCGCTTTCCGGTACATGGTCTCCACTCGAGAAATTTTTGACCCCATCGGTCATCAGTTCTCCGTGCTATGTGCTCTACCCACTGTCATTTCAACTTTTTTTTTTTTTATTTCGAATAGGTTCGCGTTTGACTACACACTGCCTGATGTTGAGCAGATGTGCGATCTAGGGTGTAGCACGCTTACCTAGAAGATACCTATTTACTCGGGATTTGAAGACACCCACGTTGTACTTTAACGGGAAGACAGACCCAGGCAAAGCGTTCCACATTCTGGCTGTTCGTATGAGGAATGAGGATTCAAAACGCTTGGTTCTAACGCGCGGAATGTCCACCATAAAAGGGTGGCGCTTTGGTCGCGTCTGTCTAGCCGTAAGATGAAAGAAAGGGGCAGGGGGGACCAGATTGTGCAACTCCTGGGCGCACTCTCCGAAGTGTATCCGGTAAAAGGCCGACAAACACGCTACCTTGCGACGATGCTCAAAACTTTACAGCTGCGTCTTAGTCAACTCGCCAATCCGCAGTTCTTCTACTCATCTCCTCATTTCTGATGAGTTCTATGTTTATTAGTGAACTGGTAAAAGTCCTTTACATTAAAGTACAAACCACTTCGTATTTACACATCTATTAATGCAAATTTCATGTTCTTCCTTACTACTCCAAAATATTACAATCATTGATAGAAATAGCAATCATTTTAATGCTTAGAAAGGCTCACCATCAAATCCTGCTTCAGAGAGATTTCCTGACTTTCTCGGTTCGAAATATTACATCGTTGAACAGTTTTGTATATAAAAGGTCAAAGTTTAGCATAAAATAAAACAGATAAGCAACTGCTACTGTTGTAACTGGTTCGTGAATTTTGTTGTTATATTTTTCATCAGATACAAAAGTGTTAAATTTTTACCATACAATCTGCCAGAATTTTTTTATTTTGTACCCTAAATTTTAATACAAAGTATACTTTTTAGATATAGCAAATTTTGAAAGAATTGTTTAACAAACATTAGAAAAATTGAAATCATATTGTTGATTAATTTTTGATACAAGAAAATTTTCTGTAGATTACAGCTTTATACAGCAAGTATTATTATTTTTGTTGAAGATAGAGTAGAGTTGAGGCATAGTTTCTCTATTAAAAAGGCCTATTTAGTACACTTAGTACCGATTTGTGTCAAATATGTAGAAAAAATCTCTTACCTAACTAGAGAGTACATAATTTCATAGGTAGGTTTCTGTGCTTTATTTATCTGTATTATGAGATCCGCGCATCCGCCAGCGTCGGTCAGTACGGGTTGAACTCGAATAAAAATGCATTCAAGGTATCAAATGGTACGGGTCCAATTGGAAAATTCAATCCACTTTGATATTCAGCTCTGCTTCCTTTAAAACGTAATATTTCCCGTAGATCTTACACAAATACCTGTCAAATAAATGAAATTTAACGTACTTTTCTGGATCTTCAAAAGTAACAATTCCTGTTATTTTCTAGATGGTTTACTTATGGTTAAAGACAAGGAGCATTTAAATATTTGTTGTAATTCTAAATACTTAAGTTTTTGAAGAGTTATCTGTGAATAAATTATTTTGTACCCAGTTTAATTTAAAAAGTTAACTATGTTTGCAATTTAGTTTTTGGTCTAAAATATAATAAATAAATGATGCCACGTACCGATGACATATACAAGGTATTGCTTAGTGCGTCGAGAGTGGCATTATCTTACGAATAAAACCCTTAATTAATAAAAATAGATTTAAAAAAGGTGATGATTTGCAATGTTCACTGCCTCAATGTTCAATGTTGACTGAAATAACACCCAGACAAAGAGCAAATACCTATGTTCAATGTTCATCACATAAATACTTGCCCTGGGTGGTGATCGAACCCACGCCTCTTTGATCCAAAAGTCAGGGTCACTAACCACTGAACCACCGGGTTCAGTATTTATGTGATGAACATTTATTTATTTATTTGTTTATAGGCGAGCAGTGTATACTGATGTGCCTATATCAAGCAGTGTCGAATAAAATTAGTATTTATCTGTCAAGGAAATTTTTTCCTTCTTTATCCAAAGGTCCAGTTTATTTTTAAATGTGTTTATAGTTTTTGCCGAGATAACATCCTCAGGCAACCTATTCCAATTGTATACAACTCTATTGCAGAGGATGTGGTGTGCAGTGTTGGTTTGTGATGGTGTAGGCTGTAAGAGGACTCTATGGCGTCTGCTATCGCGTATATTTTCCTTCAAGGTGTACATGTCGTAGATATCCGGAAGATTATAGAAGCCATTGAGAATTTTGAAGGTCTCAATCAAGTCTCCACGCAATCGTCGTTCTTCGAGGGTCGTGAGACGAAGAGCTTTTAACCTGTCTTCATAGGTCTTGCGGCGCAGAGCATATGGAATCCTGGTGGCTTTTCTTTGTGCACTTTCAAGCAAATCAATATCTTTTTTAAAATAAGGACTCCACACCTGGAACCCATACTCTAGCAGAGGCCTTATATAGGTTTTGTAAATCTTAATAAAAACATCAATTGTTACTGTCTGGAAGGACTTGCGTATGACATAGATAAATGAGTTAGCCCGTTTGACTATCATAGATATATGCTCTTCCCATTTCAAATCTGCAGTCATGATGACTCCTAAATCCCTCTGTTGGTCTACAGATGCCAAAGCAACTCCATCAAATGTGTATGTCTTCCTGGGGTTGGTTTTACCGAGATGTAACACACTACATTTGGTTGAGCTCAACTTTATTATCCATTCCCTGGTCCAGTTCTGAATACGGTCCAGATCTTCCTGAAGTTCTCCAGACTTTATCATCGCATTGGCAAAAAACTTCCCATCGTCTGCGAAAAAGGCTGACTGACATTCTATGAGCTCTATCAAATCAGTTATAAAGATTCCAAACAGCTGAGGAGCGGTCACAGAACCCTGAGGGACACCGCTGGAAACCATTTTACTTTGAGATAGTGAGCTTCCCACACGAACCTGAAATGTTCTACCTGATAAGAAGCTCCAGTACCACTCCAGCAGTTTACCACGCACACCGTGATGATCAAGCTTAAACAACAAGCGCTGGTGAGGTACCTTGTCAAATGCACGTTCAAAATCGAGGTATACTACATCAACAGGTTCTTTCTTATCAACTTGTATGCTCCAAGCATGAACACATTCCAATAAGTTAGTGACAGTTGACCTCTTTTCAATAAAACCATGTTGCCTTGTTGAGATCACACAATTTCTGTTTAAAAATTGCGCTACTCTCCCACTTATAATCTTTTCCATAATCTTCACCACAATGCTTGTAAGGGGTCGAAAGTTTCCTGGTTTAGTTTTGTCACCTTTCTTAAAAATTGGAGTCACTATAGCATGCTTCCAGTCCTGAGGCAAGTAAATACATAACATAGGTATTTGCTCTGTGTCTATTTACTGCAATTTACACTGCCGTTTAGTTTTACTACTGTTTTACTACTTTTACTAAAAAAACTATTTAGCGTATCTACTTGAAAATTGTAAAAAATAAATTGACCTAAAAGCCTTAAACTATTAAATTAATTATATATTATCAGCTTTTCGATGGCTTTATACAAAATATATGTAAATATTTTGTATAATGCCATCGAACAGCTGATATCTCTTACCTAGCTAGGCCCCACTGTTTTAAACAAAACAAAGTAATTCATTTCAAATCAGTTACAGAAAAGCAGTTACGGTGAAGTTGACAAAGAGCAAAACCCTTTGTGTAAGGCCATCGAAAAGCTGATATCTTTTATCTGGCTAGGCCCCACCGTCTTAAACAAAACAAAGTTAGGTATTCATTTCAAATCGGTTACAAGAAAATATTTACGTACTCTTAAAGTTGTGCAAAGAGCACAGATGTCGAGTCCGTAGAGCTGTAATTAACCAAGTTTACCCAATTCCAATTGGTCATTTGAATATACCTATATTTTTTCAATATTTTTTTAAAATGTAAAGATCATTTACAAGTTTTCATACAAAACTATTTTTATTTTATTTTATAGATATCGTGTCGGAAGTTTCGCTGACTTCCGTACTTGGCTTGGAATCAATAAAACGTTGTGACGTCACACTACTGTAAAGTGTAACATTATTACGTCACTTGACGTCACACGCTCGTTCGAGTATTGTTGGCGAAACTTCGGTACTCGGTTAGGAATTAATGTGTACCTATCTAATGTCGGAAAATAAAAATAGTTTTGATGGAAACTTTATGATCTTTTCATTTATCACAAAAAAAAATGATTCAAATGACCAATTTTCCAATTCAAATTATATGATTATTTATTATGAAAAAATTACGTAACGCTAGACGCGGTAACTGGCAAAGTGATCGGCACGGACAATGATGGATCGCAGCGTCTAATAACTGCCGATGTGAACAATTTTCGCCGTTTTCCGCCAAATCATCGACACCCCATTTATTAGCGTTTCATTCGATATCAGTCTTGATCATGACGCCAATAAACTATAACGTAATTTGCTCTTATTGGGAAAACCTTGAGGCGGGGAAAACAAATACTGTTTGTTGTTTTGTTGTCTATGTTGCTTGTTTTGTTTTGTCTTAGTAGTTAAATTACAGCTCGAAAATTATGTACTTACGTAAAAGTAGTTAAGTTCGTATAGGCCGGTGGCTAGCCCCAGTGTCAGTTTTTAAAACGCCTGAAGGCCTCTGACATGACTCATCGGTCAAAACAACCGGTGCCTACAATTTAACGTGTCTTTTGAGCCACGGCAGCGCTCAGTTGTAAATGCCACCCGCGGTCACCCATCCAAAGACTAACCGTGCTGAACGTTGCTTAATTTTGATGGTGTGTACTTACAATGATAAATATATTATGCTCATACGATGTTAAGATAACTCTTTTTTTAATAATTTAATAAGACTCGTGATTATTCTTATCTTACCAATAAATAAAATTGTGTCGAAATCAAAAAATATTTCCCGTTAATTCTGATAGTAAATGAGTCAAACGAATACCTGCTTATCTTCGTTATTTCTTACATTTAGTACCTACTTGCCAGCAATTTTATTTTACTTACACTAAGTACGAGCAGGGCATAAAAAACTGGTAGATTTTATTGTTTTGAGCTCAGCGTATGCAGGCTAACACGGTTATATTCAGTAAAACGACAGGTGAAAACATAGCCCATAGTATGTGTATGTCATAAAGATAGATGCCAAAGTAGGGCAATGTTTATTTAATTACCAAGTTTGATCATATTTTTTTAAACTGATATTTAGTATTAACTACCTAATTACATTTTTTAGACGCTGTACAAGAAACCGAAATGCGCTTACTTAGCGCATGTGTGAAGTGTTTGCATGCGCTTACTTAGCGCATGTGTGAAGTGTTTGCGCTTAGTTTTGACTGCTTAAAAATATTTTACCACTATCCACAATCGTAAACCTGTTATCTGTCAATGCATTTTTAGGCAAAGTTAAAACGTGGCTTGACACATTAATATCCCAGCTATCTCCTTTTTCCCAGCATATTAGCGTCAACAATTTGACGTGAAGACGTCAACCTGACGTTCCAATTTATTTCCGTTTCCGGCATAACGTTTCAGTTTTTGCGTATTCCAGAACTTCAGAGTTCTGTAGATCCCAACTTGGGCAATTTAACTTTTTGTAACTCTACGATTATTCCGAAGTTAGTTGAAATAAATCTTTAATAGGTTTATGGGAGATTTTGTTTGACGCCTTTGACGAGCGAGCAAATATTTAAATATTTATTGCTATTTAACACTCCTTTAACAATTTTGATCAATTCAAAAGGGATTATTTCAGAAAGGTCGGGATTGGTGTTCGTCGGCTATTTCATTTCAAAATATTTCTGCTCTGAAATTGAATTGAAAAGGTTGTTTGTGTCCAAAATCCACTTTCTAACTTATGTTGAATAATAGAAATACCTAGTGTTTTCCAGACAGCTTAACAATGATTAAATAAAACCTTTGTGTCCATAGAAAATAAAATACACCTATCAAAATATTTCTTAGATTTTATTCATACCAACAAAAGATTCTCGTACATTAAAGTAAGTACCAACTTTTACTATTTTTTTTAAATTTCGTAAAAATATTAAATCAGGTCAAACTCATGTTCGACCCACGTCCAAGTTACTTAGCTTTGGTAAGATAATTTATAGAGGACTTGCACTGTCAAAGTATGTTTGGGATGCCAAAGTTTAAGATTTACTACTCTGTTAGTTATTTAGTACAAGGTAGATGGCTCTACCTACTTCAGGTCGAAGATTTAGCTGTAAATAGTCTAATAGTCTAAACGGTAGACAAAAACAAAAGCGCATTCAGTACCTACGTCAGTATAATTTAAATCTAGTAGATATACGAGTGTAGGTACGACTTGTACCTGCATAATACTTAGTTATATTTCTACTTAATTATCATTTTCAAAATACATATGCATAAACTTAATGTAGCCTTAGTATTTTTATTCGTTGTGTCGCGGTATTATACTATATAAAGCTAAATTACCACTGACTGACTGACTACGGTATAAAATTACTTTAAATTAGGTATGTAATTCAAACAATATTTTAGGCCTACGTCATGCAGTGGACTATTAAAAAAGGCTGATACAGTATAATAGAGATACAATACAAATGTAGTATGAATGACGCTCAGAATTCCACAGAAAATATTATAAATTTTAAATACTAGTCAGGTTTTCTAAAATTACGGGACGTAGTTAAAATCACCAGCTGCGTACAACTGCAACCGCCATGTAGTACAATCACGAATGAAAATACTGTGAAAACGCGTGCCAGAACTTTCTCAATTTTACTGCAAGTTCAAAATTTCAATGTATATTTCCTTTTCAGGGTTCCGTACCCAAAGAATGAAAACGAGACCCTAATATTTAAGATGGCATGGTAGAAATAAAGTAATTTCAACAAGGCAGATTTTTTGGCAACGACCAAGTAATTGATTACAATGTTTGATTGTAAAAATTGTATCGATGAAGACATCAAAAAATCTGGAAACATCCATTGCCAGCTCCAATAATGAAAAAGAAACTCCTCCTTCTTTAACGCTACTGACACTTTTATTCAAATCACCCCTTGTTTGATCATAAAAACACAAACATAAACATTAAATTAGCTATACAAAAGTTGTATACCAAAATGTCAAATTACTCTTTTACGTCGTCACAAAGCAAACCCCAGCATAATTTTTATTTCTATGAAAGCTGCGGGTACACATCATTAAACAAGAAAAGAAAATAAAAGATTTGTGACTGCTCAAGTTTCCCAGGCGCGATCCTCTTGCTTTCTGATGGTCTATATTTATAACCGCACCAGTATAAGTAGAACTCTTGGCCGCCCATAAAGTTATCCTTTAGCGAGTTGGAGTGGCCGAGTTCTGAATGGGGTGACGGGTCAGGATATTTGGGGACCTCACTATAAAACGAAAAGCCTTGTTATCACTAGATACAGCTTCGTAGCTGAGTTTATTTGCCATAAAATGACATTCGTTAGCGAATGAAATAGTGGTGGCATAAGGGAATGCTGCTCAGCTGATCTCAGCTTGCATTTGTCATCTCAATTTATGCGGTGCAATAAATTTGTTTGCAACTTCCCACGAGTAGTTAAGACCGGTGTTTAATTACTATTTTAAGACTGATTTTAAATGTAAAATAATTTTATTATGGCGTTTCAATAACACAGCGTAATGGTTATAAATTCGAATTGGTGTGATGCTATTGATGAGTCTTGGCAAGTTGCATCGCCGATAGTCATTTTTGACCGACGAACCACCGGAGGAGGTATACAATTCGACGCGTATATATATATTTTATGTATAACCACGCATAACTTTTTTGTAGCAGTCCAATGTCAACAATTCTTTTTTTTATTGAAATGAGTATACTTCAAAATTGGTCCTATTTAAATTTCATCGAAATTGGCTGAGCCATTTTTGATAAATCAACAATAATGTGAAAAGTGCTACATCTATCCGTACGAAATATTCGCGAATTCTGTACACGGGTGAAGACGGTCATCCTAATTTTTGCAAAAAATAATCTTGTTATTCTGGTGGGTACAGGTACGAGTAGCAGCACGTAAGTGTAGCGCTGAGGGTACTGTGGAGAGGATCACTGCGCATGGTGACCGCCATAATTAAGCCATGCTTCGCTCAGCGCTAGACTTATATTCCGCCACGTATGCAGTCTTAACATAATTTTTCTGAACTTTTCTATATACTATGCTCAGCTACCCAAGAACATTTACCTAGACAAAAAGAGAGTGATCGATGCTTAATAAAACGCAATAAATACAGAATACATTGCTTGCTAGTGGTATGGTTAGTGGTTACGGTTGGAGATTGGTCGCATTGGTTTCGACCTTGAGTGCTAATTAAGCGCTCTATAAAACCCTGGCACTATTTAAACCATCTTTCTATAAAAGACTTACAATACAATATTCCTTACACTTAATATATAAATCATATTTAGTGGCAGAAAAGTCGGTATCTTGATAACGCAGAGTCTTCTAACCAAGGATGCATATTATAAGACAAAGGTAAAGTAAAGCTCAAAGAAAATGGCTGCGTTTTAGACTATACCTATAGACACGTGAAGAATATGAGCCGCGAGTGGTTTATGCAAATAAGCTACTACAAGGCGAGTATGAAATTTTCATCTCTTGTATTTGAAAAAGGCGTAATGTGTATAAAGGTATCTCATATTCAAGGACAGAAAATAGAAAAACTTAGGTAGCTACCTACTGTACTGTACCAGCCTTTTTAATAGTCCACTGCAGGACGTAGGCCTACCCACGAAGGGTGATTGGGCCATATCCACCACGCTGGCCCAATGCGGGTTGGTGGGTTCACATACGCCATCGAATTTCTTCTACGGACGTATGCAGGTTGCCTCACGATGTTTTCCTTCACCGAATAGCCAATGATGTGAAATCTCGTACATCAGTTCCAAAGAAACTCATTGGTACGGGATCGGCATTTGAACCCACGACCTCACGATTGCAGGTCGGGTGTTACTACCACTAGACCACCACGGCTTTTTTTAGCTACCTACACATGTAAGAAAACAAAAGTACTACAGATGCAGGGCATTTGAATTTAGCCCTATGCATCCTGTAAAACATCAATTTAAAAACAGAAAAACCGGACAAGTGCAAGTCAGGCTAGCACATCGAGGGTTCTGTACAAATCCAGAAAAATTCACTAAATTGAAAAGTAAGTTGTTAAAATCTCTACATCTTACATGATACGATTTACTCACTATGAATTTTCAACCTATATTTTGTGAATTTTGAGACCCTATTTTTTTGTGATCAAAATAAAAATGTACAGTTTTCAGATTTATTCCTATATGTATACTCTGAGACAATGCTTTTTGCCAAATTTCATAGTTCTATGTCAACGGGAAGTACCCTGTAGGTTTTGATTTTTGTGACTGTCGAAATATGCGGATTTTTACGACATAAATGGCTCTAACTTTTTAAAATGATAACTGAGAAGTTTTTCTTTTACACAACTGCAAGATACCATAGATATACGTATACAGTTTAAATTTCAACTCGATTTCTTTACGCTTTCCCGAAATAAAGAGTCTTGACATACACACAGACGGACAGACGGACAACAAAGTGATCCTATAACGGTTTTTTTTTTCGTTTGAGGTACGGAACCCTAAAAAATGCCAGTTAGATGCTGTATAAGAAGCTGACTTTTAATATTGAAAATTATTTTCAGCGTTGTACTACAATATTTACACTTATGACATTTTATCATTTTGCCAAGACGAGTACCTTGGGCTCTATTTTTTACCGACTTCAAAACAGGAGGAGGTACTATGTTTGTCTTTATGTATTTTTTGTGTATGTTCATCAATATTATCGCCAATTGTGAATAGATTTAAAAATTATTTTTAAGTTCAAAAAGGAAATGGTCAATTTCGATAAAATTTAAATGGGACCAATTTCGAAGTATATTCTTTCCAATAAAAAAAAATATTGAAATCGGACTTATACGAAAAAAGTGATGCATGGTTATACATAAAAAAAATATGTACACGTCGAATTGTATACCGGTGGTTCGTCGGTCAAAAATACGTTTCCTGGTTTGTATAATTAGTTACTTTGCAATGGTCACCATCTTTTTTACTGAGTTCAATTTCACAACAATGGTGATCGGCTTAGTTTGTTTCGCACGGTCAGCATTTGTATGGGTGACCGCGAGTGGCATTTTCTAACTGAGCGCTATCGGGGCGCGTTTGACACGGTAAATTGTAGGTCCCGGTTGTTTTAACCGTTGAGATATGTCAGAGGCCTTCAGGTGGTCTAAAAACTCTGACACCAGGACTAGCCACCCGGCCTATCCGAACTTACTTTGCTTACTAGCTTGTTAAGCTGGCAACATACTATCGGACGTGACTTACGGACGCGACTGGCAGCCACGACCTAGACTATGAAATTACACTGAGCCGTGCACACTATCGGACATAAGTCCTCAAGAAGACCTCACCTTCGGACGACCTTTAGCGTTCGGACGTCCGAGAGCGATCTGGCACACCGGATGTTATAAGACTGTGCACATTGCTAAGTCGCAGCTGTGTGTCGCGTCCGTCAGCCGCGTCCGATAGTATGTTTCCGGCTTTACTGGCTCAAATAGAGATTTTTGTAATTTTGTCACTGAGCACGTAATTTTTTTACAGACTTATTTAAAATTTTGCATATTATTAAAAACTATTGAATTTGCTCTCAATTCGACGACGAAAACTAATTTCCTTCCATCGAAAACATTTCATAACATGGAATGAATTCACATCACGTTTAAAATTGATTTGTTACTGAAATAAAATGTGAGTATAGATTGGAAATGTTTGCGTATTCTTTACTAAACGTGTTGAATACACATTATATTTCTTTTGTGTCTCAATATTGGCTATAAATAAATGAAATAAGGAATACGACGCAATCATGGCTCAATTAATTAAAGACCAAAGGTAGCGTGTTTGTCGGCCTTTTATCGGATACACTTCGGAGAGTGCGCTCAGGAGTTACACAATCTGGTCCCACCTGCCCCTTCGTACGGCAAGACAGACGCGACCAAAGCGCCACCCTTTTAAGGTGGACATTCCGCGCGTTATAACCAAGCGTTTCGAATCCTCATTCCTCATATGAACAGCCAGAATTTGGAACGCTTTGCCTGGGTCTGTCTTCCCGCTAAAGTACAACGTGGGTGTCTTCAAATCCCGAGTAAATAGGTATCTTCTAGGTAAGCGTGCTACACCCTAGACCGCATATCTGCTCAACATCAGGCAGTATATAGTCAAACGCAAACCTATACGGAACAAAAAGAAAAAAGTGCTGTAGTTTGCAAGACATTTGTTTACTTTTTTCATTCGTCCATGAACGTTATTAAATAAAAATGTTATGTCTAAATCAATCTCTAGTTTTACTAATCCGGAATATTTTTGCCCGTTCATTTGTCCACGAACGTCAGCAAATCCTACTAATAATATTATAAACACGAAAGTTTGTATGTACTTATGGATGTTTGTTCCTCTTTCACGCAAAAAACCACTGAACGGATTGAGGTGAAACTTTGCAATAGTAATACTTATACATCATAATAACACATAGACTATAATTTATAAAGATATTGCGTGAAACGAAATTCGCCGGGTCAGCTAGTAAAACATAATATTATGTCATATCTAGATTGTACAGTCTTACTTATCGGGTTCTAATGAAAACTAGTAGATAGTCCTTGAAATGCTTGGACTTCTGTATAATACAGATAATACCATTCGAATTCATTATATTAATGCACTTATTCATTAAAAACAGCATCCTAAAACGTATTACTATATATGGAAAAAAGTAAATAAATAATATTAATATACAGGGTTATTTCTAATCAATTAGCATCCAGGGGCTTAAGCCGGAAACATACTATCGGACGCGGCTGACGGACGCGACTGACAGCCGCGACTTAGCAATGTCTTAAAACATCCGGTGTGCCAGATCGTTCTCGGACGTCCGAACGCTCAAGGTCGTCCGAAGGTGACGTCCGCGACTGATGTCCCATAGTGTGCACGGCTCAGTGTACTTTCACAGTCTAGGTCGCGGCTGTCAGTCGCGTCCGTAAGCCGCGTCCGATAGTATGTTTCGAGCTTTATTCTGTACATCAAAACCATAAACTAACTACATAAGGAGGTTTGTCTATGTCAGAACTAACAACTTTTGTTCTGCGACTTTTGTTAAAACTAAAAAAAAAATCAGCTGTTCCATACATTTGGTCGCGGCCGTCGCGGGTGAACGATATTTTTCTATGGAATAACAATTTTTTTTTTAGTTTTGACAAAAGTTGTAAGTTTTGATGTACAGAATAATCTACTAGAAGGATGCTAATTGATTAGAAATAACCCTGTATCTCTATATATAAAAATCAATGCCACTTTTCGTTGTAATGTTATAACTTAAGAACGAGCTCACCTATCCAAACCAAATATTAAGGCTTTGTTCGGACTATTTAGTAGATGGTTTATGAGAAGTTTGCACAAAATCAGTCGAGCGGTTCTTCATTTATCACATTTCTTGTAACAAATGAATTCAATAAATGGGGGATCATTTTGTACAAATTGAAACATTTTTCTATGTAATGTCACCAGATTGGCAGTGAAAAAGTTATTGCCAAATTTGATTGAAGCTAGGATCTAAATTGGTAAATCAAAAGGAGAAGTTTGTTTGACATCGCGTATCCCTATGATTCCATTTGAATTCAAACGATTACAATATCCTTTGCGTTTATCATTTGCGATGTCCATCAACCAGGTTAAAAGACAAACACTTCACGTTTGTGGTGTGAATTTAGAGGCATCATGTTTTTCACATGGCCAACATTAGGTTGCCTGTTCCAGAGTCGGTACCCCCAGCCGTTTTTTATTCAAGCTCAAAAAGGGAAAACGAAAAATATTGTTTATCATGTACATATTGTATATAATAAAAATTGTAAATATTGTATATAATGTACGGTAATTCTGTAGATATTAAAAAAGTTTTTAGAGTGCAGAAAAAATGTATACGGGCCATTTGCGGAGCTCGTTTTCGCGCCCATTGTAAGCCACTCTTTAAAAGATTGAAAGTTCTGCCGCTCGCCTGCATGTATATTAAAGAAATGTGCTTATTTGTTGTAAGGAACAGGCAACTTTTTGAAAAATGTTTATCTATCAGACATGATAAATTAAAACTGCCGAAATGGATCAAATTAGAGCTTTCTTTGCGTAATGCATACTGTATGGCAATCAAAATTTATAATAAATTGCCTGAAAATATAAAAAAGTTACCATATTTTAAGTTTAAACAAACTTTAACGGCCTACTTGTTGGATCACTGTTTTTATGAAGTATCAGAGTTTCTAAATTACAGAAAACCGTTTTAATGCCCCTGGTAGCTTTTGAGTTTTTGTTTGCAATTTAATTTAACTTACAATATTTAAAATTGACATCTTAAAAATTTGACTTTGACATTACTTGACATTGCATTGTATAATTTTGACTTCAATAATTCTAATATATAATGACATTTTTTATTCATATTTTTGTGGCCCTTTAAGAAAAGGATATGGAAAAGATGCGGTTTTTGAAATCTTGCAGAATCGAAATATATACCAATAGAAAGCTTATATAATTATCTTTTCAATTACATATTTTTTAGATTTTTTTTCATCGCCATTTAATTTTTAAATGGGTTCTAAAAAAATTATACAAATGAACTATGTGTTCCGCCAAATAACTGCATTAAACCTAAATTGAAAAAAAAACTGACAGTGACATTATGAAACAGCAAAAGGAAATGACATTATCAATATTGAACAACCAATAGAGATATATATCCCATATAAAAAGTTTACCAACTCCTTTGTTAGCATAATAATTTAATATAAAATATTTGCTCGTCAGAAATGACAGGATGTAAGGGAATTTGTCAATTATTGTAACACCTTGTATGTACTACATTCTTGCAAATAAATAAATTCATTTCATTTCATTTCCAAATGTTTTGGATTAAGTTTTAAAATAGCTAGCAATTAATAAAATATTTTTATGTTTGAATAAATGAATTTGTGTTCCAATATTTTTCGTAGCAAAGCACGAAACGGGCCGCTAGTATTATATATGTATATGCTACTGGGATAATGTAAAGTCATAATTACGAGTATGTTTGAGTACAGGATTGGAAGTAGTTAGAAAGACATGTATAAAAATTTCAAATTATTGAACGTCTATTACACTGCCGGATTAGTGAGACTCTTCCAATTATTTTAGAACTACAGCTACAGAACTTTATGTAAGTCTCGTCTCACTTTTGACAACTAATAAGGATAAGAATTTGTATCAATCCATTTTATCCCATCTAAACTTTCACTGAAACTTAAAATTAGTACTAAGATTGGCAAAGTTAGATTATTTCAAAACCTTGTTACTTTGATAGATCATGCTTCAATGATAGGGCTCTACATTTTCGTGAGCAAAATATTGAAATAGATCAGAGTGATTTATGTTTAAGGCTTAAGAAAACACCTCGAGCTAAAATATGTTTGCTTAAATTTACCATTTTCGGTACAGCAACCTAGATCTCATGATAGTCACGTCTTATTTCAGTAAGTAAACCGTTAAATTAAAGGTAAAATCGTAAAAAATATTTTATGTCACTCAGACTCAATCAACTCAGAATTTTTCTGCAATATCAAATTAATAGCCCCTATGAAGAAGTTATGAATTATTACACAGTCGGAAGTTAGTGATACAGAACACATGGTGAATTAGCAATCTGAAACGGCTTTTTATCGCGAATAAGTCCGCGCTTGACCACCTACTCGCCTGGTGATAAGCGACGTTGTGGTCAAAAATGAAGCACGCAGACCTAAAATATACCTATTCACTCTAATCTTGAAAAGCTTTAGATTATACCTTTTAGGAAACATGAAAGTAGAAAGACCGTTCCATTCCCTGGCGGTACGACTTAGATATGTTGAATGAAACCGCTTCGTATGTATAGAAGGAAAAGTTGGTAATGTGGCGTCTTTCTACTTGTGCTGTAGTAAAAAGAGGATGACAGGATAAGGTTCTAGGCGTCTAATGTACGAAGAGCGGGTTACAAAGTTCTAGAATAGAGACCCCTTCCCTGCAAGTCTAAAAAAGGACGTAAAGATAGACAGACGAGCTGTTTTAAATCACTTGAAATGTACTTGATATACCTACTTAAACATGTTTAGTGTATTTATTGAAATAAACAAATTGTAGTTAAATTAAAATTCATCTAAAATTAATATTTTTATTAAAATGTGTATTATTAATATACTAATGGCGCAAAAATTACTTTAATCATGTTAGGTATCGATTCACTCAGGATCCGGTTTTACAGTGTCACCAACTATCCTCTTCAGTTTGGCTTGGCTTTGGTTTGTGACTTAGTATCGTTATAAAGTATACGAGTACTTACAAACATGTAAAATATTCGAATTGGAATATTCGAAAATCACGCTAGTTTCCAAAATAAGACCGCGTATATCTTCTCATATTGAAATCTACCACACCTTCCACTATCCATGCGTACCGTTTCCCCGAATTACAAATCCACGTAAAACCCTTACGTATAATATATCCCGGAAGCAAGTCCGGTCGTAAAGACAAAGGTCAAACAGTAGATAAATTCACCTTGTCCAATAACTATAACTATCGGCTCGGTGAACCGGATTTCTACATGGATGTAAGAAAAAGAGAGATCGGGCATCCAAAATCTGGAGCTAAGATTTTTCTTACACCACTACCAAACTTAGATGTGTATTATGTTTAAAAAAACAAAAGACATCTAATATCGATGTAATTTTTCTATTTTCGTCGATCGTTCCTTCCAGGCACCTGGGGGATGCTAAAAACTCTTCCTCAAGAGGCTTTCTTGTTAATTTATATGTAATCTAGGACGCTTTAAAATGAATGTCATAATTCGGAATAGGCAACTGTAAATTGTCCAAAGGCAAAAAAAAAATGCAGTTTTATTGGATAAAATTTTCGCGTCAAGTTATTTGAACTAAGTAAGTATATAAATTTTAAATAATTGAGTCAATAGAATGAAGCCTAGCTTGTGAGTAACTTTAAAGTACATTTTGAAACTTATTATAATGTGTGTTTTTATATTTAGGTACTTCCAGTATTTGTCAAGTCAAGTCAAATGTACTGTTCAAAAACAGTTTTTTTTTATAAATATTTTTCCTAAAATAATACATAGCTTCAAGGCAATGTTTACAGTTTTACACACCGAGTGACATTACACCCTTTCCTCTATCTTTCTTACATCCATGATTGGTGGTGACAAGATTTTCCCGGACGTTGACAGCAAACCGAAGCCAGTTGTTTTTTTCTTCCGGTTGTTATTATTTATTTCCTTTCCCCTTCCTTCCTCGAGACAGTGTATTTTATCTGATTTATGACCTGATAGGGCTTGCTTTTGCAGTGAGGCTGATTGAGATTTGGGGTCATCATCATCATCTTATTAGACAAAGGATGGCCACAGTTGTCACAATAAGCCCGATTACAGAGGCACCATCGTAATTAAAATAGCTAAATAGCATAGTTCTGTTTCTTTTTCACTTTAGGCATTCGATAGAGAGAACGCTTTAACGTTGCTATTAAATTTACGCTGGTGCCTCTATAATCGGGCCTAATGTCAAACTATATCAGCTTTCAGGGGGTAACTCCCTCTAAGATCTTCATTAAGACCAGTTGAAAGCGGCTTGAATGCAGCGCAATCTTACTGTTATAATGAGATTGAGATTTTTCTTTATAAGCTTTTTCTTTATAGGTGAAAGTTCTACGCTTCCCTAAGATATACGGATACGTGGTATCTACGCGAGTACTTTTCGATTCCATTGGCTATTAGACATCCGTTCATCAATGTGGAATGTTTAAAAAAATACCAAGTCGTTGTTTCGTATCATGTGCCGATAGATATATTTATAGAATAAATACTATTCTTTTTTAATATATAATATGACTAGTTTTTACCCGCGGCTTCGCCCGCATACGCAATATATCATTATAATTTATAGCCTATGTGTTATTCTGATATATAAGCTATATTATTGCAAAGTTTCATCTCAATCCGTTCAGTAGTTTTTGCGTGAAAGAGTAACAAACATCCATCCTCACAAACTTTCACGTTTATAATATTAGTAGGAAGTAGGATATATGTTTATTAACAAAAAAAATACATCAACAAAGTTTAAAAGTAATACAATGCAAATAGCTAAAGTTTCTAAGATTATACAAATAAATCAAGTACAGATCAGCAATAATTTCAATAAAAAGCTAGACGGCGGCGAGCCCAAACTAAGCACAGGCTTGTATCTTGGGGCTCATATGCGACGTTACCAGGTACTAAGTAAGTAAATTCGTATAGGCCGGTGGCTATTTCTTGTGTCAGAGTTTGTAGGCAGCCTGAAGACCTCTAACATGACTTAACGGTTAAAACAACCGGGACCTAGAATTTAGCGTGTCATCCGAGCCACGGTAGCGTTTTGTTGGAAAATGCCACCCGCGGTCACCCATCCAAATACTGACCGTGCGAAACGTTGCTTAATTTCGGTGATCGCTGACAAATACCTACGAGCGCTACAGTATAAACATTTGGGATTCAGTTGTTTTGCATCACGACTTAATCCTACTAATATTATAAACGCGAAAGTTTGTGAGGATGGATGGATGGATGGAAGTTTGTTACTCTTTCACGCAAAAACTACTGAACGGATTGAGATTAAGCTTTGCAATAATATAGTTTATATATCAGAATAACACATCCTACTAATATTATAAACGCGAAAGTTTGTGAGGATGGATGTATGGATGTTTGTTACTCTTTCACGCAAAAACTACTGAACGGATTGAGATGAAACTTTGCAATAATATAGCTTATATATCAGAATAACACATAGGCTATAAATTATAATCTTCTTCTTCGTCGTGTCGATGATCCTTAACATCATATGATTTTCTCCCAGTACTCAGCTACACTCGTCCCGCCGGGGGTAGCCTGGTAGAGGTCTCTATTATTATATATATATAATATGTATAATTATAATGATATTGCTAAATGTTCCATAATATAACAATACGTATGTAGCAAAAATTCTGCTATCTGCGAGCTATTCTAGGGTGCGCTTTAAGCCGGAAACTTACTATTGGACGTGGCTTACGGACGCGACTGACAGCCGCGACTTAGCAATGTGCACAGTCTTAAGACATCCGGTGTGCCAGATCTCTCTCGGACGTCCGAACGCTCAAGGTCGTCCGAAGGTGACGTCCGCACGGCTCAGTATACTTTCATAGTCTAAGTCGCGGCTGTCAGTCGCGTCCGTAAGCCACGTCCGATAGTATGTTTCAAGCTTTAAGAAATGTCAAAAAAAAAACAACTGTCGAATCGCACAACCGTTAAATCGTTTGTTTTTTATTTTCCACCTCCTTTATTAAGGGTGGTAAGGTAGGGCCTCGGGCTTAGATTATTTACTTGTAAATAATCAAAGGGCCTCGGGTTTGCACAAAAATCAAAATATCATGCGGGCGAAGCCGCGGGTAAAAACTAGTAAGTAATATTTTAAGCTGATTAGTTATTATAAAATATATAGGTTAAAATAATATAGCTTACTAGTTTTTACCCGCGGCTTCGCCCGCATACGCAATATATCATTATAATTAATAGCCCATGTGTTATCCTGATATAATATAAGCTATATTATTGCAAAGTTTCATCAATCCGTTCAGTAGTTTTTGCGTGAAAGAGTAACAAACATTCATACATCCATCCATCCTCACAAACTTTCGCGTTTCTAATATTAGTAGGATACTACTTTAACTATGACTCGAGATTTAAAATTATGCGATACATTTTAGTTTGCAGTCACAATTTCTGCAGTGTAGTAACTGAGTGATAAACATTACAAAAATTGAACGCGTTCGCAGGATTTGAACCTGCATCTTTCTGGGATTCCGGCCCAGATGCTTTGTCCAAATTAAGCTAGAAACGCTTGTGTGCGAAGACGTCGAATTAGAGAAAGTATCATAATTTCCCAACTAGTTACTACGTTGTTGGAAGCGCCATCTGTGAGAACTGCTTTAAACCAGTCAGTCACTTAATGTGAAATTATTAGAACTTCTTACCATTAACGAGAAATGGCGCATTGCTTAATCAATAAAAATCTATACTCCTAGTGTGTGAAGCACGATAAAAATAATTTTCATTAGTAACTGAGTGTCAAACAAATTTCGTAAGTGTTGTACAATATGTGAGTTACAATGCCATGAGTCACGTAATTGTAAAGTTTAAGTAACTCGTTAGTAAATGTTGTTTGTGGTTGCCCAGATCTGAAGTAACCCTACTAACCTTGTTTCACTTCATTGATACTTAATAAGCTACGTTATGAGCACTAGTTAGGTATTGCGACTAAAAAAAGAATTTTCACTTCTGCACTAAAAGCTTAATTATATCACAATACAGACTTATTTAAAAATGGCGTACTAAGTCGACAGGGGATAAGCCAAACTATCATTAAGATGATAACTGTCGCAAACAAAATATTAATAACAACTCAAAACTTTCACTATGAGGTCAACTCGTAATTCGAGACAAATGAAATCGCCTGTCCCACACAAAGTTTCTACTCAAAATCAACAAAAGTTTTTCTATCAAATTCTAGGTTACTGATAAAGTGGCTCTAATTCCTAATTTCACCGCAATTAGGCACATAATGATACCTGTAATCAAACTGTGACATTTTCATTACTACTATCCTTTTTTTTTTCTTCTTTCCCCATTTGGGGCATTTGGCTTCGCGCGATCGGCGCATTTGCCAAACTACTACTATCATAAACATGCTATTATTCACAAGTGAATTATTTATAGAAGTTTTTTTTTTAATTTATAGGTTAACTTGCTGTGTTCTTAAAAAAAGTTTCGATACAATAAAGATGGTGTTCAATAGTAGGTACAAATAAATTAATGTACCTATTGCTTGTATAGGATTTAAATACCTAAGTACCTACCTCGTAGTCAGTGATACAATATAATTTATTACATAATTATGTATTTCTCCATAGTTCAATAAATATAACGCTACAAACATTTTTCTATTCATCGCTCCATTTTCATATCTTTTATAATATTGTCCTTTGTATTTTTCTTCTCCCTTCATTCCCGCCAAAAAGGTATGCAAACTTCTTCTTCTTTAATGTTATGGCGTCGCATGGTTATACATTTGCCAGTGTCAATATTCAACCTTCATTTTCTTTTATTTATTTAAAATAACCTATTCGACCTAACTTGTCCCGCGAGTCTATTTATGTACTAAATCGGTTTCTATGTGCTACATGATCTTCTTACACCACCATACGAATATAGTACTGTGTTGGCGGGACCAGTTATTTCGCATAATTCACAGCTGGTTAGATTTATACAGAGATATGGTCACTTGTAAGGGAATATAAGCAACCTTACACTTGCTCATTTCATGCAACTTCGTATTTAAATAGATAATTTCACCTTGTACGTGTTTAATAAATAAAACTTTCACTCAAATATAACTTTTGTTTTCGCTGTAATCAACAAAGAAAACTTGAAATTCCCCATTTTGTACGTGGCTAAAACGCTTCTACGAAAAGCCAAAAAAAGAAACCTCATTCTTTTTTGAGTCTATGGCCTATTGCCATTGCCCGCGGATAGGAAAACTAATTAATTTTTCACAACTTGTTTTCACTGTTGAAAATATTTTTTTAGTATTATTTTCACAAGTGTGTTGAAAAACGTCGTATGCTACACGTCCTTGACTCTCTTAATACCAATGGCGCCTCAGCGGTAATCACCGACATTACACACTTTTCCCATAATGTACTATTGTAACGATGGTCGCAATCACACTTTTTCAACTTCTTCTTCTTAGTCGTGCTCTTCATTACTGAAGGTCGTGTCCAAATTGGAGCGTTTTGATCCCGGATCACCCTTTGGACAATACTCTTCCACTCGGACCTGTCTGTAGCGGATCTCATGGCGTCAGGGTTGGGCACGCCGATCAAAGATTTTATTTGATCAGTCCATCTTGTAGGAGATCGACCGCGTGGTCTTTTTCCTTCGACCTTTCCTACTACCATCAACTTCTTTTTTCAACTTAGCATCTATATACGAGTAATATACCCTCTGGATAACTTTGTCTTTTATAAATTTCACGATTTGTTCTTGTCTGTACAAAACTATTCAAAACAGTATAATAATATCATGAAACTGTTACAGACGAGGTCGAAAGTTTCAACAAACTAGCCTCTCCTTTATCTCCTGGCTTAAGTCAACCTGTATTCGCACTTACGGCGAAAATTTCTCAAATGTATCTAAATAATTGCTATCATAAAGCTTTCAGGGGTAGCATAAATTACCGAAACATTAAAAGTAATTTATGACTAAATACTTAAGACCCCACTAATAAACGTTTAATGTTCAAACTTTAAGCCTCGTCCTTTAAATTACACCCCAAGAATCATGTGATCTTCGTATAATTTATTTAAATTCATTATATTTACGTAGATAACACCTATTATAAATAAGCTAAAAATTGCTCAACGTACTATGGAGAGTTCTAATTACGTCTCTCTGCAAGATCGAATTAAAAACGAAGAGATCCTCAGACGAATAAAAATTATCGACATGGCCCAATGGATTAGCAAGTTAAAATGGCAGTGAGCAGGGCACATAGTTCGAAGAATGGACGAGCGATGGGGATGGTCTCGAATGGAGACCACGTACCAACAGGCAAGCCCAGCGTACATAAGACGTCCATCGAAGATATATTTTACCTTGCGGCCGCGTATGTAACCGTGTTTTGTAACCGATTACAAAAGAAAATAATATGAACATAGTTTAAAAAAAAAACTAAAAAACACGCTTAGGATTCTTATTTTATTTTTTTACATAAATGCGTTGTCACCGGTCTTTGATAGGTGTGCAAAGTTTAAAGAAAATCTGATCGCTCAAAGTAGGTCAAAATTGAGCTCAAAGGGGTTGGTTACAAGCAAAGCAAGCAAACATACAGGTGAAACTAATAAAAACGTGTTAAAAAGAGACAGCAGGAACGCGCTGCAAGCTATTTCTGACCGGGCATATTGGAAATCTATAGGAGAGGACTAATTTCAGTAGTGGGCATTCTATGATGGATTTGTAATATCAAATATTTATGTGATGAACATAGATGTTTGCTCTGTGTCTGGTTGTTATTGGTAATTATCTATCTAGGTATGTATTTAAAAAAAAAAAACCTGCAGCTAATAATTAAAATAAAACGAACACAAAAACAGCATCACTCTAATGAACGTAAAACAAAAGTGGAAGCAGGAAGAACAAAAGAAAAGAACTAAAAAACAATCTACTTATTTAAAAAAGAATTAAAAGAACTTAAAATCCAAAGAAAGGTATTTACTTAAAAATACAATGAAAAGGTCGCCAACACTGGAATTTGAGAAAAAAACCGGACAAGTGCTAGTCGTCTCGCAGATCGAGGGTTCCGTACAAATGCAGAAAATTTCACAAAATTGGGAAGTAAGTTGTTAAAATCTCTATACCATAACCATCGACAAAAAAGTTTTTTTATTTAAACCTGTTTTAGCACGTGCTAATGAAGTTCTTTTATATGTTACCTTACACGATACGATTTACTCACTTTGAATTTTGAACCCAGATTTTGATATATTTTGAGGCCCTATTTTTTGTGATTTAATTAAAAATGTACAGTTTTCAGATTTATTCCTATATGTGTACTCTATGACAATGCTAGCCGCCAAATTTCATAGTTCTATGTCAACGGAAAGTACCCTGTAGGTTTTGATTTTTGTGAGTGTCGAAATATGCGGTTTTTACGACATAACCGGCTCTAACTTTTTTACACGGTAACTGAGAAGTTTTTCTTTTACACAACTGCAAGAAACCATATAATATGTACGTATGCAGTTTAAGTTTCAACTCGATATCTTTATGCGTTCCGGAGATAAATAATCTTGACATACACACAGACGGACAGACGGACAACAAAGTGATCCTATAAGGGTTCCGTTTTTGCCGTTTGAGGTCCGGAACCCTAAAAAATAAATCTTTCATACACTTTATAGATTCCTAGCTGCAATTATTGTTTTGTATAGAACAACTGATTTGTTTTTCTCGGTGAAGGAAAACATCGTGAGGCAACCTGCATACGTCCGTAGAAGAAATTCGATGGCGTATGTGAATCCACCAACCCGCACTGGGCCAGCGTGGTGGATGTGGCTCAATCACCCTTCGTGGGTAGGCCTACGTCTTGCAGTGGACTATTAAAAAGGCTGGCACCTACAGAACAGTACAGGTTTGCCTTTTAGTAAATTACATAATTATGATTTAATTTTGCTTTATGGAATTAAAAATATGATAACATAACATAACCCTGTTTAATGTTTAATGCTATTGCGCAAAAAATAAAACTGTCGAAAAGCGATGCCATAGGACACCGCTAGTTTAGAATGAGTTAACTCAATCAATGAAGTTTAGTGTGTATTTCTCGTAACTATCAGATTTGCGTTAAACTAAATTGGTCAAATCGTTAATATAGCATTGCCTTTATTAATTTAGTTTAATTTGGTTTTCCATTCAGTGGTCGTTTAAATTAATTTCCCACTGTGTGGTCATCATAAATTCAAACTAAATCTATTACAATGCCTTTATGAATTTTCAATGTTTGTGATCATTCGAAAAGCCGCTACGATAGCGGTTTTGCTCATATTTACCCAAAAGCCTTTGTATATCTATATACATTACAAAAAATAACAGTTTTTTTTCAGTCTATTCTAATAAATCGATTATTCTAATTAATAGATATTGAAACCCACTTTTTTTAAAAATGGGTTTTAATATTTGTTGATTTATTAGAAACTAGCTTTTGCCCGCGGCTCCGCCCGCGTGGTATTTTGACTTTTGTGCTATCCCACAGAAACCTTTTATTTTTTCAGGATAAATAGTAGCTTATGACACTTTCCGGCCTTTGAACTATATCCATGCCAAAAATCAAGTCAATGCGTTGCTCCGTTGCCCCGTGAAAGATTAACAAACCAACCAACCAACAAACTTTTCGCATTTATAATATTAGTATGATGCCTGGAAAGAAACTGTTATTTTTGTTTTTCCGCAATATAGAGATGAAATTTAAAAATAAATGCTATCACTGAACTTGCGTAATTATATGACAAACGAATATATATATTTTGGAGTGCATCATGTCTAAACTTTTTATCTTTATTATCTAATATGATGAAAGGGGAAATTGGCGTAAAATCCCCTTTAAGCTCGAAACATACTATCGGACGCGGTTTACGGACGCGACTGACAGCCGCGGCCTAGACTATGAAAGTACACTGAGCCGTACACACTATCGGACGTCACCTTCTGACGACCTTGAGCGTTCGGACGTCCGAGAGCGATCTGGCACACCGGATGTTTTAAGACTGTGCACATTGCTAAGTCGCGGCTGTCAGTCGCGTCCGTCAGCCGCGTCCGATAGTATGTTTCCGGCTTGACATACTGTAAAAGCCGAATAAAAGTTCTTGGCGAGTGTGAAATTAGCCACAAGATGCGCAAAACCCAATCCTGCCTGAAGCTCACGTAACAGCAGCGCGAGGATTGGATTTTTTGGAGCTTATAGCCTATTATACAGTCACCATGAAGTTTGATTAGGCCTATACATTTTTTCATAGTTAACACAAAGAAAATACACAAATAAAAAACATTAAATCTCTATAGCGTGCAACAAGAGCTTATCGCTAATAGCCATCTCTGCCGGGCAATCTTTGGATGGAATAGAATATAGAAAGTTGTATCTAATCAATTAGCATCCTTTTAGGGGCTTATTCTGTACATCAAAACTAACAACTTCTGTTCTGCGACAATTGTCAAGTCTCAAAAAAAAATGTTCTTCCATAGAAAAATATCAAGTAAAGACGTGGGTAATTGGGTATGCGTTAACAAAAATAAAATGTTACTTATAAAACATACACATGCATAATACTAATAAAATAATACTCATAAAATGTTCTTACAGAATACCCAAGCAAGCAAACATACGTAATGTGAACGTACTATAAGCGCTGGGCAGAACTTTTCACCTTAACTTCCTTACTAGAGTTGTACTTTTTCACTTTTTCGGTAGAGTTTTTGTTTTAACCTTGAGCTAAGATTCCCCCATCAAAGCAAACCACATCTCCCTGTATGGTCGGTTTCTCATTGACTCACAAAACGAGATCTGGTAGCCCCTGATACCAATTTCTCCTCACGTACCAACTTTACTTTTTTCTATCTTCTTTGTTGAATTCAATTACGAGTTACAGTCATTGGAGTAAACGCTTTTGTAAGGAATAGATGACTTAGTTTATTCCGGTACATGGAGTTCCATGCTTCTTGTACCTATTCTGCGATTGGATTAACTGATTGAGTTACTTTTAACAAAGCAAGGTTTCAAGTTTCAAGCTTAGCGTTGTGTATTTGTATGAAACGATTCTTCAGTACCACGTACAATGGTATATTCTTGGAGTTGATTTTCTGAATCAATTTCTAAAATTTTGCGCTTCAAGTCAATTTAAATTCTTTTTTCTTTTAGATCAATTATTGTGAGTGTAGGCGATACTTATTGTACCTATACAATTTGTTAATATTTAGATTAATTAGTAAAGATATGAAATATAAATAATAGTCTTTCTGAGCATCTGGTGGACGCGACGCGTGACCAAAATGCTGGTGTTTATTTGGCTCCACGTATAAGCATTGCCATTCAGCGTGGCAATGCTGCCAGCATGCTGGGCACGCTACCAACTGGCAGTGGGCTTGAGCACTTGGATTATTTTTAGACCTTCAATGGTCTATGGATGATCCAATTGCTTTATATGTAGTTGTAGTGTAGGTAGTTTTAGCATATAAAGTAGTATTGTATCATATTGTAGATACTTAGTAAAGATATGTAACAACAAAAAAAACTTATTCAACTCTAGGAGAAAAGCAATAAAACCCAAAAAAATCATATATAAACCTAAACCCTTTAATATTAATTTATTCCCACTTACATTTAGACATTATATTTAAAGTTCATCAAAAACTTCGAAGTAATGTTAAATTGCCATTGATATGCGTTAAAAGAAAGTAACTTAATTTGTTATCGAGACGACTTTTTGCCATTTACCGAGACAGCTACGACCTTATTGCATTTCTGCTCTCTAACTTACTGATTGCAATTAAATTAACTTGGATAGCAGTTAGTCACTTACGCTTTAAAAGGAAGTTTGCCGCTGATACTTGAAGACTAAAACTTCCAATGTAATTGAACCATTTCTCTGATTAGTTTTGGAAGTCCTTGAGGAATTTTAGCTTCAAAACTTGCACCTATCTTGCTTTAAGAGATTTTTGATATACCTACCTATACTGAAATCAAATCGATGCGGTCATAGCGTTTACTAAAGTACAAGAATTTAAAACTTTTATGCCATTATGAAATCTCAATTTTATTAAAATAGTAGATTATGTACCAAGTGGTGTCTTACGTCACGGGCGACAATTGGACCCTGAGCCTAGCGAGGGACCTTATAGTGAACTTCCAAGCGCAACGAGGGTGTTTAAGTTAATTCCCGAGCGAAACGAGGGAATTATATAGAACACAGATATTGCAAAGAGGTTTTATTAGGTAGATATATAAAATTGAACTGATACGTGCACCAAAGAGGATCTATAAAATGGAGTAAATCTTCCTTACAATGCCCGTTGCCGTGCAATGCAAAGAGGTTTAATAAGGTTTTTAGATTATTGTAGATTGTAGATTATTTTTTGCAAAAAATAGCATGACCGACTTCACCCGTGAACAGAATTCTCGAATATTTCGCACGGATTGATCTAACATTGTTCACATTATTGTTGATTTATCAAAAACGGCCGAGCTCATTTCGATAAAATTTGAATGGACCAATTTTGAAGTATATTCTTTCTAGTAAAAAAAGAATTATTGAAATCGGACTGCTATGAAAAAAGTTGTGTACATAAAAATAAAAATATACATAAAAAAAATATGAGCGTCTAATTGAGTACCTACCTCCTCCGGTTCGTCGGTGAAAAATAAAACCTGTTTACGATGTCCTTAAATGTTCTAAGTTAAGAAATTTTCATTTGAAGAAAATTTAATTAGATGTTCTACATTTAAATCACTTTACTCCCTAGGGAGTTTCACACTATATTATTGACCTGCCATATAGCCCTCAAAAGATAGTAATGACCTATTTTACTTTGAGATTGTACGACATATGATGAGTAATTTTCGAGTAGGTGGTATGAAAAAAATATTAGCTATGTTAATAGTTCAAATATATTATTTATCAAATACCTATTTATGAATGAAAGTTGTAATTTCGGGAAGTCCCCTTCCAAAACTTATTGGAAATTTTACGGTCTGATATGACATTTTATCTATTACATATATGAGATAATTTTCTTTGTAGTTTTTTTTTTAATTAATTAAAACAATACCAATTCCCCTAGTTTCGGCATACGTATACATATAATCAGATACGCCCGTGTACTATTTTTGCTGACGTACTTATAAGTCTACATATGTATAACACCAACAACGCATTGTTACAGAAAAATGACAGATTTTGAACCTTAATTTACGCGGTGAAATTGCGGGAAAGCTCACAAAATTACAGAGCGTATTTAATACAACAAAAATGTACTGTCCTTTAAATTAAAGATAACAAATACCACCTACCATTGCTCTAAATGAAAGGGCTTACATTTTTCAGTAAAAATGGTTAACGAACCATAAAATGAATTACACAGCAAACGTTCCTCTGGCGTATAATTTATGCTACACAAACGTATAGAGCTTCGTGAAATCACACGGGTTCGAATAAATACATATTTTATGACTCGACGTCCAATTGAGGATCTTTACGAGTTTTTTTGTCAACCGTTAAAATTAGTGGGCTCTTTATTTTTACGGGGCACCTTTTGTATCAGTAAAATAATAATTTTGAACAAATTGGCAAAATATTTTTTGCCGATTCGGGTTATTTTTGCCCAAAAATATCGATTGTATCGAATCAATCACAAACCATCACTGTATTTGATAGCATAATTAAACTTACAAGTCAAATATTATGGAAATAGGAGGCAAATGATAGGCAGATAAATAGCGCGACAGCATTTCCCCCCTCATTTTGAGAGAAATCAAAATCAAAACCAATCAAAAATCGCCGACAACAAAAATATCTATTTATTTAGGTACCTATATAAACTGTATACCAAGTTTCGTGGATTTGAAAAAATTCGACTTGTAGACGAAAACCAACACCTGGACAGACGAAAGCAAAGTTGCCGTGTTGCAACGAAGATATTAATTTAAAAAAAAAATAAGTAACTAATGTGTATTCTAAAATTTAGTGAAAGTAAAATATTAAATATTATTTAAGTTTTATTACGATCACGCTACGTGGTTTGTATCAATGTACTTTACAAATTATCTCTAGACCTCCAAGAGTCTAGGTTAGTGTACCAATGTTATTGAATGTTGTTTATTGTTTTTCACATAGAATTTTAAACAGATAACACTGCAGATTACGTTCAAGATTCAAGATTCAAGATACTTTATTTGTCAGAAACATGGTAGTGTACAACAACATACAAAGTCGCATACAGTTGTTCGGAGAGTAGAGAACGCATGTTCTTGCCCATCATGGCGTACAAATATAAATAGCAAAGCTGCACGTTAAAAAAAAAAAAAACAATATTTGCAATTTTACAAGCAAAATTTTAAAATATTAATGTCAAATTAAAATAAAGAATACTACTGATTTATAAGATGTCAAGATTGTCATAATACAATAATTTCATGTAAAAAGTTAAATAATGTCAATTTAATAACCTTAACTAAATAAATGTCACAAGAATTAGTCATGACAAACATTTGTCAATTTTGTCATCCAAGAAGTCAGCAATACTATACTAACATTTGTTCAATAGTAATTTTTTTAGTTCGTTTTTAAACATGCCGTCACTTAATTCCCTAATACATCTCGGTATTTTATTGTACACAATAGGGGCCATACAGAAGACACTTTTGAGCATCAACGTCGTTTTTACACGTGGAATACTAAGTCTAGTATGATCTCTTCTCCTACGGTCGTTCCTATCAGCCCATCGTTCAAACAAGTCCGGGTTCGTTCTAACAAACATAGCTATTTCAAGTATGTATAAGGACGGTAAGGTTAGAAGTTTATATTTTAGGAAAAAAGGTCTACAGCTATCAGTTTTTTTTAGAATTAACATACATCTTAAACATCTTTTTTGGGCTTTGAACACAATTTCCTTATCAGTAGAGTTCCCCCAGAATATAATGCCATATCGGAGTACTGACACAACTATACCATAGTAGGCTGTTAAACGTAAACTATTGTAATTTTTAATTTGATTATGTACAATTATACAGTACCTATACATAGTCCATAACATAACAATATATGTGCAAACTGTGTGTGCAAACAATTTATAACTTTAATAGGTTAGTCTGAGTGGCTAACATTTTAATCATGCTCATTGCCTGCGATTTTTTTTTCACGTGATAACGTCATATACATCTACGAACGCCGTTTACACCATAGAGTTAGAACTTACTCTAGTCTATTTTAGTTTACTGCGAATTAGCTCAGTTGTGAGAGCGTCGGGCTAGTGATCCGAAGACGCAGGTTCGAGTCCTGCATTCGCGACGATTTTTTTCGAATTCGAATTTTTGAAATTTTTATCACAAAAATAACTCTATGAGATAAAACTAGTGTGGGATGCACTATAAAATTAAAAAAATCATTTCATTAGTCTACACGCACGAAAAGGTGTCACATCCATCCATCAGCCAAAGGACGTCCACTGCTCCCCTATGGATCTCCAATAACCCCAATAGGACCGGTTGGAAGCGGCTTGCATCCAGCGCGATCCTGCGGTCTTAATGAGGTCATCCGTCCACCTTGCGGGTGGACGTCCTACGCTGCGCTTGCCGGTACGTGGTCTCCACTCGAGAACTTTTTGACTCCACCGGTTATCAGTCCTCCGCGCTATGTGCCCTGCCTATTGCCATTTCAACTTGCTAATCCGTTGGGCTATGTCGGTAACTTTGGTTCTTTTACGGATCTCCTCATTCCTGATTAGATCCCGCAGAGAGACTCCGAGCTTAGCCCTCTCCATAGCTCGTTGGGCTACTTGGAGCTTACTAATAAGGCCCATAGTGAGACACCACGTTTCTGTGCCATAAGCCATCACTGGCAACACACATTGATCGAAAACTTTCGACTTTCGAAAGGTGTCACATTTTGCCTGAACCCAGAGTGCAAGCGAGAGCGCGACACAAGCTATAGAGGCACGAACGGCCTAATCGATCGGCTTGTCCTTGATTCAACAATGTTTTCTTATGGCGTTATCAGTTATCACAAAATCATTGTCCGTAAACCATAGAGCTATTACTACGATATCTGTGCCGTAAACCAATTTCACAGACAACCAATATTTTATTCATAAAAAATAGCAGTTATTAAAATTTGAGTGGAAACTACGCATACAAAGCCATTGTACCTTCTACGCAGTTTATATGCATGACGCGTCCGCTGAAAAGGGGTATGGTGTTATTGCGCAAGATAAATCAAAAGAAGGATTAAGTTATAAAACCTCGCTCTTAGAACATGTGCGTAGGGTTGAAATATGGCGCAATATCTTACCGCGCTAGCTTCTAGCTATTCCACTATTATAGTAAGTCAGTTATTTTAGTTACAACAACCTTTAGGCCGTTTCAGAACTTATACGATCCTTGTTAAAAATAATAGCTTGGCATACTGTATTACTTGGATAAGCAACAAATTTATTTGGTCAGCAACTGCTGGTCAGTATAAAAATATACAGAAGTGTCATTGCTCAGCCTTAAGTATCAATTTAGTAATCTCATTGAAAAGCTCTCTTATAGTATTTTAAATTTGGTATTGAGTTGTGTTAATGAACTCAATACGAACATCAAAACAGCCAGAATAGGCTAGTTCACTAGTTTTTCTAAATCGTTATAAATTATTTGTTAGAGTCTGGCTAACGAAAGTTGATACTGGAATTTTTCGCAAACTTTTTAAATGACAACACACGGTGCTACTACCATCGCGGATTTACCTTTAAATTGGGGTATTTTACCTTCTATTAAAAACTTTTACACTTCACGTACAAAATGATTTATTATATTATTATAATCTTCATCGTAATGAAGTAGATAGGCACGCGTTGAAATCATTTGGATCATTTGGAGAGCAATGCAAAGCCTCAGATTGGCATAATAATAACGTCAAAAAACAGAAAATAATTAACGTAATGAATATAAAACTCCTACACGACAAGTTAAAGCTTGAAAAAAAGTTTTTTTTTTTGCGATTCCCCCAATGACTTTGAAGAATCAAAATCGCAGTATGGTAACAATGCTACATCGTGTGAGTAAGATAAAGTGTTTCCCTCTCAGTTTAGGGCTGCCATACTGATATTTTTTAAATTTGCTGCGCTTTGTCAGTATCAACTTTCGTTAGCCAGACTCTAGTACATAACAAGCTCACTACATTTATATTTCCGAGAGATCTACTGTATTAACAATGAAAATCAGTATTAAAGAATACATATTCAAGATCCCGCCAGAAACGACATTCTGTAATGGCGCTGATCTTTGACGCCACACACTAGTAAATAACGTTATCTTTAAGGATTACCACAATCAATAGTATGTTTTCAATGTTTTCAAATAGCCTATTCGCCAAATTGCTGTTGAACCATTTGTATTACGTTAATGATACCTATTTATGTAAATGGTGCATAAGAAGGGGAACCAAAAATAATAAAACATTTTAAGCTAAATTAGTAAAATTAGGTACCAAGTAGATAGTTTTAATGCCGGCTATTCAAGTGGCTGACCAAAGCAAATTAATAGTAAACCATTTAAATGGATTCTTCATGATACCTCTGTAAAGTTTACTTACTAAATTTTGTTTTTTTTAGTTTTAAACACCAATATAATATTACGTTATTAAGTACTAACTTACGTTAGTAGGAACTTAATAAATGTCGCTATTATGGTCACAAAGTGGATAATAATATTGCTGGCAATGAAATAGAAAACCATCATACTAATAAGAAACTATAACTGGCTTAGTGACATTAATTAATAACATAATATTCTGAGTGCCCTTAGATAAAATTAATTACACTTTATTATCTGTTTCTTCTCTTTTATCACAAAGGTGAAATTACTGTCAACAAAACAAATTCTGCTAAGCGATAACATTATAATGTTGTGGGCTGCTTTAATATAGTTAATTAGTTGTATATTAGATATAAACAGAACTCAGATTGTTTGCTCGAAGTTTTAAGTGTGTAAATCCTATCCTACTAATATTATAAACGCGAAAGTTTGTGAGGATGGATGGATGGATGTATGGATGTTTGTTACTCTTTCACGCAAAAACTACTAAACGGATTGAGATGAAACTTTGCAATAATATAGCTTATGTATATCAGAATAACACATAGGCTATAAATTATAATGATATATTGGGTATGCGGGCGAAGCCGCTGGTAAAAACTAGTAGGTAATAATATTATTGGTCAAGTTGTAATTGGGATGTTCTCTAAATTATTTCGCTCAAATCTCAAATTATTTTATCTAAAGGATTACTTATCTTATATCTGATACCAGCTTTTATGCTATTGTCAACTTTTTCACAATGCTCCGTAATTATTCCATCCATCTAAACATATTTTAAGAAATGTATAATAATAAATAAATATTAGGGGACATCTTACACACGGTCTCTGACCCCAAACTAAGCAAAGCTGTGATATGGCTGCCAGAGACTGATATACTACATATTTACATATTTTAAATACATTTTTATATAGATAGTACCTAAATAACACCCAGACACAGAGCAAATACCTATGTTCATCACATAAATATATGCGCTGGGCGCCTCGTTGATCCAGAAGTCAGGGTCGATAACCACTGAGCCACCGAGACATGCAGTCGATAGTCGAGGTAGGATAGTGGATGCTTTATTGCTTATTATGGTGATAAATGGTTCTCACCGAAATTAAGCAACATTCCGCATGGTCAGTATTTGGATGGGTGACCGTGGGTGGCATTTTCCCACTGAGCGCTACCGTGACTCGAATGACACGTTAAATTGTAGGTCCCGGTTGTTTTAACTGTTTAGCCATGTCAGAGGCCTTCAGAGGCCTAAAAACTCTGACACTAGGGATAGCCTCCCAGCCTATACGAACTTACTTTTGGAAGTTATGGAGATAAAACAAATGTAAATCTTCATGATAAAAGAGTAAAAAAAAATGTGGTCTATCGAAGTTAAACGTCATTGGATTGATATAGACAATGGACAAATTAAACATACACATGCATGTCCAAGATAAAATGTTTACTATTTAAAGGTGATAAAGGTTGTACACAAATCAAATAATTTCATTATCAGTCACTTCCATTAAGTACCAGGTACTTAATGGTCACATCACGTGTTAAAGTGCACGTGGCCACAGCACATGACCAATGCACATTTGAAAAACCTATGCGACCTGCTTTGGCTTTGTTTGAATAGAACATCAGTTAAAAGTTATTGTTTTGAACTTAGACAAATAGTCCAAGATCCCACTGCAAGAACATCCCGCTCGTAGCGTACACGGTTCAAACCAATTTTTTACGTAATTATATGAATAGGAGAATATATTTAAATAAGGTTGCCTTGCGAAATTTGGCCGCAAGTATTTGAAATTTAATAATGTTTAATGAATTTATAGGGAAACATATCCTTCATATGTTTTTTCTATAAATGTATTGAATAGTATTAAAATAAATGTGAAAATTAAAATTTTAGGAAATGACAAGAATTAGAAGCTACAATTCGCTAGGCAACCTTATATAGATATATTATAAGCTTCGTAATATATCTAAAAAACAAGTGAATGAAATTTTTTGTTAAAAAATAATCAAACTTTTTTCAATCAATAATACTAGCGGTCAAATTTCGCAAGGCAACTTGGTTTATATGTATTCTCCTTTTCAATACATTTATATATAAAAAAAAACAAATGAAGGATATGTTTTCCTATGAATTAATTAAACATATTTAATTACAAATACTTGCGACCGAATCTCGCAAGGCACCCCCATTTAAATTTATTCTCATATTCACATAATTACATAAAAAAATGGTTTGAACCGTGTACGCTATGAGCGGGAAGTTCTTGCGGTGGGATCTCGGACTAAAATTCATCTAAACACTTGCTTAAAATAAGTTACAAAAATAAAAAATCATAAATCAATATTAGATAGATTATAGCTATTTATTTTCAGATTCAAGACAATTGAATTAGGTACAAGAACATTTTTGTTTTACGATAACATTAATTCATTTCTTAATTGTATGATTTAACATCAAGATCTGCCATACATTCCTTTCCCGTGGACTTGAGCCTAATGATCTTACTATCTGAAGCATATATGAAACTGCCGTCGCTTTCCACAGCCATCCCGTAAATGTTGATGATTGTTGCTAATTTCTTCACCATTATAGTTTGATCGTTGAACGCAAAGATTCCAGTAGGAGTTGAGAAGAATAAATTTCCATTGATATCTCTAGTAATGCCATTCAATACGTGATCTCCAATGTCAGCGGTGAGGCCATCTTTTTTGGTGTAGTGAAATAGCCCAGAGCTATTTGAGAAAAGAATATTGTCGTTTTTGTCGACGCCAATTAACATAGCTCTAGTGTTCCCGATTTCGGTTACCTTTGTTACTTTGCCATTTTTGTATAAGTAAGCATGTTCGTCAGGATAGTTTGTGAAATAGATTCCGTCTTTAGAAAACATTTGCCAGATGTCCATGGTTGTAACTCCTTCGTTTGTGGCTCTCTTTGTTTCAGGGTCTAGTTTGTAAATTCCATTGCGACCTCCAAAGTAAACAGAGTGAGTTTTCTCATCAACAGCGCTGGCGAAACCACCAGCCACTCCAGTGATAGAGCTAAATTCGTTCGTTTTTAGGTTTATAGAAGCAAGAGCGAAAGGATCACTGCCTTTTATCGTGTAGCTGAAGTACAAAACATTGTTATTGTAGTCCATTGCGAGTTGGTAAGGTTTGTCGAGGTATTCCTTCAAAACTTCTTTTTCGTGGGTTATGCCGTCGACGATTATGCCTTCGCAATCATTTCGGTTGATTACTTTAGCTGTTGCCAGAGCAACGAACGCCAATAGTATGAAGTACTTCATCTGGGAACAAAGAATTACCATTTAATTACGTTTATTATACACTCTTTAACAACTTAAGGCCTGTATGCTGAGTGCGAGTTTGGTCGTAAACATGACGCGCTCTTCGGCGAGCGCGTAAGCATGTAATTTGTATGAAGAAATGTACAGCGCCACCAGCGGCGCGTTTGTGAAACACAACAAGTTCATACAAATTACATGCTTACGCGCTCGCGAAAGAGCGCGTCATGTTTACGACAAAACTCACACTCAGCATACAGAGATAGCAGGTAACATTCATGAAGTTATTGTAGCTTTTTTAAAACAAATTTCATTGACTTTTCATTACCACATATTGTTCAAAAATGTACAATAATAGACATACAAAAAGTATCAACTAAAATTACTTTAGTATAGTTATTAAAATTCCAACATATGTCGGACTAAAATATTATTAAAATGAAATAAAACAACTAAAATTCAGCTCTAATACCTTCTTGGCATCGAACAAGGAATAAAACATTATGTACATATTTTGACTGTAACAAGCCAATTATTGTATGGTTCTTAATTTTGTAACAGTAACCGTATTAACAGAGCAACAACTATACGACTATAGATAAAAACCCTATGCGTTGTGTGTCAATCTGTCTTTAGAATTGTCCCAGTGACACCTTATCCCAATTTGGGACTAGAGACAAGTCTTCTTAACGCGGTAAAGCCGTGGCGCTCATCTAGTGTTCAGCTACAAAGTGTTTTTTTTCTAATTACAGAGTCTTTATACCTCTTAATTGAAGTTATATATACATACACTCATCATTATGAATAATGATTACTATGGAACCAACCTCGAAACCGCGAAGAAGAAATCAGCTGTGCCATACATTTTTTTGAGAGTCAATGAACTGTTTTGTATGGAGCAGCTGTTTATTCGTTATTTTGGGATTATTATTGTAATAAAGTCGCTCAAAATGATGTGTAAATTATGTTATCAATAACCCGGTATATTAATAATTGTGGATCAGAAATATGTCTAAAAAAATAATAGAATAAATACTCACATTAACGACTGGTTTTCAATAATTTCAAAACAATACTAACAAATTGTTTACAAAACACTACCTTAAGTACTAAGTTTAACCAGAGGTTATATAGTAAAGTTATCTCTATGACTCTTATTTCTCAAGAACCAACTGTTTGCAAATACGACTATGACCCCTTATTCACAGGAAAAGCGATATTTTGTGGCAATGTTGCGGTTTAATTATGTACAGTAATATTTTTATAATTACTAGTGATAATAATTTAAATAGTTAGTGCGAATTCTTTTGTTTGTTAACAACTTTGAACTGTGGACAAAACATATTCATGGAAGAGATTTAGGTTACTATGTTAATGGTTTGCTGTAAACCTAGTTTAGTTATTACCGTGTGGTCAGCAATATATAAATGTACCACGTGACTTAGTTACGTACCTATAGTAGGTTCATACTAAATAGCTACCTGTTTTTGTTTGTTTGATATTGACTATACTTGTATATTAAGTTTCTTTTTATTATGTGTTATAGGTTTGTAAGCGTTTGATGTAGTTAAAAGTTTGACTGTGGAAACACTACAACATGAGTACGGTATTGTTGTTTAATCTAAGCATTTAATAAGGCATATAATAATCCCTAAAAAAACTTTCTATTCGGTAGATTTTTCTATTTGTTTTTATACAACAAATTAATTATATTTACTTTATCTCCGCAATTAAATGCTCAACATAATTGCTCATTTTTGCCGTATGGGACATTATTTGTTCCTAGTATTAAGCCGAAAAAAGTCATTGCACTCGTAATTATTAACCATTTTTGCTAAGGGATTAATTCAAAAGTAACGCAGTCACGCGCTAGGCGCAAACCGCTTCTAACAGGTATTATAGGAAATCTGTAGAGAAAGCGTATGTCCAGCAATTGATTTGCTACTGCTGATATGATGCATTTATTTAATTTCTCATGTTAGTTGGTATTAATTTACTTTTAACTGGTCAGGAAATGAGGACAGACAAGAAATACAAGGATAGTGGATTGCTTAATGAAGTTTTGCTCTCCAAAACAATTTTAGCGCAAAGCCAAAATTCGTCATCGAATCTGCTGACCGTTCAAATAACAGCGTTAACAGCATTATTTTCAAGTAACATAAAAATGCTAGTTAGTCATTCTGTTAGCGCGTACTACTACGCTACCTACATAAATGGAACGCAAAAATAAAATTTTTGTGTTCGTAAGGGAGATAAGCGGGCTTGTTGTTATCGCTGTACAGTGTTATGTAGCACGGTTTTTTTAAAAAGAAAAACAATGAACTATTGATGAATAATATCACGTATATACGTTATACAACTGATTCGTATTAATCGATTCGTTTTTATTTTTCAAATATATACAATGATTCAGAAGAGAGTGTATGTATGCATGTACCTAACATGTAATCATTTTTTTGCAAAAAAATAACATAACCGACTTCACCCGTGTACAGAATTCGCGAATATTTCGTACGGATCGATGTAGCATTTTTCACATTATTATTGATTTATCAAAAATGGCTCAGCCGATTTCGATAAAATTTAAATGAGACCAATTTCAAAGTATACTCTTTGCAATAAAAAAAAAACTGAAATCGGACTACTATGAAAAAAGTTGCGTGGTTATACATAAATATATATATATATATATATTGGCCTCGATAGATGGATGTATGATGGAATTTAGCAAAACTGCATAACAAGCATAATTATGCTTGTTATGCAGTTTTGCTATAATAGGTACATGTTACATTTTGTACATAGCCATCTATGTCTTGATTGTTGTAGCCAATCATCAGTAATTTGTCAGATGTTTCTTTACGATCATCGAAGTCAACAACGATTGCCACGGTCAGTTTTTGGATGGTGGCATTTAGAACTGAGCGCTGCCGTGGCTCGTATGAGACGTTAAATTGTGTCCCGGTTGAAAACAACATTTTATCACCCAGAAATCGATAAAATTTTGACATTCCTTGTTTTCCCCTGTTGTCTTTAGATTGTTTTATGTACCTAGGGTTACTGTACCAGCCTTTTTAATAGTCCACTGCAGGTCTTACCTGGCCTATCCACGAAGGGTGATTCCATATTTACCGCGCTGGTCCAGTGCGGGATGGTGGGTTCACATACGCCATCGAATTTCTTCCACGTGTACATGTAAGTTGCCTCACGATGTTTTCCTTCACCGAAAAGCCAGTAGTGTGAAATTCCGTACTTAAATTTAAAGGATGTAATTGTTTTTTTTTATTTTTATTTCAAATAGGTTTGTGTTTGACTACACACTGCCTGATGTTAAGTAGATATGCGGTCTAGGATGTAGGATGTAGTAGGTATGGGCCGTGATTTGAACCCACCACCTCACGTTCGTAAAGTGGGTGTTATTCCCAGTGGCACCAGTACCACGTCTATCTATGCCTACCATGGTATAGCTATGTACCTATGTATTGCAATAAAGTTTCAACTCTCAACTCTCGTATCGAAGTATTTCAGTTCAGCGGGGACTTAATGAAGTGTTTGAAAACGGTCGGAGCAGAATCGCTCGTGTCCGAGATAATGTAGTAATTTATCGCGCCATATTTCACCGAGTGCCGCTCCGGGACCCCCGTGACGATCACAGTAGCTCCGACATGTAAGCCGGTACCTTGGCTTGAAATCAGTGCTTTGATTTTCCTCACCAATCTCCGAAATTAGACAGGGTTTGGCACGGTCAATTTTCGAATGGGTTACCGCCAGTGGCATTTACAACTAAGCGCTACAGTGGGCTAAAATGAAATATTACCTAATTTGTAGGTCTCAGTTAGTTTTGCCATATAGCCATGCCAGAAACCATAAGGCGGCATAGAAACACTGACATCAGGGCTAGCTATGCGGCTTATACGAACTTTCAAACCAATTGTATTTCAATAAAGTTTCAAATGTCTCGTGTTGAAGTAATTCAGTTACAAACGATCACAGGCCGACATGTAAGCCGGTACCTTGGCTTGCAATCAGTGTTTTGAAATTCCTTAGCGATCTATGGTATTAAACAAGGTTTAGCACGATCATTTTTCGGATAGGTGCTTGCGGATCGCCATTTATAAATGAACGCTCCTGGGACTTAGAGGACACGTTAATTTGTAGGTCTTGGCTGTTTAACGCTTAATCATGTCAAAATTTTTCAGGCATGTTAAAAACTCAGATACCAGGGCTTGGCTCGATACCATTAAGGCCGATACGAACTTACTTAAAGTATGTATTGTATTGCAAGTGTTCGATATAATTTATCTTGTAATTTATCGCGCCATATTTCACAGAGTGCCGCTCCGGGACCCCGTGACGTTCACAGTCTCTTCGACATGTAAGCCGGTACCTTGGCTTGAAATTAGTGTTTTGATGTTCCTCACCAATCACTGAAGTTAGGCAAGGTTTGGTGCGGTCAGTTTGTGGATGGGTGAGCGTCGATTGCATTTTTATTTGTGTTCCAGCTGAGCAATTTCGTGGGTCAGATAACAAAGCTACGTTTCTAAGCTACTAAGTTAAGCTACTCTCAGTTCTAAGATAACTCATCCATACACTTCACTCACTACATACTTTATACCGGAGACTCTACATTTTATTTTGAGGTATTTATTTATAGTGAAATTAATTATAATTTATTACATATTGATCCAAATTTTTGACCAAATTTAATAATCTTTGTAATCAATTAGAATTAAATATTATTACTTTTTCAATTTATTGACAAATATTTAAATATTCTGTGTATTATTAAATTTACCAATATTATATTGTAATTACGTACTTGAATAAGCACTAGTTTATACACGTTATTCTATTTAAATATGTCTTGTTAAGGGAGCACAGATCTCCGAAATACAAGCTATGCTTAGTTTGGAGATCTGAAGCTCATTGTCATCATTTGTTATTTGGTAATAAGTCAAAAAATGAATTTTGAATTTGTTTGGTTCGGTCAGTCCGGTGACCATGGATAGTATTTACAACTGGGCACTGCCAAGACTCAGATAACGCGTTAATTTGTAGGTCTTGGTTGTTTGAATCGTTAAGCCATGTTAGAAACCTCTTGTCTGGTTTTAATCAGCGCTAGCCTAAGTACTGTCTTATACCATTCATTCACAACAAGGCCTAAAACAGTTTTGCATTCGATTTGTGATGTTATGACAAGCAGTTCGTATAGACGCCAGGCTATATAAATCCCGCAACCATAATTGCTACTGGACTAAGACCTGTCCTAGTTATTTGTAGAGCAATTGAACTAAATTAAAGTGTGGTTAGTCAGTAGATTGAGATTATCCTAAAACGTAATTTTAACCAAAGCATAGTTAACTTTTTCACGAACTAAAATAATAAACCTTTAATAACGTTAATTATTTTAACACATGGTAGCACTGAGCCAGCGTGGTCAATATGGTCCAATCACCTATAAGTACACTACACCTATGCTGGACGTAGACCTACCGTGGGTATAGTGGGCTATTATAAAAGTTACTGAAGAACAAGAATAAAGAATTTAGGTTTTAACGAACGAACTCATGATAAATAGGTAAGTATTTAAATTTTAAGATATACGCTGACGTACTAAATTAATCCTTTAAGTTACATAACTTAATATCTTCAATGTTTATTAACTAATATACAGAAATTCCTCAAAAATAATCGTACCTATACCTATACAAAATAAATAAGAAGCGCCTAAAAATCTAAACAAATAGTGTGCCTGTGTGGTAGGTACCCAATTCCCGCGCTGAACGGTTGCAAATATTCTCTGTGCGAGAAATGATCCAGCTTTTTGTCACCAGCAGCGTCAACATATTTTGGCGCAACTATGTTAAAAAAACCGTACAAGTACGAGTCAGGCTCGCACGCCGAGGGTTCCGTACAAATCCAGAAATTTCACAAAATTGGGAAATAAGTTGTTAAAATCTCTATACTATTTTATATTATCATCGACAAAAATTTTTTTTTTCACGTTATTCGTCATCCATCGAAAATTACACGTTGTTAAAATAATCAAAAACCTGTTTTAGCATTTGCTAATAAAGTTCTTTTATATGATTCCTTACATGATACGATTTACTCACTTTCAATTTTGAACCCATATTTTGTGAATCTAGGCCCTATTTTTAGTGATTTAAATAAAAATGTACAGTTTCCAGATTTATTTCTATATCTCTACTTTGAGACAATGCTTCTCGACAAATTTCATAGTTCTATGTTAACGGGAAGTACCCTGTAGGTTTTGATTTTTGTGAGTGTCAAAATATAATTTGCGTTTTTTACGACATAAACGGCTCTAACTTTTATATACGATAACTGAGAAGTTTTTCTTTTACACAACTGTAAGAGACTATAGATATACGTATACAGTTTAAATTTCAACTCGATATCTTAACGCGTTTGTCGATATAAAGAGTCTTGACATACGGATAGATGGACAAACGGACAACAAAGTGATCCTATAAGGGTTCCATTTTTTTCCTTTTGAGGTACGGAACTCTAAAAATTAAAATAGTTGCGTCAAAAGTTAGGAATAGAGACTGTCAATAAAGAATATTACAAATTCTTGTCTCAGAATAGGTCCAGAAGAAAACCTTGCCACTGTTGTAAATTTTATCCACGAGGACCGAGTTTATATGAAACATAATATCCAATGCGGTAGCACCTGTGATAGATATTTCCTCTCCACACGCCTCGCGTCATCATAAAACTTCCTATAATAGCTCAAGGAAAATAAAGGTAAGAACCTAAACCGTTTGTGTCTGCGTAATAGAAATCCAATTGAACAGGTGAGATTTTCCGCTTGTAATGTGAGATGGGAATATGTTTTTCTTGGCAAACCAGTTTGGCGCACTACTTAATGGTAATAATTTATAGGTAGGGAAAAGTCTGTAATTGTTTACTGTTTAAACCACAGAACAGGAAAACTTTCTTCTGCGGTTTGTTTGCGGTCGTCGAAGTAGCTTGCGTGTGTTAAGAGGGGCACTGCTGCTGAGGCGGGCTACAGTGTCGTATGGGAGGCACTGCAGCTGAAGAACGGGAGCCGCGGCAGGAGATGACTACTGGTTTTGTCCTGTATTGTCACTTTCTTTACCTTCCTAGGCATCGCCACCTTTTGATGGCGGGCTCTGAAACCGAAGATGTAGGCGCGGGGCCACTTTATTTGACTTTTGTTGCACTGGGACCAAGCCATTCGGATACGGGTGCTGTCTGACGCCCATTTGCTGATTTGGTTCCAAGTGGAGGATGATGACGGGTAGGGTGTTCCAACATATAGTCATTGGCGTGGAGTGGAGCGCAAGCTCCGAGGTGTAGCCCGACTGGGGCTGGCCCTGTCGGATGCAGCGGATGAGTGCAAAAGCGCTGTGGTGCACTCCGAGGTTTTCAGTGGGTATGCCAACCAGTGGACGAGGACCTCCACATAACCAGCCAATGCCTGCAGAACCAAAGTAATTTCCAAACAAATACGAGCACACACAATAAAACACAAACGTGTTTTAGATAATTATTACGCTTACTTGACTAAAAGTACACAAACACTGTTACTCTCGTTCAATTAATTGCGTTTTACCAACCAACTTCAAAACACGTTCAATTTCCTCCCAGAAAAGTTTAAAGAGAAAAAAATATTTAACTTATTAAACCGCAAATTTTCAAGATTCTTTTTGAGGCGAATATCAATTTTGCAAAAAGTGTACATAAAACGGAGAGTAAGTAATTGAAAATTCACAATGCGAGAAGTGCTTGCGCAAGGAAATGTAAATCTACGCAGAAATGGAGCGAAAAATTCAGCGAAATATTTGTTCTCACTCAACTTAATCTGGGATGAGCGATATGAATCGGGCCGTTAATGTTTATTGGAGCAGAAACTCCTATTATATCGCAGGGTTTAATAAGTTATCTGTAAATGGTATTGCATTGCAAAGTGTAAAGAGTTTCTGTTGTATTATAATTATACAGGGTTATTTCTAATCAATTAGCATCCTTCTAGGGGCATATTCTGTACATCAAAACTAACAACTTTTGTTCTACGACTTTCGTCAAAACTCAAAAAAAATTGTTGTTGTTCCATAGAAAAATTTAGTTCACTCGCGACAAAATGTTTGGAACAGCTGCTTTTTTTTCCAGTTTTGACGAAAGTCGTAGAACAAAGTTGTTAGTTTTTAGGGTTCCGTACCTCAAAAGGAAAAAACGGAACCCTTATAGGATTACTTTGTTGTCCGTCTGTCCGTCTGTGTGTCTGTCAAGACTCTTTATCTCAGGAACGCGTAAAGATATCGAACTGAAATTTAAATTGTATACGTATATCTATGATCTCTTAGAGTTGTGTAAAGGAAAAACTTCTATGTTATCATATAAAGAAGTTAGAGCCGTTTATGTCGTAAAAAACCGCATATTTCAACACTCACAAAAATCAAAACCTACAGGGTACTTTCCGTTGACATATAACTATGAAATTTGGCGAAAAGCATTGTCTCAGAGTACACATATAGGAATAAATCTGAAAGCTGAATATTTTTATTTAAATCACAAAAAATAGGGCTTCAAAATTCACAAAATATGGGTATAAAATTCAAAGTGCGTAAATCTTTTCATGTAAGGTATCATATAAAAGAGCTTTAATAGCACATGCTAAAACAGGTTTTTAATTATTTTAACAATTTTCAATGAATGACGAGAAAAAAAAAACTTTTGTCGATGATGATGATGAGTATAGAGATTTTAACAACGTATTTCCCAATTTTGTGAAATGTTCTGGATTTGTACGGAACCCTCGGTGTGCGAGCCTGACTTGCACTTGTCCGGTTTTTTATGTACAGAATAAGTCCCTAGAAGGATGCTAATTGATTAGAAATAACCCTGTATATATTCAAAAATATAAACTTTTTTTCCGGTGGGATCAACTGGGAATTGCCAAAAAAATCAGCTGTTCCATACAAAAACTTCATCGACTCTCGACAAAATGAATCACGGCATCTGAAATTTTTCTTGGTTATCTCGCTAGTAAAAGTTTTTTAGAACAATACCTGTGTCTAATATGGTAACTGCAATTAAATGTTACCTTTTCTACTGTTCATATAAAACAAAACAAATACATACAATTATATAATAGCTAGAATCAATCTACATTTGCTCATCGTAGAAAAATATAAGTACAACGCGGTCACATTAACTAGACGCTTGACCATGTTACGTCATTTTGGCGCTCAAGTACGGTGTGCAAAAAAAACCGGCCAAATGCGAGTCGGACTCCCGCACGAAAGGTTCCAAACCATCATCTATAAAAGATAAGTTTCTACCTGTTTATTAAGATCGAGTAAAAATTGCTTAACAATTAATGCGATGAGTCGAGTTAATGTGACCGCGTTTATAGATAATCTATTTACTTGTAAGTTCTCTGGGGTGGACAAAAGTTCCTAGAGTGCACACCGCCTATACCTGTTTTTCCTTAGTAAGCTATACCTATAGTAGGTGTATGACATGGCTTCTAAGTCGCAAAATTTATCCAAGCAAAGTAATAATAAGTCATGATCTAAAATTAATAGTAGATTAGTAGCCTTGGGCTGTAAGGCATCAATTGCAGCCCGAGATATTTCGAACACCCTCTTAGATACCCTCGAACTATAGGCGCACGAGCGCAGCGATGGTGCTTACACCCGAGCTAACTATTCTGCTTTACATCTCGATTCTGAGGTAAGTAGAAAAAAACCGGCATTACGAGAATAATAGTAGATTTCTTACCGTCCTAGAGCTTTTCTAGCTACATTATTACCCTAGAGTGCTAATTAGTCACCTACAAGCCCCATTTGGAAGTAATAAGAACCTACTTACCGAACATGAGAGATGTAAAAAAATATTGCAGTACCAGCACGTCAGAGATTGGTGAAACGAACCTTTCACATATTTTGCGATGAAAGGAGACGGCTCTATATGACAAGAATTTGGGGGTGCGTGTAAAGCCAGAATTTTGCTGCTCTGTCTGTGATCAAAGGGAGCCGTTTTACTGAAAACAAATACATTTATGTTTGCGCTTTTATGTTTCTGGGTTGATTTTAACATGGATCTTCAATAACTGGCTGGGGTGGTTGTGTATTTGTTATTTTAAAACATGAGACTGCCTTTTTCCGAAAATGATATTAATATCATCGTAGATATATGACATCTGCAAGTATAAATAGTCCAAGTTCATACATAAAGTTCACTGCATTATTGTCTTCTTGACCAGCTAGCTACGACCACAAAAAAACTCTAAAAAAACTCTCGTGTGAAAAAGTAACAGATACATAATTCACCATAACTCTGTCTCGTTTTGACACGTAGAAAGATTATTTCGAGGTGCGCTAGCCAGGCCGCTGGTGGAAAAAATATTTGCGAAGAAACTTTCTGTTTAATACAAACCAGGTGTAACACCAATAATTGTATAAATTTACAAAGCACATAATTGTTTTTTGCAAAAAGTCGCTACAACGACTTTCACCGTGTTCAGAATCCTAATAATTTGCACGAATCTATGTGACATCCATGTACATTTTTGTTGATTTATCAAAAACGGCTCAGTCGATTTAGATCAAATTTAAACGGAACCATTTCGAGAGTATACTCTTTCGAACTAAATATATTTTTAAACTAAATATTAATTTTATTCGACACTGCTTGATATAGGCACATCAGTATACACTGCTCGCCTATAAACAAATAAATAAATCGGTTCACAGTTGGTAAAAATATCGATGAACAATTGAACATACACAAAAAATACATAGGTACGCACTTGGTACCTTCTCCTATTTGAAAGTCGATAAAAATAAGTCACCTGCAAATATATACGCTGTTGTGTGAACACTGCATTCTGTTCATGCTTCATCAACTCGCATTTTGCGGCGTATTTAATAAATATAGAGTCCCCCGCTCCAGGAAAACATGCATCTTACTAGATAGTTATCTTTATGTCATAATACTCCGAACTGATCCCAATCAATCAGACATACTTAATTGCCAAATAGTTTTAGAATTACCAACCTTCACTGTTTTAGAATTACCAGCAATAAAAACGCACATTACATTTCAAAAAGAGCCATTTTATAAAGTGTTCCTTTGGATTCGAGCCCAAATACAGATGCAAAATAATTTTATTGTTCATAATACACGTAACATAGTTAAAATACAGAAACCCTGCCTGCTGCTTTAGCGTTAGATGTGTTGCAGCAGTCAGTGTCTTCCCTTATTAGTGGGTACATATAAATAGTAAAATCAAACCAAAAACATAGTTATTGTCTTTTTCAGCATGAACCAAACAATTTGAATTTCAAGAAGATATATATGTATGTGTGATTTCAATTCATTCAAATAATAAATGTCTAGTAATCAAATTAGGTCACAATAACCCAATTCGGACACTTAAAAACCCGCCGAATCCAAAACTTGCTGATTTAAATTGAAACCGTACAGAATATCTTGAATTGGTTCAGTTGACTAATTGAACTCTACGAATAAATTTGCATGCTAACTGCAATGCGCAAGATTTTTCTCGTTGTTAACTCTACCGCAACGTATTGGGAAACTAAAATAGGAGTAATCCAGAATTCCTCGTTTTTATATGTCTGTAGAGATAATTTCAAATCTATTGAGCATTCTCTATTTCGAATAGCAATAATAACTTTTTTACCTATCGTAATATACCCTTAAGCACTAAAATTAATAATAAAAAAACCAGACAAGTGCGAGTCAGGCTCGCACACCGAGGGTTCCGTACAAATCTAAAAAAATTCACAAAATTGCGAAGTAAGTTGTTAAAATCTCTATACTATATCATCGACAAAAAAGTTTTTTCACTTTTCTCGTCATACATTAAAAATTACACATTGTTAAAATAATTAAAAATCTGTTTTAGCATGTGCTAATGAAGCTCTTTTAGATGATAGGTACGATTTACTCACTTTGAATTTTCAACCTATATTTTGTGAATCTTGGCCCAATTTTTTTGTGATTTAAATAAAAATGTACAGTTTTCAGATTTATCCCTATATGTGTACTCTGAGACAATGCTTCTCGCCAAATTTCATATTTCTATGTCAACAGGAAGTACCCTGTAGGTTTTGATTTTTGTGAGTGTCGAAATATGCGGTTATTTACGACATAAACAGCTCTAACTTTTTTAAAAGATAACTGAGAAGTTTTTCTTTTACACAACTGCAAGAGACCATAGATATACGTATACAGTTTAAATTTCAACTCGACATCTTTACGCGTTCCCGAGATAAAGAGTCCCCAACAAGCAAAATAGTCGAATAAGGAAACATTTACTCGACTAAACATCGAATAGTTGTTGAATAGTATCTACATAAGTACAAAATTGTGCAGTAAAAGTGTTTATGTTATGTCTTTTAGTGCAAATCGTATAGACGTGCCCGTATCTAGCTTATGTCACAAATAAATGCTATACGAGGGCTATAATAGTGTTTGATTTACTATTTAATGTGTAAAAAAATCTTTTATACGACAATTACCTGACATACTTTTTATTCAGCAAATTTGTCGAATACTAGCTACCTGGTGATTAAATAGCAACGTAGTTTCTTTTATAACGCGGTAAAAACACAAGTCGAATTATAGTTTTCCAATTACAGTTACAGAACCTCAAGTGTAACAATTTTATTATAGCACTTTTATTCGACAAAATATTGAGTAAAAGAGTTTTTGGTACTTTTATTGCTCAAAAACCCAAAACATGGCTGCATATGAATGCAACGCAGTGACATTTATTCGACGAATAGTCGAGTTAGTATGATATAACAGCAACAAATTTACTAGTGTTCGCGTAATGGCTCCCTAGTAGCATATTAATAAAATTAAATGGAATTTATAACATATATCTACAAAATTATTGCAAAAGACGCGTGGCCCACACGTATATGTTAAATAATGCATAACAGTTTATCGACAAAGTTAAATTGCCAGTAATTTTTCCTATATAATTATGCTTAAATAGAAGCATTTAGATATAGAAACTGTATTATTTTTAATAATTACTAAATGGATGACCTCTGTCTTTTATAATATTTTAAGTGTCAAACACACAAAGACTGGTGCATTTCCATAACGGCACAGAATACGCAATCGTTCTAATTTTAAAAAGGAATAACAGTGCAAATTTGGCGTTTAACGAACAAAAATGTCGAATTGTAGCAAATTTGCAGCGTTTACTTCACTTTATTGCTGATTAGTGGCAACGTAAACACTTCAACTCTATCAATAAGCGGTACAGTTGCAGCTATATTGCTTTTACTGCACTAAACTGAGATCGTTTTGCTTTTATTCGATGTTTATTCCACAAATCATTCGTCCTATTTACACAGTTACTGCACTTCTACAGCACTTTTTAGTGCTATAATCTGCGCCTTTTTCGCGTTGTATAAACGTTGACTCGACGTTTATAGCACTAATTATGGGATTTTTATAGAACTAAACAGTAAAACCAAAACGTCGCCGCGACTGTTATAGCACAACTTTTTGCTAGTTGGGTCTTGACATACACACATACTGATAACAAAGTGATCCTATAAGGGTTCCGTTTTTTTCCGTTTGAGGTACGGAACCTTAAAAAGCGCTACAAAATATAAGCTTTTTAACATTTTTATAGGTACACAACTAATTTACATACACATACAAAAATTACGTAAAATCAATATGTGTAGGTACGAGTAATAACTAGCTGTAAAAGTATCATAAAAAGAGTGTCCAATAAGCCAACGCTAAAAAAACTATTCACAATGGGTCACTTCCGGGCATTAATTTTTTTTTTTTTTTTCAAAAAATAGCATGACCGACTTCTCCCGTGCACAGAGTTCGCGATATTTTGCAAGGATCGATGTAGCATTTTTCACAATATTGTTGATATATCAAAAATGGCACAACAGATTTCGATAAAATTTAAATGAGACCAATTTCGAATTATATTCTTTTCAATAAAAAAAGAATTATGTGTGGTTATACATAATATATATATATATATATACGCATCGAATTGAATATCTCCTCCAGTTCGTCGGTCCAATAAGTAAACTAACACGGAAAGTTTCAAAAATACCCTTCTGTAACGAGTTCTTAGGTGTCACGTTCCTCTTTGAACCGTGATTCTTTGAACCGTGATATATTCTATCTTGTTATTTGCATCACCTATAACTGCTAAATGAGTTTTCGAAATTTTGCGCTTCAAACTTATTTTCTTTTAGAACCCGTATATTTATTACACAAAAAATTAAATGTTATTGAATTATTTATTTAGCTTTGATGATACGATAGAAAAAAAGTTCTGAAAAAATGACTTTTTTGATATACTTAGTCATTTTTTCAGAATTTTTTTCTATCATACCATCAAAGCAAAATAACCAATTCAATAACATTTAATTTTATTGAAATAATTTAATAAAGCTAGATCATAGGTCTTCCAAGTCTCTGTCTTGCTCACACTCCATTCAAAGAAGGGAGCACTTTTGTGCATTTTTAAGGAATCAACGCTTCAGTACAGGAAGATGCTGATTGCTGGTATATTTCAAACGAAATTAAAAAAAAATAGATTTTCTGTAAATTCGGTTAAGGACGATAATTTTACGTGATCAGAAAACATTTCTGAATCAACAACTAAAACAAGCTGAACGCTTAAGTCGATCGTGCCTCTTTATCGTATGTTCCGCGCTCTCGCTGTCATGATCGGTTTAGGCGGAAGGTGACACTTTTTCATCCGGCCGGCATTTGATCTTAGAGCATTTGATCGATTTATAAGACGCTATCACGTCAAACAATGAACCAAAAAGTATTTACGAAGAGCTCCAAAAATACTGTTCCAACGTACGTGTTCACAAGTTCACAATCAACGACACGTTCTTCTTTGAAGCCTGATTGTTTGATGTACATATTCAATCATTCCATTCGCATCGCCTATAACGTCGGAATGAGTTCCTTTCCAATCCTTCGGGGCATCTTGTTCACGTTCCCTCGGAACATGAATCAGCGATTATGGCGATTCAAAATTCATAAGCGCTGCAACCGAGCGTACCTTATTATCGACTTTCAAGTTATTCAGCTATATTATTTCGTGAATGGTTTATTTGATGATGGGAATTATTCTATTCATTTGAAATGTATAATTACATTTCAAATGTTGTTTTGATTAGATACAGTCTTACCACAAAATATTTAAACACACCTTAGATATTGTTTAATAGAACAAATTTTATAGATTTTTTTTATTTCGAATAGGTTCGTGTTTGACTACACGCTGCCCTTATGTTAAGCAGATGTGCGGTCTAGGGTGTAGCACGCTTACCTAGAAGATACCTATTTTCTCGGGATTGTAGATGTAGGTATGCATATATCGTGTTTAACTAACGCAACCAAAAAAAGCGTGTTCCTGTGAGTACATAGGTACTCATATCTAACAGGAACCAAAAAAAAACAAAATTAAAGTCTTTATAATTTTGACTTACCTATATTTGTCTATGTGTCTACGAGTATATGTGGCATTGTAATTGCAATCTCCCAAACGAAATATGGATTCGGATAAATTGATTTTCATGCTATTTTTGTGAAAAAGTAATGAAATTGTATCGTAGCTTAGCTGTTTTAATCGTAATAAAAACTAAAATTAAAAAATGTAAGGTTTTTTTTTAATTTTCACATTTATGTTTTGTGAAGTTGCTTTAGAAACCAGGCAAAAGGAAGTTATACTTTAAACTCAAAATTCATTTACCACGTCTTCATTTCGTAGAAAACATTGGTTTATTTGTTAATACAATAGCACCCAAGTGCAGCTGAACTAGAATCTTTGTTTCCAATAAGTTTGGTAGATCGCATCGAGTGCTTTGCTAGTTCAAATTTATATACAAACTGAATGACTGACTCTAGAAACATAAATGTTACTTTAGAATTTTCGTCACATCACACATTTTTGTCATTCCTAACAAAGAAAAAAGAATTTTTATATATTCACCGATGGCTGATAATAAAAGAAGTAATTTGGCACCACCACGTTTTCTAAGGAACGTTTTATGTTTCTAGATTCTTCAAAATTAATAAAAATAGTTATTCTTGAGCTATTTGACTAAATTTCATGAAATCATGTCTTGTCATCATAAATTTCTGTTTGGATACAGATTGCAGTGACCAAAATGTTATTTTAGAAAATTGTGAATAACTAGGTAAATAGCTTTATTTATTGAATTCAAAATATTATGTTGAAAGGCTTTAAAATAGAAAACTTAATATATGTGATTTCATTTATTGTCGACGTCCGCTCTCCACCCTTTTATTATGAAATAAAATCGGCAAAAGTGACTAATAATAATTTTAACATTAACATCTCCGAATGTCATGTTTAATCAATGTGTAAAGTAATTCAGACTGGCACTTGTTTAAAGCAAGTTTTAATATAATTAGAACAAATACCGTCTGAAGACTCAACTTTTCGCAATGTTAAGATACATCTGAGAGCTGTCTGGTGATGTAAATTAACTTAGATTGGATGTACAAAGGACTTCACAGACGAAGATAAGCTTTTTAATAATTCTTGGCTTATTTCAATGTTTAAAGCGTGTTTTGTCTAGAAACTAGACTCTTTGAGTACATTTATCCATCAGCCGTAGGACGTCCACTGCGGGACATAGGCATCCCCTATATATAGCCCCATCGTCCATCCGTTACAGAGCTTATTCTTATGACACAGAAAAATACCACGATTCGGTTCCATATGTCATCACTATGGCAACACACAACTATCGAAAGCACTGAAGTATACCTATCGGATAACAAGATTATTTTTTACAAAAATTAGCATGACCGCCCAAGTAGCACACTAGTGAATTTTGCGACTTATATTATAGCTCTAAGTTGCAAATTAGTTGTATTACAGTGTTTGATAAAACCTTTAGCTTCAAACACAACTCATATTTGTATATGAGTACTTCTTGTCGCTCGTAGTTTCATAGGAAAGATTTTTGTTTCTGCTTTGTTTCCTGCGGTAGCATAAAACCGATTTTATTACCTAAAGTACCATACAGGTTTTAATTTCCACTTATACAGAAGTATTGGTTGTATATAAGGTCTCTAAATCACATATATGCAACTCCTAAATCTAAGCGCTATCGTACTCTTATTTGGCACTTTTAGTTCTAAATAAGTAATACAATAGAGGAATATATCTCTTGTAGTAGCTAAAGGTATCATTTTGCAGCTCTTATGAAATCTGTTATACTTGCAGCTTTAAGGGCTAGTGTACTCTGCCACGCCACTTCAACGCGTAACTAAGTTTCTATAGGGGTTCTGGAAAACCAAAAGTAGCAATTTGAACTTATTTGAAACCACTAAAGATCTAACAGTTTCAAAATTAGGTATTATATATTATTATAACTATTGCTACTATAATAACGCATATGTGTATATATATTGTTTAAGCTGTTGTCTTACGCTCACTTTGTGATAGAATTAATGATTTAGGCCTATCAAAGTACTAAAACATCAGGACCTTTATAAAAATGAATACCATAACATGAAAAAAAGTAAAACGAAGTGGTACTTGGCTTTTTTGTCAATTTTGGGACCCCTAATCCACAGGGACCCCTAATCCACAGGCACTGGGAGATCTACAAAAGATAAAATAATTACTATTGGTAATAAGATCCACTGCTTTGCCACTCGCAAGAAATAAATAAGTGATTTTTACATCTTGTAGGTGCAAATGGAGCATAAGTTAGTGGTATTAAGAACTATAAGATTTCTTTACGTCGCCATGTTTAGAAAATGGAGACCTTGAAAATGTTTTGTTTTGAACATGATTTTTATCACACTGATGCTTAAACACAGAGTTTTGATAGTTATGATTGATGTACTTTAACATCATACTTAACCTAAAACTATTATATCAGGTTTTTAACAGTTTTACTTTTCAATAGTATTACTTCGTTTATTAATTTAGCACAGTATTTTTAATATTTCTTGATCAAATCGAAGGCCCGTTGAAATTTACAAAGAAAACAATGTATACTTTCACAGTAACAAAACAATCGCAATGACTTTTGTGATATTTCAATGCAGGGAAGCAAATACAATATTATGTATTAAGTTTTAATTAAGGTATAATATGCACTATGGCCGAGCCAATCTCAATCTATACCGTCCGTAACACAAAATACAATTTTACAGCTATTGCGGACTGTCGCTACTCTGAATAAATTTGACATATCATTTATCACTCAATGACCGAGCGCGTTGAATGAACGAACGCACTATTGTTCAATGAATCGTTCACTGCGCACATTTTTCACTCATAGTTCTAATTGCCACTCACGGTGATCTTGAGACCTGCTTTAGATTCCATTTGGAACTAAAAATAAGCTGCAATTTTTCTCCACTTGGTTCTATAATGTTTGCATAAGGGTTCTCTCCACCTATATAGAACTTCATAATGGTTGTAAATTTCACCCAAGTCTGCAAGTAGATATAATATACGAGCTATTTGCCACTATTTGTGCTACTTGGGCGACTTCACCCGTGTACAGAATTCGCGAATATATCGCACGGATCGATCTAGCATTTTTTACATTATTGTCGATTTATTAAAAATGGCTCAGCCGATTTCGATTAAATTTAAATGGGACTAATTTCGAAGTATATTATTACCAATAAAAAAAGAATTATTGAAATCGGACCACTACGAAAAAAGTTATGCGTAAAAATATATACTTTATATATGTACGCGTCGAATTGTATACCTCCTTCGGTGGTTCGTCGGTCAAAAAGACGTCACGCAATTTTCCGAACGCTACCACTGTCAATGAATTTGTATTTACCTACTTATCTAAAAACAGAGATAGTTATCATCACCATTATTATTAAAATTTTACACACGTAATCGGGTCAGCCTCTGTTGAGCATCTATACTATATGGCCATTTCTTCTATATGTACTGCAATTTACTGTACCAGCCTTTTTAATAGTCCACTGCAGGACGCAGGCCTACCCACGAAGGGTGATTGGGCCATATCCTCCACGCTGGCCCAGTGCATATTGGTGGATTCATATACGCCATCGAATTTCTTCTACAGACGTATGCAGGTTGCCTCACGATGTTTTCCTTCACCGAAAAGCCAGTGGTGTGAAATTCCGTACATAAACTCCAAAGAACTCATTACGGGACCGGGATTTAAATCCACGACCTCACGATTGTAAGGCGGGTGTCACTATCTCTAGACCACCATGGCTTCTTGTAAACCCGTTAATAAATATTTATAAGTATCCCGCGCCGATAGCATTGTTAAGTTATACCTACTACTGTGAATTAATTCATAAGCTGCTTTTATTTCAAAAGGTACTTGCCGTTCCTGTAGAATTACGGTTGCAATTACGGGATGCAGAAAAAGTTAATATTTAATTTTACGTGAACTCATCAGCTTACAGTTTCGGTTGAGTAGCTCATTAGTGTCAACCCTAATTATATCGTGTCATATTCGAGGCACGTACTAATTAAGTACACCAGCGGATTTCCTGAACAGTTCTAAACTGTTTCAACAATGTCCTTATTTTTGGGTGTCATTGTGATTATTATTATGATCATCTGAAGGAAACTGCTCTGATTCTACGGAAAATTTGTCTTTTATACCTATTGAGACCATTTTTGCAGTATCGGAGAATAAGCAGTACTTATTCCTATTTATTTTGTACTGTATAATATATTTTAGGTATCCTACCTTTTCGCGGAAAAATGTTTGGCCCATTATCACTTGCCGACCAACGTTTCACCTACGTTTCACTTTGACAACTAACGATTACCAATTGTTTGGATGACAACGTTACGTTTGGTAGAATTATCAGTAAGCCGTTTATAATAAATAATGACACAACACGTTTGGAACGTTTGGTGTTTATGTAAAACAACTATTATATGAATAACGATTTGTCAGTGTTACAGTTCCCTTTTCATATATTGATATAATTATAAAAATAAATTTACTTCATAAATCTCAAAAATAACTTAAACAATTAAATTGGCAGCACATCAATTATTTATCCTCTGAGTAAGTATATTAGTATTTAAGAATTCTTTTGGTTCTTTCTTCTTTGTCCAAGTACTTTTTTCTTTGTTTTTGGTGGAGCACCAGTCAATATATTTTCTTTTTCCGATCGGCAAAACCAGAAGCGAATCGTTTTTATAGATTAGGTGTGAAATAAAAAATAGGTTAAGTTAGAACATGACAAACCATACGAGCCAAGCAAGCATGCCGCGGCAGCGTCCGTCAAGCGAATTGTCTTTATATATTAAGTGTGAAACAAAAAATAGGTAAGGTAAGTTTAGAACATAACAAACAACGCACGAACCGAGCGAACGAAGCGAGCTTGCCGCGGCTGCGGTCGACAATGTGCCAGAAGCCAATTGTTTTGTAAAAGAAAACTTACGAAACGAAACCCTAGTTGATACAACGTTTGGGTAAGCAATAAACAACTAAATGAATATTACGCTAGCTAAAACATTCTGCTACTTGAAAAAGTTGGCATTATAAAAAGTGTCATAATAAAAAACAGACCCAACGTACAGTTGGTTATCGTGAGGTTGGAAAATAAAACAAAATTATGTGAAAAGTTGAGAATTGATTATTCGACGAAATAAAATTCCGCAAAACGTTAGTTGGCGAAATTGGACAAACAATTTTCCGCGAAAAGGCAGAGAACCATTTTTTAACCGACTTAATAAAAAGAGGTGCTCAATTCGACTGTATGATTTTTTTCGTACGATTTTAACGCGATTACTCGGCCAATTATGGACTGATTTCGATGATTATTTTTTGCTTGGTAGACACATCGTACTTCAGAACATGTGAATTATATAGAAACCGGCTGTATTATTTTTAAAACTCAACAATAATCGACAAAATTACGACGTCGTCGATGATTCATCGATTCGTGAGAACTATTCGAATTATGTAAACAGTTGAAGTCGGGTACACGCCATATTAGGCGAAAAATAATGTTTGCACTACTTGAATAACATAAAATAAATATGTATTAAGCGACACTCACTCAACACTCAGATGATAGATAGAAACCAATAGAAAGAATTCATTCATCTCGTGTCAATGGCTAGACATTTTTTTTTTTATTTATACAATTTCTTATTTTTTTTTTAATTACTTACAAATTATTTACATGGTTTAGATGTTTTGAGACCAGTATCTGGCGACCTCTACCGCGTCCTCGGTGGCCAGGTTCAGGCCTTTCTGTGTGCATTGTTTTGGGCAAAGCGGGCAAACTAAAAGGTGTGCCATTGTTTGGACGGCAACACCACATGCACATTGTTCCTGGTCTTTAAAGCCCTATCTGACCATGTCCTCTTTGCAACAGCCAACCCCGGGGTTGCTGCAATAAAAAGAATAACACAGAACTACTACAAATGTAGGCTGTTTCTAACAAGCAAGCAAGTCTAACCTGGGGCCTTATTTTGTAAGCGCTCTGACGTTCGGCTTCGCTTTTTCTCCTGCTCGCGCCAGTTAATCACGCCGCGAGAGCGAGCGGGAAGAAAGGCGAAGCCGAACGCCAGAGCGCTTACAAAATAAGGCCCCCGGTCACGATTAGCACAGGACCGAGACAAATGGCACCATAGGAGAGAAGCTTACACCCAGATGTGGGATAGAGAAGGCTGCGGATGATGATGATGAATAAACCATATCAAAAAATAGCCCTATAACAAGAACAATAATGATGATGATGGAAAATAACCAGCCAGCATAACCACATCTACATAGCGCCTTATAAAAAGGTCTCGAGTTATAAAAGAAAAGTTGCGCGTCACCGTGGCACGTCGCAGTCAGTTGTTCATTTCTACTTCTTTTCTTGTTCGGAGTTAATTTAAAATTCATAAAGCAATCAGGAGTTGGTCGGCATCGCTGTAAGCTCAATTATGTACCGAAAAGTAATGAAAATAGAATTATGGAAATTTTATATCGTGAAATTAGTGTGCCGCATACAAAATACAATTGGACTACGTAGGCGTGCTAAGCCACTGTAACCGCATTGCAAACCGTGGTAGATAGTCTAGTGGTAGTGACTCCCTCCTAACAATCGTAAGTAAGGTCGTGGATTCAAATCCCGGTTCCGCACCAATGAGTTCTTTGGAATTTATGAACCTACGGATTGTTACACCACTGGCTTTTCGGTGAAGGAAAACATCGTGAGGAAACCTGCATACGTCCGTAAAAGAAATTTGATGGCGCATGTGAATCCAAAAACCCGCATTGGGCCAGCGTGATGAATATGACCCAATTACCCTTCGTGGGTAAGCCTACGTCCGGCAGTGGACTATTAAAAAGGCTGGTACAGTATAGTACAAAGGCGTGTTTTGTGTAGGCAAGGGTTTCTATTGTGATATTATTGACTAGCTTAAAACCCGCGGCTTCACCCGCGTTGTCTTAGTACATAGGTACTTACTTAAAATAAAAATAGCCCGCGGTTTGATCTACGTTGTCTTTGTACTCGTACATGCTTATAATAATATCTAATAGTCCGCGATTTGGCCCGCGTTGTCTTAATACTTGCTTAAAATTACTTGCAAGGATAATGCCCACGGTTTGGTCAAAATTGTAACAGTATTTGCCTATAATGATAATAGGTCACGGTTTGGCCCGCGTATTGTTAGTACTTGCTTAAGATGGTTATTTATAGCACGCAGCATGGACTGCGATGTCTTAATACTTGCTTAAAATTATAAAAGCTTGCCGTTTGGCCAGCAACATTGTCGTATTACTTACAATGATAATAGCCCATGGTCTGGCCCGTATTGTCTTAGTACTTGCTCAAAATGATAATAGCTCGCGATTTAGCTCGCGTTGTGTTAATAATTAGGTACTTACAATGATAATAACCCACAGTTTGGCCCACGCTATTTTAATACTTACTTGATTAAAATAACAGCCCGCGGTTCAACCCGTGTTATCTTGGCATTTGCTTACAATAATATCTAAGAGTTCGCGGTCTGGCCCGTGTTGTCTTAATAAATCCTTAAAATTATAATAGCATGCCGTTAGCCTGCGACTTATGTCATTTTCGTAACTGCTTAAAATGATAAAAACCCACAGTTAGGCCCGCGTTTTCTTGGCACTTACTTAAAATAATAGTAGCTCGTGGTTAAGCCCGCATTAGGCTCGATTATGAAGGCGCCATCGTAATTATAATAGCTAATTATCATAATTATATCTGTTTCTTTTTCACTTTAAGCATTCGATAGAGAGAACACTTTTTATGTTGTTATTATATTTACCATGGCGTCTTCATAACTGAGCCTATTATCGTATTACTTGTAAAATAATGCCCACGGTTTAGCCTGAATTGTCTCAGTATTTGGTTATTTAATTTACTTGTATCTAAAGCTTATTACGGAGTACGTGAATTTTTGGATGATAAATTGCCGAATTTTTGAAATGAACTCAATAATAAATAAATATGTAAAATAAATATTGGGGGACATCTCACACACGGTCTCTGATCCCAAACTAAGCAAAGTTTGTGATTTGGCTGGCAGAGACTGATATACTACTTGTACATATACATGTACCTGTAGGTTGACTGGCAGATAATGCTGTTTAGCGTAAGTCCTCCTTTTGTACAAATGGTGTGCAAGAAAGTGTTAAACAAATAAATAAAAATACATTAATAACAGCCAGACACAGAGCAAACACATATGAACACCACATAAATATTTGCCCTGGGAATCGAACCTACGCCTCTTTGACCCAGGAGTCAGGATCACAAACCACTGAGCCACCGAGGGAGCTAATAATAATAATAATTGTATGAGTAACTGTGTAAGAAATTTCACTTTTCATTGCTGGAAAAAAATTGAGACAACCTGTACGTACGTAGAAAAAATCAACGTCCTATGTGAATTCAGCAACCCGTGCTCGGCCGGCGCGGCGGCGTGATTGATATGGCGCAATTACCCTTCGCGGATAGGCCTATTTTCAGTCATCCATCAGCCGAAGGACGTCCACTGCTGGACATAGGCCTCCCCTATGGATCTCCAATAAGACCGGTGGGAAGCGGCTTGCATCCAGCGCGATCCTGCGGTCTTAATGAGGTCATCCGTCCACCTTGTGGGTAGATGTCCTACGCTGCGCTTGCCGGTACATGGTCTCCACTCGAGAACTTTTCGACCCCAATGGTCATCAGCCGTGCTATGTGCCCTGCCCATTGCCATTTCAACTTGCCAATCCATTGGGCTATGTCGGTAACTTTGGTTCTTCTACGGATCTCCTCATTAATGATTCGATCTCGCAGAGAGACGCCGAGCATAGCCCTCTTCATAGCTCGTTGGGCTACTTGGAGCTTACTAATAAGGCCCATAGTGAGAGACCACGTTTCTGTGCCATAAGTCATCACTGGCAACACACACTGGTCGAAAACTTTCGACTTGAGGCACTGAGGTATGTCGGACGAGAAGACACTACGCACTTTTCCGAACGCTGCCCAGCCGAGTTGAATTCGGCAATTGGCCTCTTTGTTGAAGTCGGACCTACCTAACTGGACTACTTGTGCTAGGTAGACGTACGAGTCAACGACTTCAAGAACCGAGTTTCCAACAGAAATCGGGGTAGGTAAAACATGGGAATTACACATGACTTTCGTCTTGTTCATGTTCATCTTAAGACCCACCTGTTTCTATTATCCGTAGTGCTATCCGTAGTACCTATTTTCAGTAGTGCACTATTAATTAAGGCCGGTACAGGTATTCGACATGTTTCATTAGAAATTTAATTTTCCAGGCAAATGAAAAATGGCACACAAGTCGTAATTCTAGTCAGGCATGTTCTAGGATGCTATTATACTCATAATTTGATTAACTTTTACAATGGTACCCACCCCAAAAGCATGTGAATAAAATCAGCTGTTCAACACAAAAAGTTCATCGACCCGCGACAAAATGTATGGGAAATGTAGGTAATGTTCGCTTGTCAGGGTTGATCCCATAGTAAAATACCTATATTGATCCATATGTGCGCTAAGTTTAAGACTATTGGCTCACAAAATAAAAAAAATCGTTAACTTTTGGGGACCCATTTTGCCCCATTTAAAGATAAACTATCATTATCATAATCCTATTCTACATACTACATTATTTAAAAAAGCGCATTGATGTTTTGGGACGTATCTGACCCCTAAGGATTTTTTTAAGGAAAATTCAGAAAAACAGGTACAGCCATATTTTTTATTTAGTCTCAAAAGCATCTATACAAAGTTTCATGTCAATCGGTACAGGGAATAAGAAGTTACATGCGAACAAAAAGGGCCCGTTTTACCCCGTAAGTTAGAGTTGGGTGCGTTTTTTATCCTTAGTGCTTCATTATGCTCATATCTTCAGCGGTTTGGGCTGTAGCCTAAACTTATTAATTTTGTGTATCTCTAAAGCGGTCTACACACCAAAGCCGCTGACCCGGCGGCACGGATCGCCGGCCCAACCCGCCGGCCTTATTTTGTACAATCATGCCGCCGGCTTGCGCCCGCGCGGGCAAGCCGGCGGGGCAGCATGCCGATGCCGACGGCATCCCTCTCCACTCACTCAGTCAGTTGCCCGCCGGCATCTCTACGACTATTTGGCAATTACTAGAACACCACATGCCGCGGCTGTCGTGCCGCCGGCATTGCCGCCGGCAAAGTCGTTCGGCTTGGACATTCTGAAGCCGCCGGGTTAACCCGCCGGCACTAAGCCGCCTGTGCCGCCGGGTCAGCGGCTTTGGTGTGTAGACCGCTTTAGGAACCTTATAGATTTTCCTGGATTTTATTAGTTCCTGTATTAAAAACATGCTGTGTGCTTCCTTCATACCAATTTTCAACCATAACCGTTCAGCTGGTTCGATGTAATTAACGCTTTTTTCACCAACTTTGGGACCTTATCTGACCCCTTTGATGAGGAAAATTCGGAAAAACAGGAAAAAACATAACTTTTCTTTTGTTTGAAAAGCACGTAAACAAAGTTTCAAGTCAATCGGTACAGGGAATAAAAAGTTACATACAAACGAAAAGGGCCCGTTTTACCCCTTAGAGGTCGAAAGTTCAAAATTTTCGTCCTTAGTGCTCCATTACGTCGTTCAATGCACCTATATTCCAAATTTCAAGCTCATATCTTAAGCGGTTTAGGCTGTAGGCTGTCTGTCAGTCAGTCACTCAGGGAAGCCTTTTATATAATAGATTGAGGTACTTTAATAGATGTATAAGGAGTAAGGAATAATAAATTCTGAAGTTTTTTAGTATATTAGGTTGTAATGAAACGCTTGTCCTAGACCTGCCCAGACTAGCCGCTATCAAGGAAACAAGCACTTCATACAGTTGATATAGAGTTTAATCAGAGAGTTTATAAAAAACACAGAGGGACGTTATAAAAACCGACAGATAAAGATATTAGGACACTGGACTTACGCTAGACAGGTATACTTAGGTTAGGCTTAAAGTTCTGGATAGTACTGAGTTTCGCGTTGAATTAGTTAAAATCACGGAGTATATAGCGGGAGGGAGAGTTTGTCACGGCGGCCGAAGCTCTCGAAGCACCACTGCTTCATTGACAGGCGAAGGCTTCATCGGACACGGGCGAAGGCCCCCGCGCCACGATTCATCAAATCGCCGGCTCGCAGGCGTTCTCGCGAGCAGTTGCAGCAATTCGGGCTGCGATGAGGGCGACGCGTCAAAACATCTGGAAAAGGTGTAATTTGGAACAAACATTCAAACATCGAGTAGGCTGCGTATTCGGACCATGCCGACTTTAAAGGGGGGCCAGCGTAGGCACTTCCCCTGAGGAAGAAAAATATTAAATCCAACAAAACACAAAACCATCCATCCTGGACTAAAGATGGCTATAGACTGACTGTAAACTGAAAGACTCAGATTTGTAAAACGAATTCAGATCAAAGATAAATCATTAAACGAGGTTTCAATTAAAAACGTAGGAAAAGGTTAGTTTTCCTACAAGGTATAGTTTTTCAAAGCAAAATTTGTCCTTTTTTATTGTATTATGTGACATTATGTTTTTTTTAAGACATTAATTATTTTTTACTTTTGACGAATTCAAAAAAACTTACTTACACTATCGCATTAGGGTTACTTTAAAATGAAATGATAAAATGTATGCTCGTTAGATAGAGCTGAGATGTTTAATTGTAGAGGGATTCAATCAATTTATGGTTTTACAGGGACAAGGAAGCGAGCCAGTGATATAGGACTGGCTCAGCCGCCCGTGGTAGGTAGGCTTATGTTCAACAGTGGACTATTATAAACTTGATACACTGTACGGTACCGTAGCGCTCATAGCGCAGTTTGATTAGGTGTCTCTTAGCCATCACCGAAGTTAAGCAACGCTTAGCACGATTAGTCTTCCGATAGGTGACCACGGGTGGTAGTATTTAAAATTGAGCGCTGCCGTGCTCGGATGTCACGTTAAACTGTGGTTCTCGCAATTGTAATGTAACATCAAAAATTAGTTTCGGTACGAACGTCCTTGTCGGTTGTTTATGAATGGACCTCTAATTAATTACCTAATTATTATTCAACAACACTAGTTTGTATTATTCAAAATAAGGAATATAATTACTTTCCTGGTATAGTATATTCATTGGCTTCCAGGAAATTGCTTTCATTAAAACAGTAGGCGTTAAACTCATTAATTGGATACGCATCGCGCTCTTGTTGAATGGGGGGATCAACTTCGAAACGATCGAAACAAAACTTTAATTTTTTTTACTAATAAATTGTTTTTTAGTAAAATTATAATTACGAAGACGGTCGTCTAGTGGTCCCTAATAATAAATAAATAATAAATTTATTTGACTTTTCTTATGGCTATGTACAAAAATAGGTACAGTAATAAAGTTTTATAGTATACTTATAACTAATTGTTAAAATTATTATGCAACATACATTGAGTCCGTGGACTGTACATACTTGTTGGTGAACCCTAAATCCCACACTAGGAGAATTCCTGTGTCGTGGGATTTAGTGCCTTCCGTATTAATATTGAATGAAGTTAATGATTACGTGTAGTCTAAATTAACAGTAGGTATAAGTTTCGTAAATTACTTAATATAAGTGTAGAAAACAGCAAAAAATAAAATATTAAATTTGCATTGAGGGTAGGCAAGGTATTTAATATTGTAGTCAATAATGCAATGATCCCAGGCTGAGTCTAATAATAATTGCGAACTATGAATAAAATTACATGTGTGCATAAAACGTACTTATAGAAATGATGCAAATGAATAATGTAATGAGCTATGGCAATAATATGTATACAGTTATTATACTTATATACCTGTATATATATGAATGTATATTAATGTATTTGTGTATTCTTGTCGAAAGGTAAAATCGTGTAGAATCTAATGACACCCGCCTTCCAATCGTGAGGTCGTGGGTTTAAACCCCATACCAATGAGTTCATTGGAATTTATGTACGGAATTTCTCACCACTGCACATGCTTTACGGTGAAGGAAAACATCGTTAAGCTACCTGCATATGTCCGAACAAGAAATTCAATAGCGTACCTACCTATGTGAATCCACCAACCCGCAATGTGCAAGCGTGGTGGATATGGCCCAACCACCCTTCATGGGTATGCTTTCATCCTGCAGTGGACTTTTAAAAAATGGCTGGTGCAGTACAGTAAATAATTATATTTTATCTAATTACACGTACATATTTTTGATCAGACAAGTTAATTGATCTGGCTTTACCTACTTTGCAGAAGTTCATCTTCAAATCTTTGTTTTGAATAATTATATTAATATTTAGTGTATTTCCGTTCTATTGTGTTGTAGGCATATAAGTTCCAGAAGAGTTATTTAATATCTGTAAAAAAAATAGTAAATAATCAGGTAACTGAAATATTATCAGGTACACTAAATTGAGTAAACCTGCAGGCCAATCGCACTAAAAAATTACAGCTGAACTACAATTGAACTTTAACCGAACTTCTAATTTTGTCTATTTTCGTATCGCACTAATGATTCTGACTAAAGTTGAAACGCAACTCGATCAGAGTTGGAACGTGACCGGTGTCAAATGAACGGTTGGTGTATGATGTTTAGCGCAATACCTCATTCCTTGAAGCCGAATCGAAACTTAACTACAATTGCAACCGAACTTTAACTGAATTACAGATGGAACGCAGCTGTTTAAAATTAACGCGATTGGCCTGCTGAAATAAAATGTTAATTAATCTGTAACAAGTTGATCAAATATAATAATAATTTTATGTTGTAACAAACGCAATGGCTGAATACAATTCAGACCGCCAGTTAAACGGTTCTGCCCCCCTACCGCCTAAGCAATAGCAATCGTAATAGCAATCGTTTATGACTTCATTTTAGTCATTTGGCACCGCCTATGTGACGTTAGCCATCAATTGCTTTGCGCGGATTGCGAAAGCAATCGTTGAATGAACAAATTTGATGGCTAACGTCACATAGGCGTAGCCAAATGACTAAAATGAAGTCATAAACGATTGCTATTACGATTGCTATTGCTTTACGCTGTAGGGAGGCTGTTCAGTAACAAGATTATTTTTTGTAAAAATTAGCATGACCGACTTCACCCCTGTACAAAATTCACGAATATTTCGCACGGATCGAAGTTGCATTTTTGACATTATTGTTGATTTATCGAAAATGGCTCAGCCGATTTCGATAAAATTTAAATGGGACCAATTTCTAAGTATACTCTTTCCAATAAAAAAAAATAATTGAAATTAGACGACTATGAAAAAAGTTATGGGTGGTTATACATTAAAAAAAATATCGTCGGTCAAAAAAGCTAGGCTGTTTATGGAACGGCTAATTAAGCTAGTTGTCTGCTTATACTAGATTTAAATATATTGATGTATCAAAACCTATAAAATAAATACCGTTCATAAAAACAGTCTCATTCTGTATCTTAACAAATTGTACACCCAAAAGTGAAGTTTCCCTACGTCCATTTTCAATTCAAGTCATGAATTTGTACTCGATTCGCAATTCAGTGAGCAACTTGATTTATAACTGGCCCTTGTCAATTTTAGGGCGGTGGTGATCGTGACCTTAAATTATCACACCCTGCTCTTTCAATAAAATTCAATTATATCCAACAATGATATATTTTTATCGTTCAATCTTGAAGGGTCTGCGTTCAGTGAAACAGAAAATATAGAAGCCATGTCGAAAGTTGAGTAAGGTTAGGATGATACACGGTTAGGTATTTTGTTCGTCGACTTTTCTTAGCTGCGAAATATTTTCTAGGGACTGCTACTAAGTACGTGATTACTGTTGCTACATAAAAGTACCTTTTTGGGAAATATTCTTTGGAATAGTTCTCGGAAAAGTTTTCTGACCTTACTTAGTACTTTGTGCTACCAAAACTGCAAGATTTTAATTTGCGGTCACATTCTTTTATATTCTACTATACCGGCCATGATTAGTCCATTGCTAGACATAGATCTACACCCTAAGAAGACTGGAATTATCAATACTTATACAGGGTTATTCCTAATCAATTAGCATCATTTTAGGAGCTTATTCTGTACATCAAAACCAACAAACTTTGTTCTGCGTCGTTTGTCAAAACTCAAAAAAAAAATCAGCTGTTCCATACATTTTGTCGCGGGTGAAGGATATTTTTCTATGGAACAACAATTCTTTTTTTTTTGAGTTTTGACAAAAGTCGCAGAACAAAAGTTTTAGTTTTGATGTACAGAATAAGCCCCTAAAAGGATGCTAATTCTCTTCTAATGACTCTTCTTTTTTGTGACTACAAAGGTACTTTTTTTTTAGCAAAATCTTAATACCAATGAAAGCAAAGTAGTAGGTACCTACATAGCAATTCTTGCTAGTACACAAAAGTATCACAATGATGATAGTGCAGTTGTAAATTCTATGTTTATTCTTGCAGGCGTTTATATAAATATGCATATCGGGCAACGCGAACCCGGGATCGAATACCGGAAAAAAAGGGTTATAATGTTTATAAGTATAACTTTACTCCATATTAAAAAAAGTATTTGTTCAGACCACGTAATCCATTGTGTTAGGAAAACTTGTAGACTATGTTAGTACAGAAAAAAATAATCTGATGTCATTATAGCATATATTAATACAGACATTGTGAATTTATAGAGACAATTATTTCAATGTCATAAAATATTGATACAAATAGTAACAATACTGCATTTTTACGGCCAAGATACCGTACTACCGTGCGGGTTCTTTCTTGCCGAAGAACTCGCACCGTACCTCGCTCTTTACTTTTATCCGGTAATATCAATCTTCCAATCCAAATGCACCTGCTATGTGAGTTTCAGTCAGGATTGGATTTTGCTTAGCTTGTAGCTAATGTCACAGCTGCTATAAAAATTAATTCGACCTGTACCAACAACTTTTAAGTAACGTCACAGTAATCCAAAACCGTTACTTCCAATACTCTACCGCTCGATATCGCTCTACCGATGTAGGTAAGTAAACTTTTCTTATACCGGTATCAATCTTGCCTTATACCGATTTCAATCCCTCATGTGAACATCTATTCTCAGCATGCTTAGCCAAAGACAAAAGCTTTTAGAAAGCCTCGACGGCAGACGGTACACGATATTACACAGGTATGAAATATCAGGTTACTTGAACTGGCTGACTGGTATGTAAAATACGAAAAGTGTTTGCGCATTTTACGTATGAATATCTGTTCTGATTCTATTTTCACGTCTAGTAGGTTTTACCAAATACCTATACCTGTGTGTTTTGTAGTACTGTTTCTGAAGGATATAATGAATGTGAAGCGTTGTTTATTTACGAAACAGTCAATGATAAAAAAGCGTTGAATGATCTGTACCAGTCTTCTTAATAGTCCACTGCTAGACGTAGGCCTACCTGCGAAGGCAGATTTGGCCATATCCACCACGCTGGCCCAGTGCAGGTTGAATTATCACTGACCTTAAAATTGTACTGCAAACGTTATCAGTTCTACTACTACAGTACTGAGGATAAGCATTTTCTAGTTTACAAAGAAAACTAAGTCATAATCTATACCTACTGCTTCTTTCGACACAGAGATAAATCTAACAACACAATAAATAAAAAACTAAACAATCATTTTTCGCAAAAAGTGGCAAAATCGACTTTTATCGTCTACAAAAATCGCACAGTTAGCTCGAATTGATGTAGGTATACAATGTGTCCGGTTATGACATACCGATATTTTAGGAGAGCATTTTTCAGGTTTTTTTATCGGCAAATCCACTTTCCTGCAATGTCCTACTTCACTTCCTTCAAAATGGCGGCCATTTTAGTTTTCAGTTACGAATAATGTAGAGCATGCACTAAAATTGCACTATGTGAGTAAGTCAGAGTCGCAGAATGATGAATTTGGTGTCATTCGAAAGATAATGTGTTGTTCTAGCGACTTTTAAACAAATTTATTGACATTAACAGTTAAAAATACTAAAAACATACAAAAACAGAAGAAAATAAGAAAAAAAAATGTATTTTTTGTTATGTTTCTTACCATTGCACGAAAACTAGCCTGTAAAGTTTTTATTATTTTATCCTATTTCTGAAATTAACTATGGTGTCTTTAAATTAAGACTAAATTTGTTACATTATGTCAGTCTTTCAAGTACAAAAGTCGTATAAAATCATGACGTCTGCGCAAGCCGTCCCAATCTAGGTAGCGGGCCGGACCCCATATTCCTAGAACGAGCAGGTAGAAAAGAGACAAATGTATTGTGAAAGAGCGTGATAACATGAAGGGTCTCATAATTCAGATGGTTACAAGTAAGTACTTGTTGAGTAGTTGTCCCTCGCTACGCGTTGTTTTTTTTTTGCTATTTTGTCTACATTATCTGTGTTCTGCAAGTTGCTAGGTGTCGGAAGTGATTTGAACTTTTTGCAAGTCCTAATATGGCTGCCAATTTGCCACTCATCAACCTTCGTAACATGTGGCTACAATTTGATGGAGCTCCTGCACACTTTGCACGAAGTGTACGTAGCCACTTGGATGAACAACATTCTCCATGGATAGGGCGTGGAGCATTGATTTAATCAAAATAGCGGAAGATAGGTGACTCGCCTCTAGCGCGTGGACCGCTTAAATTAGGTCCCCGTCGCCTAATTGCGCTCAGTCGCAATCGGCGAGTGGCATCAGCGCGCGTGTGACGTGGAGAAATTATTTTATTGTTTTAAGTGGGATAAACGTTACCAAAATGCCTTCGTGTGCTTTTATAAAATGTACAAATCATTCAAAAATAAAAAACAAATCTCATGGAATCACTTTTCACTCGTAAGTACTCGAAAACTTGAAATATTTAGGATGTTTTGTAAATTAGCTTATTGTTTTGATCGCCATTTTGCAGAACGAGATAGAAATATACGATACTTCTATGTGCGACAAGTTAAGCGCCCGCGTGTTGTTTTCGCAGTAGCGTCAGCACAAGAATACCAAAACATTTCCATGTTTTGGTTTTGTTTTCTTTTTTTATTTAAAAAATAAAATAAAAATAAAATACCTGATATTATTTGTCGTTTATTTATTATTTTAATGTAGACAAATAAAATACTCGTCATGTTATATGTATAAAGAGTAACAATTTATGTACTACTAGTGTTTGTTAACATTTGATTTTATAATGTAAAAAATAGCGTTCCATATTTGTTTTTTAGGTTTCCTGGGGATGTACTTGTAAGACATAAATGGCTTCTTGTAGTTCGTAAACAAAGGCAAGAGCTAGACTGGACACCAAATCAACATAGTCGTATATGTTCGATACACTTCAAACCGGAAGATATGTATACCACTAACAAAGGTTATAAAAGATTGTCAAAGACTGCAGTGCCATTTTTTCGGGTATGTTTAATTTTTTTAAATCTGTTTTTCATCAACAACCCTTTAATGTCCCACTAGTAATTGGGTTCGGGTCTACTCTCAACTATCTTAAAAGTTGAGAGCGGTCGAACCGGGACCGACGGCTTAACGTGCTCTCTGAGGCACGGGGGATTTCACCAATAACTTCCTGGCTTCGGCCAAGTATGGAAATTAATTAAATTAATTTTTTTTTTTGGATCGACCCGGGGATCTAATCCGGGACCTCACAGTTTAGAATTTACTAAATTTACTATAGCTAATTGAGATTGGTATATAATTAAATGAATAAATAATAAAAACATTTTTATTGTTTTTTGTTTACCATACTTACGCCAAAACTTTGCTTCATATTTCGCTAGTTAACTAAAATTTAATTTATCAAAAATTCTGAATATTCAGGTGAGTGCTATTTTATTTTGGGCTATCAAATTTGTCTGCTGACGCTCCTAGTGGTAGTCTTTGCCAAGAACACGACTCGATCCGAAGTATTCCGGTGACGGTCGACAGTTGTCTCGCTCGCCCTACTGTCGAAACAAATCGGTTTGTCTCTGTCGTTCAGTAGTGTTCAACGTAGAATGGGATTATAGCTGTGTGAGTGTTCGTGCATGTGGTTGTGCATCATGCCTATAATTTAGTTGACGAATAAAAGGACGTGCCCTATCTTCCGCTATTTTGATTAAATCAATGGCGTGGAGGTACCGTCGCGTGGCCACTACGTTCACCTGAGTTGACGCCCCTGGATTATTTTTTCTGGGGCACAATGAAGCAAAAGGTGTATTACCATGCTTCGGCGACACGAGAAGAGCTGGTGGAAAGGATCCATACCACCGCGATCGAAATACGAGAGAACACAGACATGGTCCGCCGCTCAACACGACACATTGTTCTGAGAACCACAATGTGCATTACAAACAATGGAGGATATTTTGAACAGCATCTGTAATCTTAAGTAATGTAAAACTTAAGTAATCTAATCCAAAGTAAAACTATTCTGAAGTTAATAAACAATTTGTATTTTATTACATCCATTTTGCTCTATGTTGAGGTTTGTATTAAATAAAATTTTGTACTTAATTTAGATGACTTAAGATAACAAATTTGGTGTTAATTTAAAGACACCATAGTTAACTTCAGAAATAGCATAAAATAATAACAACTTAACCGGCTAGTTTTCGTACAATGGGAAGAAACATAACAAAAACATAAATTTTTTTTCTTATTTTTTTCTGTTTTTGTATGTTTTTAGTATTTTTAACTGTTAATGTCAATAAAATTTGTTTAAAAGTCGCTAGAACAACACATTATCTTTTGAATGACACTAAATTCATCATTCCGCGACTCTGACTTACTCATTTATTGCAATTTTAGTGCATGCTCTACATTATTCGTAACTGAAAACTAAAATGGCCGCCATTTTAAGGGAAGTGAAGTAGGACATTGTAGGAAAGTGGATTTGCCGACAAAAAAACCTGAAAAATTCTCTCCTGAAATATCGGTATGTCATAACCGGACACATTGTATATACGGATTCGGTTCATAATTGACTAAAATATCGATGAATATACACAAAAAAAAACATACAGACGAACATAAAACCTCCTCTTTTTTGGAAGTCGGTTAAAAATTTGACCATATATGTGTTTGGTCACAAGTAACAGTTAAATCCTTGGAATTTCCCGCGGTGGTAGAAATATGGTACCTAATGTCTTATAATCTACTGATCAACTGACTAAATGTACTAATAATTCTTAATTATTTTACTGGAATATATTATTAAACATGTTTGTGCATGTAGCAAGTATCAGTTGGAATCAAATGAAGTAGAAAGTAAAGCCTTTGCTAAACCCGTTTAAGATGGTAACAAAGCAGAAACGTGCAAACATTATTACCTAGATTATGTTTCTAAATAAGGACCATAATATTTTCAGAGATATTCACTATAGTAAATATATTTTACATATCGAGTACAATAATTTGACTGTCATAGGTAGTATTGTGCCTCACAAAGTTCAAAATTTTCAAAAGGCCAAAATTTTAAGGACTTTAATAGGTATAAATCAAACTTGACGCTGAAAATTGAGCGATTCGTTTATCTCTTCACTAAATAGTATGAATAAAAAAATACTCTAGCTTACTACTAGTATTTTCTAAATAACTTTTTCTTCATAGAAATGTACTAAGCCCTAAGAGAACTAAAACCACAATAATCGTCTTTTTTCCCGCTCACCTTCCAAGAACATTGCCACCGCTCACATATAAACGACTCTCGTAACGATGAATGCTATCCCACCTTTTGCTCTCTTGTTGAAATATTTATCTTTACAAAAACATTTTGATGTAAAGTGTTGCCAAGACGAGACTATGGCTCGCTTTATCAAAAAGTTCAGTCTCATTTTATTTCATATCAATTATTCATGCTCCCATACGGCACGAGATGTTAGTAACATAGTTTAGGTACAAATTTCAGTATAGACCCTGTCGGGCACTGCATATTCGTATGAGAGATATCTCATGTAGAGCTAGCTTTTAACTCCTCACACGCTTTTTCTCGACAAGCCCTAAATTTACAATATAGTCGAAATAATTGACTTAGCTACTGACAGGTTTCAGCCTTCTATGTCATTAGGAATTATTTTACAAATTTTAATGACCATCAGTGAGTCAGTGACGATATCGATTTTTTTATACATCAATAAAACTTAAAGTTACATGCTTAGTAAACTAATTATAGATAGTAAATCTGTAAGGTTATGTTTATCTGGTATACCTACTCCAAACGTAAGTCATGATAATTGACAAAAACGGTGAAGCGCTACAAGAAATGGGCCTTTGCGCTTCGCTTAGCTCGTCTTGGCGGAGCACTACTGTGCCCCCAGATGTTTGTACTTGTGTTTTATCTACAAATGTTTGTATCGCAATCCAGAATGTTTGGTAGCTCGCAAAGTGCCACGTTAGCTTTTTGCTCATATTTAAACACGGAGCGATTCGTCTTTTCAATCCGACGAGACATTTATTTTAATGTTCGGGGGTATTCAGGATTTAAGATCCTTTTGAGTCATTCATTGTATTGTAAAGAGTCTGAAGGACGTAGATTGAATTGCAATAATATATATATATAGAATATGAAATAACATTATAAACCGATAGTAAGGCCGATTACAGAGGCGCCTTCGTAATTATTATAGCTAAATAGTATAGTTCTGTTTCTTATTCGCTTTCGGCGTTCGATAGGGAGAACGCTTTTTACGTTGCCATCATTAAATTTACGCTGGCGCCTCTATAATCGGGCTTAGTATGTTTGTTACTTTGTTTATTACTCTTTCTCGCTTATTTGACGCAATTTATGATAAATTATTATAAAAATATTAGGTTTTTAATACAAGCTTTTGAGATCCTGGATATCATGTAGCAGCAGAGTGGCAAGACAAGTTAAACGAGCCCAAACACGACGGGTCTATCTTGTTTAGTATAAAAGTTCTTAAGGCCACCTTCCGAATCCATCACCAGATCAGCTCCATGGTATCATATTATTGCATTCTCACGCGACATACATAATATGTGCGCAAATAAATAAATTATTTTCTATTAATTAAAGAAACTATCTATTTAACTCTCGACATAGAGTTTTTTTTGTGACTGATATGCCGACAATTATCAGTGGAAAGGTTGTTAAATGAAATAATTCTCGAAACTAAGACAATTGGCAGCTTTATTGCTAAACTACTGCAGCTATATGACGCAATTGGCAACAATGTTTTAAATTGCAGCTAGACTGCATTGGTACGAGTATACAACTGCAACAAAGCATAACTAATTTAATGTGTCAATTAGTTGTTTGTTTAAACAAACAGTCGTGTACTAAAATCTCGTCCTTCCATTTCATGAAATCCAACAAAATATATCTCATCCCAGCAAACAACGAACCACAAAGCTCCCAAGCTCACTACAAAAACCAACAAAAGGAAATTAACACAAATTTATTAGGAAATTAAACGACTCATTCCACGAGTGATATCCCGGGGCTCATCTAAATGTTACATTAAGTGAGAATGTTTTGATAAGCTCATCCCTAAAATAATAAAATTTAAAAATATTACAATCTCGTTATTCTCTCGAGCTTAATTTATTCTTTCATTTTATTCCGTTCCCATTGTTTCTTTAATTTGAGCGACGACTATTAAAAAGCTTGGAAAAGATGAGTAGAAATTAATTGCCGTGCTACTTTATTGCAAAGATGTCTAATATAGCGATGTATAGGCCGCGCCATACAAGTAGACGGATGTGAAGTTACCTACAAGCTGCGCAATAGCCAATCAACGTGCAGCTTCATGTGAGCTTCAGTCAGGATTGGATATTGAGCAGGTTGTAGCTAACTTCACATCCGCCAACTTGTGTGGCGCGGCCTATAGTAGCAAATAGCAATCTATTGTAGGTAGATAAGCATGTACCTAGATTATGATATTTTTTATAGATACCATTAGTTCAATGAAGATACCACCTTAGCTTATAAACGAAAACTAGATTAATTAAGATTTTTAACTATACTGTACTATAAATAGTCCACTTTTAATAGTCCACTGCAGGACTTAAGCTTACCCGCGAAGGGTGATTAGGCCATATCCACCACGCTGGCCCATTGCGGGTTGGTGGATTTGGTGGTCAAGAGGTAGTGACACCCGCCTTACAATCGTGAGGTCGTGGGTTCAAGTCTCGGGTACAAATGAGTTCTTTGGAATTTATGTACGGAATCTCACACCTCTGGCTTTTCGGTGAAGGAAAATATCGTGAGGCATATGTCCGTAGAAGAAATTCGAAGATTTCTTACTTATTGCTTGAAGTAATTTCTGCCAGGCAATCAATGCAATGACTGGATGATGATGTGCTCTCTTTCTAAAGTATGTATTCTAATGTAATTTTTCAAACTTATTTATGTACTTACAACTGGCTTTTTGTAAAAAGAAAAAAAATGTGACGAAACCTTGAAAAAGTCTACGTCTACGTCCAAAGAAGACTTTCGATGACTCCAATAACTCGCGCTGTGCGAGCGTGTAGGCGTTCATCATTCATTCGATCATGGTCGGTATCAAAAAAAAAAAATTTATCATTTTTTGCGTTGCTTGAAAAATTTCGACTCTGATGAACTGAATTATCTCGATTTTTTAACAAACGAAACGAAGGAGGAAAAAATAGAACCCTTATAGGATCACTTTGTTGTCCGTCTGTCCGTCTGTGTATATGTCAAGACTCATTATCTCGGGAACGCGTAAAGATATCGAGTTGAAATTTAAACTGTATACGTATATCGATGAACTCTTGCAGTTTTGTAAAAGAAAAACTTCTCAGTTATCGTTTAAAAAAGTTAGTGCTGTTTATGTCGTAAAAAACCGCATATTTCGCACTCACAAAAATCAAAACCTACAGGATACTTCCCGTTGACATAGAATTATGAAATTTGACGAGAAGCATTGTCTCACAGTACACATATAGGAATAAATCTGAAAACTGTACATTTTTATTTAAATCACAACAAAATAGGACCTCAAAATTCACAAAATATGGGTTCAAAATGCAAAGTGAGTAAATCGTATCGTCTAAAAGCACATGCTAAAACAGGTTTTTAATTATTTTAATAATGTGTTTGTACGAAACCCTCGGTGTGCGAGCCTGGCTCGCACTTGTCCGGTTTTTTTTAGTAGATCATACTTTAAGAGTAGTCCTATTTAAATGTCATTGAAATCGGCTCAGCCATTTTTGATAAATCAACAATAGCGTGAAAATTACTACATCGATCCGTGCGAACTATTCGAGTTCTGTACACGGTTGAAGTCGGCTATGCCATTTTTTGGAAGAAGTATTTTTTTTAATAAATATCGCTTTTGGGCGTATGACGACAGTATTGCCCTACGTAGTAGGGTAGAGTTGACTTATTTTCAGCAGTGGACTATAGCAAGTCGTACCGAAATTTATCATAGTAAAAAAATTAATAATCTATCCAGGCCATCACGAAAACATAGTCAAAAGTATCGTGCAAAATTAACCCAAACAATAAAAATAATATTATTAAGAGATTGTAATAACTCGTTTGTTCTTAATTAAGACCCTGTGACGGCTGTGACCCTCATTCATTTACCCATAAGCGACCATAAAAATTTCATTTGATCTTTTATATTTTGCCGCTAATTTTTTTTACAACTAGCCTAGTATTTCAGCTATTGCCGAGCCTGGGTCGACTCGGTGTTCAAACTAGAATGTTCAGTAAGTTATATAATAGGTTAGTGACGATAGTGGTATCTCAGATGTAAGTACACACATCATACATCTAGTATGTACTTATATAAACCCAAAACTTTGAAAATAGGATAATCTTTAGTTGTTATATAAAACAGTTTTCTCGTTCGAAATCTTTTAAATTGTTTGGCAATTTATTGATTATTTTAAGCCATAGAATTTGGGCTAGAACTGTGCATTGCTAAGTTAGACTTTGGTTCCTCGAGTTTATGTCTATATTGCGATCTAATTTTGTGCGTTTTATCAGACGCTTTGTTAAGATAGTCAGGGTGCTTTTTGACAAATTTGCATATATCAAATATATAAATAGATACCAGGGCCATAATTTCAAGTTATATAAAGTATTGTTAATGGAATTTTGGTTTGGTAATGTCGGGAGTTTTTATTTTTGCGAGAATTCGAATACTTTTTTTTTTGTATTATGAATATTAAATATTCACGGGGAATTTCTTTTTCCTATTTTGATAATATTTGGCAAGATTGTATAGTGTTTAGATTTTAACAAAATTTGCGAGTATCGACCAAATCGGTCAGGAGCGAGTTGAGATATAGGTTTATGAAGATTCAGTTACAGAGATACATGTATCACGAGATCTACTCTTTGGAGAACTACTAGTTTATCATGTCACGCAATGCTCATATGGACAAGCTTCTATGATAACCTTTTGATTTGCTCTTCGTATCAGAGTGCACTTGCAATGAGGATAAAACACTATTTCGTGTCAATGGATTGCTTTTACCCGCGTCTTCTAAGCGAAGGAGCGAGAAGAGAAATAATGTAAAAATAAACAATGTTCTTTCTCGTAAGTTCATGCGCCATAGTTCTCGTGTAACCTGTAAACATGGCGCATGCAATTGCACCGTTATATCGGGAGCTCCATAAAATAAAAACTTCAAAAAAGACCTGCAAGGCGTAATTTTAAATGTACTTTTTTACACTTTATGGCCCATAAGACTAGTAGTCCGCCCTGGACTTGGACCTCGCGCTATTCCTATTTTATATCATAAATACCTACTGGGATTTAAAACATGTAAATATATTTGAATGCAAGTTAACGATATATTTTAAACAAATGTTGAAAGATATAGATAACATTCGGTGTAATGTTTAAAATAGTCTTCTCGCATCTCCCGCAGAAGTGTCGCCGTTTTGCCTCTTTTACCACGGCCCTCGTATCTTCGCAACCACTGAACAGAAGATGCTCATATTCGAACTTAAAATTTTCTATATGCTACATTTTATGGAGATCGGTGGAGCAGTACTTGAGTTATCGTCGAACAAATATACATACAAACATACACCCAAGTGCCGGCTCGTCCCAGTAGACTCTGAGACCACACTTACGCTCGGTCAATAATAATAGACGCACTTCAAGCAGTTCTCTTACACGGCCCTTGAGATAAAATTTTAAGTACCATTTTCTTGCCAAGGGAAAACCTGTTATGGATATCACTCCGCCAAGGAAAAAGTAGGGTGGTTATGGGCAGGAGTTCCGCTGACTGGTCAGAGTACCCAATAGACTCTAAGGTGTTCCGTTACTGCTCGTTCTTTGATTATGACATACAAGTATAATTATATAATCAAAGTGCGCGTTATCAAACTTTTCTTCGGGAAGCGCTACTCATTCCTCATTATAACGATGTGCGGGGAACACTTCACACATTGTGCATTTTCAGGTAGACTTTTAGATAACTAAAATAGCATTGTAACGGGCTCCGCTTGCGAGACCGATTATTGATCTAAAGTAACGCAGCTAATTACAATATAATAATGGATTGTTTTTCTATAAAACGAATCGGTATAATCATAAGGACTAATGAACCTATGAAATCATTCTCAATCGTCATAACCTTTTGACATATTCGATAGTTCAGCCAGTGGTGATCAAAATATTTCCAATTATTATAACCTCTGACCTGATTGATAGTTCGGAGATTAACGCAACTACCATCAACTAGCTATTATTAAAATACCAGATTAGGAGCACATACCCACATAATATACATGTACTTATTTATTTGTTTTCAATTTTATTTAGGAAAAGTTGTTGCATAACACAACAGAATAAAAACACTTTTGAGGAAAACCCTTCCGAATAAGGATAGCAAGGATAATGATAAAAATATATTCCCTTACAAGTATATTAAAGTTCTTTAATCGCTCATTTGTCAATAGATATAAAGGACACGTCCACCAAATGTATGGAGGCTGGTATAATAATAATCAAAAAATATTACATCATGCGTTACATTTCGAGAAAGTACATCTTTTTCTGAGTCTATTACATCAGTTAAAATAAAAAGAGCCCTCCGATTTTTTTTTTAATTTTGAATTTCTTATTGTATACAAATATATTTGACAGAATAAATAGATCATTTCTGGCAACTTTGTTTAAGCAACCTTGAAAAATCTAAAATAAAAGCATTTTTATCAATTAAACAATTATTGATGTTATTTTTTGAAATATTGTTTTAACCGAATAGCACCTACTTTTTTTAGAATTCTATAATTTTTGCAATGTGTAATATAAATATGGATGAATCAAGTAATAACGCAAGTAAGAGAACGATAGAAGCACATTAATATAGCTAAAACAGAATAGTAGATTGTATCATATGGGAGCAAAATAATATTTTTACGGCGAGGGCGCTTTTATTAATCCAGAGCGAAGTGAGGGATTCTAGAGTAGAAACCCGGGCGTAGCGAGGGATTCGTTAGTAGAATCCTGAACGTAGCGAGGGATTCAAAGTACGTCGCCCGAGCCAAAAATATATTTTGCGCCCGAGTGGTCTCTATGAGAAAACAAAAGGCGCCTCATATTTTACTATGATAATATTATTTAATAAAACGTAGAGTAACAACTAAATTGACATTAAATGGTATCTAATAATAAAACAAATGAAAATTTATTATTACATTTGTTTTATTAATAACTATTTGCATTCTTTTCATTCATTTTCTTGGCGCTGAACACTAACATTACAAATACTTCCAAATTCAAAAAGTGCGCGGCAAAGATAATTCCGGCGCACTTATAAAATTCCTTATAGAAAACACCTCCTTTGGACGCACTTAAAGGCGAACCAAGTAGATAGATGTGATGCAAAAAAATGTGAGCTGTATTTCCATACAATTTATTTTTACCATTAAAAATAGGAGGGATGAAAAAATATAAATTAAATATTTTTGAGAAGCCCATCAAGCAAGCTTTCAAGCAATGCCAAATCATCTTGGTTAGATTTTTCTCTGAATATTATACCATTTGTGGATGTCTCTTTTAAACAGTAACAAGTAAAACTTTCTGTTAATTTTTTGCACTAAAGTATTTAAAATAATAAAAGTATAAACAAAAAGACCACCACCAGTACGATAATATTTCGTTAAGTGGGTTATCAATTACAAATAAGATAAAGTAAGAGATTACGGTATTGGAGTTATGCAACTGTTTCAAGAGTAGTTATTTAATATCAATACATGCTGCGGATTTTCTCGGAATAACCAAAAACATTTTCAATTGTCAGCTATCACGGTCGGCATTATGCTGAGATGGGACCGGTTTGTGGCGAAAATTTAGCATATAATTACTGTTTATATTTATTTATCTACACTAATATTATAAAGAGGAAAGATTTGTATTTTTGTATTTTTGTATGTAATGAATAAACTCAAAAAGTACTGAACCGATTTTAATAATTCTTTTTTCATTAGAAAGCTACATTATCACTGAGTAACATAGGCTATTTTAATTGCAAGAAAAAAATAAGGATCACTATTAAAACTATAATAATGTTACCCAAGGTGTAAAAAAATGCTTAAAATATTCTTTACATCGCGTGCGCTGCGAAAACTATTGATGATGGAATAAAATAATGTACTACGACTTTATAGAACACACCATAGTTTACAAAAAATGTCGCGACAGCATATATCTAACTATTATAGTTAAGCCGTAATAACTGTTCTTTTATTCTTAAAAATTAATTGAAATACCGTCGCAGGAAAAGGATCTTAATTTGTATCTTGGTATTAATCCTTATCAAAATAAATTATTTCATATTCAAGACTGTTTCAATAGCTTTATGCAACTTTTAAATTATTTAATTCAGACATTTTATTACAAAGATATCACGAGTTCAAAAATGTAAGTATTATAAAAGTTCCGTTTCGCCGCTCACCCCGCCTGGCAATTCATGTACCTACTTTGTACAATGTACATAATACAAAATTCACTTCGAGCAAATATCTATAGTGTCACAATCGTGAAAAAAAGTGTCCGAGCCAAAATCCTGCCCAAGCTACGTAGTGGGCAGGCTTTTTAGTTAGTCGTAAGGCGATTCCAAGCCGACTACAACGCCGCGCGATGCCAGAGTGCTCGGTTACAGGCACTTATTCGGTGACATAACGTCGAGATTCCAGGAAACGGGTCATTGAGAATTAAGAAGGGTGCTTGGGCCATATCCACCACCAGTACCAGGGCCCAGTGTGGGTTGGTGCAGATTGCCACACAATATTTTCCTTCGCCGAAAAGCCAATGATTTGAAATTCCGTACATAAGTTCCAAATAAACTCATTGATACAGGATCGGGATTTGAACCCACCACCTCACGATTGTAGGACAGGCGTTACTACCACTAGACCACCAAAGTTATATATCTCCGCCATTAGTGTGTCGATTTATGTTTTATTGGTAGTAAATAGGTATGCAGTGGCGTAGCGTGCCTTGGAGGAGCCCTGGATCAAACATAGTTGGGGAGCCCAAATCACTCATTTCTCACAAAAGAAACAAAAATGCTTGCATTAAATTGAAATAAATATATACCGCCTTACCGCAAAAGATTTAAACACTGTTTAGCCGTACAATTTGTACTGTTAAAACTTTAGTGGCAAGACGGTTATTTATAAGTTGTCACTTCCTCCTAGAAATTGAGCTAGCCAAACAATTCAAATGAAATATACACTTTTCTTGCCTTTTTTTCAGGAAATTGATAATTGGTAATGAATAGAATATAATTACCTATATCAGCTAAGTAAGTCTAGCTGAAGACGATTTCAGTTGTTATAAAATTTCTGCCTCTTAGGACAACTTTTGGAAGAATGCTTAACCCGGGAAAATAGAGATGATTTTTTTTCGGGAAGCACGAGATTAAGTGACATTGTGGTAACACTAGGTTTTGCTTACACACGTTAAGGCCCCTGTAGCCCGGGAGCCCTGTATTATTGACACGGCTGATACTGCGGTAGCTACGCCCCTACACATAGTATGTGAAACGAATTGTCGATGGGACCTTGAAGTTCTCGAATGTAGACAGTGTATTGGCAAGTGTAGCGAAGGTCTTCACGTGAATCTAAGATCTGGTCGTGACGTCCGGAACACGTTGAATGCCAGCGCTTCGATTCCTTCCATCACAGCTCTTTGGGTTAGCAAGTTGAAGAGGCCTTAGGTAGGGCACACAATTCGTAGAAGTAAAACTGATGTCCAATGTTTTTCAAAGTTCTCGAGTGAAGACAAGATCAAGAAACTAACTTACATGGGTAGAATGTATAGACTGTGGGTCTCTAATATTTTAACGTCGCTTTCATTCTCATCATTGTCATTTTCTGAAATCAGGGCTATATATTATGTACAGCCACCCGACACATACGAACTCACTTTTATTTAGATATGCCAATACCTACTAGGTATCCCTTTTTCATAAACTTCGAACAGTTTAAGACTACGGAAACTCTCGCGATTTGGGTAGGTTTTAACTCATCATAATGGTTCATCCAGTATGTTTAGCATGTGTGTGGCGCATACCTACATTACGTGGTAAGTATATGTATAGCCAATCATACCCGGGCAAAGCCGGGACGGGCAGCTAGTGTACTATATTTTTGATGCTTGTCTTGTATTATTTGTTGTTTTCGTTGCAAATAAAGTTATGTCTATGTCTATTTTTTGTTCTACGCAAAAGTGGAAATAATGAAAACGTAATTTTTAAATTTGTGTATTAGCACGTTTGGACGTAGGGTTGCTGAGCGCGCGACATCTCTGTTAAATTCACAAATTGTATGTAATTTGATAATTTTGACAGTATTTAAGTTAATTTTATTTGAGTTTTGTAATTGCCACATAAAATGAATATTATTATGAGGCAATGTAATTTGACCAATATATATTAAAACTGTTTTGATAATAATGCTTCCTTTTTATGTATGTAACGAAGTGGCAAATATGCTAACTGGCCTTTTTGTAGTAATCCACTAATAGAGAACTGCAATATTGGAGGCTTAGAATAAGGACTAAAGATTGCAGGCAAAAAAGGAAAAATCTGCTTTTTTTCCGGACAATGTAGGGGGAGGGATGTTCCCACATCCCGTCCACTATTTTCTCCGTGTGGCGCTCATGGCGTAGTTTGACTATACTCTATAAAATTTGACATGATCTCTGCGACAGTGACATTGACATAGAAGATTGACATTTTTAGAGTTGAGATAGTGGTGGAAAAAATCGATTTTCTAACAATGTAATATAATGAAATCGAATGAGTAGTTGAAGGTGAGAAATTGGATTTTATTTACTTACTTATTATTTAAGATCAAGTATGTACACATGTAGGTAATGTTATGGTATTAATTAAATACTCATAATAATGTAACGATAGTATTTATAGACGTTTTCACTATTATCGATGCTAATGTAACATATAATTGGGTTTAATTTAATTACACACGTAAAAAATGTTATGATATTAAAATATACAATAAAATTAATGATAAATTAAGTTTTATTTAAAATATCGTCAGTATAAACTATCGATATTTTAAATAAAACTCTATCTAAAACTCTGTGGTCACGATCATTCGTCGCCCATCACTAATCGGCATGCCCATAAAGTATGACATTGACAGGTACTGTCTGTACAATTAAGAAATTCAGGACTTCATAGGCGTGATTTTTCTGACAGCTGTCGCAGAGATCAAGTTAAATTTTATAGAGTATAGGTGTATGTCAGCGATCACGGATGTTAAGCAACGTTTGGCACAGTCAGTTTTTGTATGGGTGACCGCGTGTGACACTTCCACCAGATCGTTACCGGATGACACATTAAATTGTACGTCCCGGTTGTTCAAATCTTTTAACCATGTCAGAGGCCTTCAGGCGGTATAAAAACTCTGACACCAGGGTTAGACCCCGCCTATACGAACGAATTTTCTTAAAGCGTCCTAGTGTAAAGCTTTACCGAAAGGCTTCTCGCTGATATTAAATTTTCTCGCTGATAATAATATTTAAATTATTTTATCTGTGGCACTATTCGAAAAAAAAAAATACTTTTGCCAATAGCGTCGATCAGTTGGTGGAGTAGATGGTTTTTTACCGACATCCAAAAAGGAGGAGGTTATATATGTTCGTCTGTATGTATTTTTGTGTAGGTATGTATGTTAATCAATATTTTCGCCATTTGCGGATTTAAAATATAGATAAGAACTGTTATAATTATGTTTACGAGTTACGTACAAAACTTAAGAATACTTAAGAACAGAGAAGGTAAACCGATATCATTATAGAATAGATCGTTTATGATGGATTCATTTTTGTTATTTTCCATGTTACATAAAAGTTACAGAGTGAAATTTAAATACACCTTCATAACTACTGTAGTATTTTAGGTGGGCAGGTACCTATCATACTATGGAAATTAACGTGGTTTTCACACATTTTATACTATATATAACGGGACTGAACTCACGTGTGGGGATAGTCGTAACGACTATAGTTTCGGTCGCATTCGGCGACCTTTCTCAAGTTGGCGAGTGCTAGCACGCGGAGCCGTCTCGCAATGCACCTATCACATTTTTTTTATTCTACGTAAGAAAACTCTGTATTATAAATAAAATCTGATAACATTTAGTGTCAAAATAAATTGTTTGTGGAAGGAGACCTTACAAAATCGGCTCACAGTTTGTACAGTAGCCTAAAAGACTTAAAATATGGTTTGAAAAATTCCCAAAAAAACAACGGTATTTAAAGCTTATTTTATAGTTTCGTATTTGTTGTTTTTAAACTTTCACGGTTTGAACACATTATTATTATATGTATACTACGGGACTAATCGCGCAATAAAATTACGAGATAAATAAATACCTGACGACGTTTCGGTCGAGTTGCGTCGACCGTGGTCACGGGTAGACTCAATGATGAGGTATTTATTTATCTCGTAATTTTAGTGCGCGATTAGTCCCGTAGTATATAGTAATAATAGTTTCGTATTTTCCCAAATTCATTTTTGTTCAAACCGCCATCATGCCGCCATATTTTACAAGTAATGTTATAAAAATACGAAAACATGTAATTACTTTAAATGGAGACTGTTATAAAAGAAAGGTACAGGAAAATCATTTTTAAAACAAATATAGCAAATAAAATTAAATACTGTACAAGATGATTACCTAATATCTCTATACCTATCTTTTTGAATTATCTCCTTTCTGCTTTTTCTATTTGCGCCTAACTTTGCTGTTTATTTTCAAATTTTTTATTTTTATTTTTACTATAAATGCCTATCATGAAATTTAGAACTAACGAGTAATAAAAAAACACATTAATAAAACAAATTGTAAAAATATTAGTATCTGTTCTAATCTGTGTAATCTTTGCTTACATAAGTAAGTTATCTTTGCTTTTATTTTAACACTCAAATTGTTTATACTGAATTGAACTGAATTAAGTTAAATGTTATGGTATAAAAGGCAATCAAGGCTAACAAAACATTGTTGGATGCCATCACTATCACTTAGTGTGACTACAGTCCTGCTTTGTTGAAAGAGTCCGTAGCATTTTATGTTCATGGCAAAATAATTCCACAAAATAATTTTAGAAAATGGCACCCAAGGGAGCAGAGTATATTGAGATTGCTAGTAAGAGAGCAGAAGAGAAAAAAACCCATGTTAGTTTCCCAAAGTTGAAATATCCATCGTTGCGAGATGAAGGTTTGAAAGACGGCACACAATGGCTGATCGGGAAGGCCATGGACGATGGAGCTGAAGGCCTGTGGAGGGTACACAATGGCCTCTACGACCTGAATGAATTTATGAAGAGGCATCCTGGTGGCGAAGAGTGGCTGGAGTTGTCAAAGGTACATACTTGATCATTATTTATATATCGTGGTTGATACTGCTAAACTTTCTGTGTTTTTTTCTGTTTTTAGTTATTTTCAATTTGGCTCATACTCATCACTCATACATTAGATACAAACCTTTAAAATAATGTCTTAAAGACTTAAAATTGTAATACCAACGAGATTATTTGTAAAATTATGAGATGTGACAAAAACTGTGGCCAATTTTTTATTTTCGATTTAGCCTAACAGAAGATTTATTTTTTGCACGTTGAGATTTTTGGTTTTCTTTCTATACATCGACTATAGGTTGTCAAAGATGATGGTGATAGTACTATGATAATAGATATTGCTGATTATTTGCAGCAGTGTACGTGTGATGATAGTTTGATAGAAAAAAAACGAACTAAGCCATGATCTCTAATAGATTTGAAAATAATAGTGAAATTCCTTTCTTTGGTTTCCTTTGCTTCTTATCCCTTTCAGTCATGATATTTCGCATATTTTACGAAATTTCCAAATTTTATACCAATTTATTCTTTTTACAGGGAACAGATATCACAGAAGCATTCGAATGCCACCATCTAAACCCATCAGTATGGAAGATGCTCGAAAAGTTCTACGTCAGAGACGCCAAAACTCCCAGAAATTCTCCTTTCACATTCCACGAAGATGGATTTTACCGAACTTTAAAGAAAGCTGTTACAGAGGAACTGAAAAATATTCCGTCGCATGTTCCAAGACACTCTGATATGATCATAGATGGACTATTTGGTACCTTACTGGCTTCTTCAGCTTTGGCTTGTTGGTGTAAAGACTACTATATTGTTTTGGCACTGCATTTCATTGCATCTCTTTCCCTGGCCTGGACGGTGGTGGCTTCACATAACTATATCCATAGGAAGGCCAACTGGAGAATGTATCTGTTCAATATGAGCTTATGGTCGTACAGGTGAATACAATTTTTGTTTTCATTGATAAGTATATATTATTGTAGCGCTGGCATAGCATAGTTTGCTTAGGCCTTTCGTAGCGATCACCAATGTTAAGTAACTTTGGCAAGTACAATCTTCCGATGTATGACTGCGGATGGCATTTACAAATTAGTGCTGTCGTGGCTGGGATGAAACGATAATATTAAGAGTCCGGTTTACGTTAAAAATGATTGAACGATAAAAATATGATCCTGGTTGTTTGCATGGCTAAACGGTTACGTTTGCCAACAACTAGGGGTTTGGAGAAATATCCCTTAACTTTCTCTAAACATAACTCCTCTAGCACTATCAGCAGACCAACCTTTAACGGCATACCGTTCTCTAGAAAGCCGTGGTGGTCTAGTGGTAATGACACCCGCCTTACAATCGTGAGGTCGTGGGTTCAAATCCCGGTCCCGTACCAATGAATTCCAAAATTTAATTGTAGTTTTTGAATAAGAGACTTGTGGATCTTGTTTTCACTATTTATTTTACACTTTTACTAGCTATTACATAACATATTAATACTTTACAATTTACATTTTAGACATAGTTGCCATCTTGATCAAACAGAATCAGAAAAAGAAAGTTTGACGTTTTAAGTATTGACGTTTGACAGGAAGTCCGGACATGGATATTCTTTGTTTTTTTATAATAAGAAATGGTTATGTACAGAAACTAATATTATCAACAAATTCCTTGGAATTTATGTACGGTATTTCACACCACGGGCTTTTCGGTGAAGGAAAACATCGTGAGGCAACCTGCATGCGTCCGTAGAAGAAATCGATGGCGTATGAGAATCCACCAACCCGCACTGGGCCAGCGTGGTGGATATGGCCCAATCATTCATGGGTAGGTCTAGTTCCTGCAGTGTGCTAATAAAAAAAAAAAGACTGGTACAGTACAGTACAGTTCTCTAGAAGAGGGATGTAAACAAAGTTCTACTAATATTATAAACGCGAAAATTTATGTATGGATTTTTGTAACTCTTTCACGCACAAACATCTGAACTGATTTGGATGAAATTCGGTATGAGAGAAGGTACCTTAGACCTTGGATTAACACATAGGCTACTTTTTACACATGGGTTTACGCGCGAGTAAGACCACGGGGCGCAGCTAGTAGAAAACAAATTTTAAAAATGCTCATTGTTTTTAATAAAATTTTTTGCAAACTTAGCAACACTTAGCTCAGAATTATTATAACTCTGTGCTAAATTGACATCCAATTTTCATATTTTCTTATTATTTCAGAGATTTCCGTATATCACACGCCCTGTCACATCACCTGTATCCGAACACATTGATGGATCTAGAAGTCAGCGGGTTCGAACCCATCGTTTTCTGGAATCCGAGGAAGCAACCATTCTTGGCAAGCTTTGCATTTTTGATCGAACAAATTGTGTTCCCCTTCCTCTTCATACTCAACTGGGTAAAGAAGTAAGAAGACTTTCATTGATTTAATAAAAAAAATAAGTACTTTAGATATTTTTTGGACAATAAAGATCAGAAACGTATAGCATCTACTTAGTCCAAAAAAGGCTATTGTGTTTTAAAATAAGCTTTGGTGATCATATGGTGAGGACGACCGCCTTACAATCATGAGGTCATGAGTTCAAATCCCCGTCTCGTACCAATGAGTTCTTTGGAATTTGTGTACGGATTTTCACACTACTAGCTTTTCGGTGAAGAAAAACATCGTAACAAAACTTGCATAGTGTCGTAGAAATTCGACGACGCATGTGAATCCATCAACTTGCACCAGGCCAGCGTGGTGGATATGGCCCAATCACACTTAGTGGGTAACTCAACGTCCTACAGTAGACTATTAAAAAGGCTGGTATAGTTCTAAGATACTTGTATGCACTTGTTTCAGATTCTCCCTAAACTTTTTGCGTAAAGATTTCTTCACTCAGCATTACCGCTGGCACGATCTTATTGGCTTCCTGCTTCCCGTGTGGATGTGGTTAGCCAGTGGCCAGCCTCTGTCTGAAGTGTTGTACGCCTACTTGTGGATCATTTGCGTTGGAAGCTATATCTTCTTCACGATTGGATCAAATGCTGCTCATCATCATCCGAAGATTTTCAAGGACGGTGATCAAGTCAGGTAAGTCATAGTAGAACGACTCTGGACGATGATGTATTCTATAAAGGATATCACTTTATTCAATACATTTCTCGGGTCAGGCCCGGTTCTTTGATGGGCATGAGTGGAGTCGAAGCCAACACTGACAGGCCCCTTTTAATACATCATTTAGCTATATAGTTGGGATGATGGTCCAACGAAACCTTTGTTCGGAATGAATTCAAAAAATAATGGGCTATTGTAGTGAACTTCTGGATGATTTACATAACCGATCTATGGAATGAGGTGAGGCACCCGCCAAGTAATGCCTCATTTCAAAATATTAAAGCGGGTGGTGACTTGCCATCCACTAAATGGGCTCCCCATAAAGGCTACCGTAAGTTGGCGCCGGAGGGGCAACATTGGTGTGGACGACTTAGGGTCTCGAGAGGTGTGCTGCGCGTTCACTAAGAGCTACTAGCGGCGTTATGCCCTTTAACACTTCCACCCTGGAGCTTAGGTTCTTAGCTCTTGCGGTTTCCACTCCAAGCCAGCCAGTTAAGGCATCACTTTATTTATTATTATTGACTAAATTTTACGAAAGCGCTAACTCCAAACCAAAATTAGCTGTTCTATAGTAAAGTTTATAAACTAGTCAAAATTTACGGAAGAGCTAATTTTTTATCAAGAGCCAGTCAAAACAATATCTACAAAGTTGTTCTAGAATATTATAGAGATGTTATAGATAAATATCTAGTGTGACTTAAATTTCGTGGTTATGGTTTTAAGCGGTCTACACACCAAAGCCCGGCACAGCCCGGCGGCTTAGTGCCGGCGGGTTAACCCTGCGGCTTCAGAATGTCCACGCCGAACGACTTTGCCGGCGGCAATGCCGGCGGCACGACAGCCGCGGCATGTGGTGTTCTAGTAATTGCCAAACAGTCGTAGAGATTGGACGTGTGTGTTTCGAATAATTCAGAAGTAGTATTTTCAGTACCTAATTGACATGGAGGAGGACGATAACAGTGATTTAATAATAGCAGTTTGTGGAGTTTCAACTACTCTATGAAAGCCGGCGGGCAACTGACTGAGTGAGTGGAGAGGGATGCCGTCGGCATCGGCATGCTGCCCCGCCGGCTTGCCCGCGCGGGCGCAAGCCGGCGGCATGATTGTACAAAATAAGGCCGGCGAGTTGGGCCGGCGATCCGTGCCGCCGGGTCAGCGGCTTTGGTGTGTAGACCGCTTTAGATATAATATGTATTTGCTCAAAATATTTATTTAGTTACTTCTGTTAAATTTTCCCTATTTTACCTGAATAAAAAGTGCAATCATCAGTTTTTGTCAGTTATAACCAACAAATAGTATTCATGTATAAGCAACATAATTACAAAGAGTAATATTTTATGTTTGCGCAGTATTTTCATCAAAAATATAATTTATTCAGCACTTTTATTTCGGTTTAATACAGAACTACACTGCGAAAATAATGATTCCGCGATAAAATATAAAAAAAATTAAAATATTGCCCGTGACAGCTAAAGTAGCTAATATAACTACTTTTTCAGTAAAATATAACTCAACAATCATGAAGTAGATACAATTCAAAGCACTAGAAACTTGAAAACTAATGTCCCCTTTGGGTTGAAAAGTTACGAAAACTTCATATATTATCGAAAACCTCACCTACCTTTACCTTTTTCAGAGATGAAAACCCAGACTGGGCAACTTTCGAGCTGGATGCCGTCATGGACAGAAGAGACATCAACGTGCGCCTGTTCACAGTGATGACATTTTTCGGAGACCACACTCTTCACCATCTGTTCCCCACGTTGGACCACGCAGTTCTGCCCTACCTCTACCCAACCTTCTTAGACCATGCCTTGAAGTTCCGCGCGAATTTCAAGGTGTCAAATTCTCTGGATCTTTTTATTGGACAAATTCAGCAAACTCTGAAAACTGAGCCAACGCTGTTAGAAGACGACTAAATGTCAATTGCCAAATAACTTGTCTTAAATGTTTTACCTGACTTGACCAAAATTATGTTCTGGGTATACCGCGATTGTATACCTATTAGATAAAAAAGCATTTTTAACACTACATAGTATAAAACAAAACCGTCATTTATGTGTGTATGTCTCTGTATTCGCTTATATCTTCCGAATCAGATAACAGATTGCAATGCGGTTTTCACTATCTTTTAGAATATTCATTTATTGGTTTATTGCTATAATTCATTGGTATCCGGGCAAAACCGGGATGGGCATCTAGTTTCCTGTAAGTCTAAACAAACTTAGCTATTAGATTGTTTTTGTAAGTATGTGTATAATGTATACTTACTCTTCTACTTCGTCTGTTGATTTCAAAGTGTTATATTTACTCTGATCAAGCTGAGCCTTGTTACTAAAAACCTATGCCTTTGACTGCCTCGGTGGCTCAGTGGTTAGTGACCCTAACTTCTGGGTCAATCAGGCGCGGGTTCGATCCCCACCTAGGGCAAATTTTTATGTGATGTCATAAGCGTTTGCTCTGTGTCTGGGTGTTATTTAGTTACTATCTATTTAAGTATGAATTTAAAAATAAGTGTATGTAGTATATCAGTCTCTGGTAGCCATATCACAAGCTTTACTCAGTTTGTGGTCAGAGGCCGTGTGTAAAATGTCCCAAAATATTTATTTATTTATACTTTTGAACCGTAAATTGTCTATATTTAATGAGTAACTTTCAAAAATATAAAACAAGAAGGATCGTCGCATGTATTTTATCTTTAATAAACAGTCACATGTATTCATATCACCAAATGAACCTATTGAACTATTAGTTTTGTTTGGAAAACTTTAGTGATAACGTTATCTTCATAAATATAAGTAATTTAATATTATCCTCTTGTTGATATTGGAATACTTAATCTGTTTTGTAAAAGACTATAGCAGTTGATTTAAGCAATACTTTAACGGAAACTCATGTAACATACTAATAAACGTATGAAATATCTATTGGTGCATCATTTCGAAACCATATTTTGTCTTACTATACGACATAAATTAAGTATACAGATTCATAAACATATTATATCGTGAATTTTAGTATCTTGTAGGTACAATGTAAAATAAACATTGTTATTTGAAATCAACCAATTAAGTACCTACCTACTTCTGTGATTTCAAACCCTTTAGCACTAGAATTGGCGTACCTATTGTTGGGTTTTGGGCAAAAATTGCATATTTTAAATAATGTGCGGTTTTTGAACGGACACGATAGTTCGAGGGTGGTAGTCAACCACAGACTTTTAAAAAGTAAATGCAACAGGAAACGAGCTGTGGTTGGCTATTGCAGAGGAAGTCGTAAAAATAATAAATAAATTTACTAAGAATCATGGTCTGGGACTGACACGTGGTTTTGAGGACCATTCTGGTCGAGCCGTCGGAGCGAAGAACAAGTCTAGATCAAAGCTTAAGGAACAATGTATTGGAAGAAATAAATCTACAAAGAGTTGTTGAAATAATGGTGTTTCTACTGCATCGAGTCCTCGGTTGTCCTCACACTATCTATATTTTTCTAGGGGACTTCCATTTCTTTCATTCCATATAAATAGTATAATAGTAAATATGTAGTAGTAAATCTAGTAGTTCTAGTGTATAAACTGAATCGAATTTCTTGGCTTCTGTGAAGTTAGCTACAAGCTGCGCACATTCCGTCTTTTGTGTCACTATAACATTTGAATATATTGCTGCACTTGCCTAGTCTTCACACACGCTAAGAAAGGACATGTTCACAAAATGTATGGAGGCTGGTATAATAATAATCAAAAAATCTAACCACAAGACTCGTTACATTTCGAGAAAGTTCATATTTTTCTGAGTCTATTACATCAGTTGAAAACAAAAAGAGCCCTGCATTTTTTTTAAATTAATTTTGATTTTATTAGGATAAATAAATATATTTGGCTCAATAGGTAGTTTATCTCTAGGAACTCTGATTAAGTAACCTCCAAATTGTTAAATAAAAGCATTTTTACCAATTAGACACACTCTTTAAGTGATTTTTTGTCACATTGTACCTACTAACTGGTCACACTGGTAGGTTATAATTTTCAATTTTAGTAAATTAAGAGGTAAATGTGGAAGAATCAGCTTTGAATGCAAGTAAAATAACGCTAGAAGCACTTTATTATTGTTAAACTAGAAAAAATAAAAAGCTGCATTATTTTTTTTCAGATAATTTATTTTTCACTTTAAAAAAAATGCAGGGATAAAAAAATCTAAATTAAATATTTTTCAGAAGCCCATAAAACAAGCTTACAAATGATGTATATATCATCTTGGTTAGATTTTTCTCTGAATATTATACCACTTGTGGACATCACCTTTGATTCGATCTTTATTAAGTTTTTTCTAGTTCTCTTTCAAGTTTTCTGGGGTGTACAAAGAGTTTTCCAGCGAGGGTATTGCCCACCCGTGCTTCTAACTGCGCCTATGTGTTTTGGTAAATTATTTATTGGCTCAGATTATCATCATGTCTATCTCTAGGACATTTACAAGATTATTCTACAGATTTATATTCTTTAAGACCAGTTTGTAGCGGGTAGTTCTCAATACCGTTTCCCATCTAAACAATGAAGATGTGTTTATGCTTATTTTTATTACCAAAAAGAACAGCTATGTTATCTGAGCATAGTTAAACATACCTACTGATATGTATTTTAAGTAAATTATTAAACAAATATGTTCAGTTATCGAAGTTGATAAAGATGTTTATGGATGGAGTATAAATATTTAACCAAAGAACAGCGATTAAGAACAGAAGGAAACTTTAGGTACTTACGTAATTTAATCCAATTGCAATTCAACATTTTCAATGTGTTTGCTTTTGAGTCCATTCCTAAATTTTATTTATAGCATAATATAGTCACAAGTAATATTGGATTGCACATTCGGCAGCTATTTATATATTTGTAGTATTCCTTAGAGATTCTTAGGGCTAGAAATTTACGCAACTAAGATCATTATGTAGTACTAGTTTATTTTTATCACCAGAGAAGAAATAAGATAATCACTCCAAAATAATAACTTTTGAATTATTTTCGTCAGGACATTGGTTCACGGTATGACAGGATATATTTTGATAAACTTTTTTTAACTCATTTGTGATATTATCACAGCTAGCCGCTTTTATATTACCAAATAGATCATTCACATATGAAAGGAAGGAAATTATAGTATTTATATGATTACTATTGTAACATGAGTGGATATCTAGTAGATTGGATACGATAGTGAACTATCGCAAAACCACCAGAATCCCTAAATTATATCTACTTTCCCTGTAACATCTACTTCTAAATCCATATTATTTAGTAAATCACCATAGGTGCAATACATAATATTTAAAATCTAGCAAAATTCACTAAGGTCTCGAAAGTTTTCATATTAAAGATTTAATTATGAACTTTCGCAAGGTAAAGCCTGATTCGAATAACTATGATGTACATTATCATAGTTATTATAAATTACAGTTCAAAGTAAAAGTAAGTATCATTAACAATACTAATAAAATATCTAATCAGCCTACATGTCCTACCCCCTCTCTCTTACGCCTTACGTTATCGGTCAGTCAATTTATTTTTTGTTAGATATTGTGGCATGGAGCAATAACATCAGACAGACATAATTAATGATAAGTAAATCACATTAAAACAAATATTTCATAGTGACAATGGCTTCAAAAAGAGCACAATATTTTGAAATTGCTCATAAAAGAGCAGAAGAGAAGAAGACCCATGTTAGTTTTCCGCAGTTGAAATACCCATCACTAAGAGACGAAGGTTTGAAGCACCCTACACAATGGCTGGTTGGAAAAGCCATGGATGATGGAGCAGAAGGCCTGTGGAGGGTACACGATGGTCTGTACGACTTAAACGACTTCATGAAGAGGCATCCAGGTGGGGAGGAGTGGCTTGAATTGTCTAAGGTAAGAGTAGATATACTCGTATATACAATGATAAGTTTTGACTTCTAAATCAATATTTGCACTAATTCATATCATCTGATTTTTCTACGTTCAAATATGAAACAAACGCAAATGTAATATAAAATTTACCTAAAACTTTATGTATGAAAATATAATTGCAAAAATTTTACCGAATCTAATAAAGACCTTATTTCAACGGCCTAAATGTTGTAGGTACATTTTATTTTACAAAGACCGTCTCAAATCGTCGAAAATATTACATGTTCATGACATATTTCGCGCTCTCTGCGCACGCGCTATTAAAATTTCGTAATTTACTTTTCTTCCTTGGTGCGTTTATTTGTCGGTAAAATATTGCATTTAGGATGTTAATAGTAATTATAATTATCAATTAAAAATGTTTTCTTACAGGGCACAGATATAACGGAAGCATTTGAATCCCATCATTTCAGTCCAGCAGTGTGGAAGACGCTCGAAAAATTTTACGTTAGAGACGCTAAAACTCCCAGAAACTCTCCGTTTACGTTCAAAGATGATGGTTTTTACCGAACTTTAAAAAGAGCGGTGGCAGAAGAATTGAAAAAAGTCCCAGCGCATATTCCAAAACAATCTGACATGATCACAGATGGACTATTTATAACTTTACTAGCTTCTTCAGCACTTGCTTGCTGGTGCAAAAACTACTGGACAGTCATAATTTTACGTTTCGTTGCTTCTCTATCACTAGCCTGGACAGTGGTTGCAGCACATAACTATATTCATAGAAAAAACAACTGGCGAATGTATCTTTTCAATTTGAGCTTATGGTCATACAGGTTAGATATCTTTAAATGAATCGTCAATATTAATTCCTGAAGTTACATTTTACTAGATACATACATCGTCTTTTTTTCTACTTTTTCTACTACGGCATTTTTCTACTGGATCATCTACAACACTCATCGACTTGGCATTTTTATTGATACCTACATAACATGCTTCCTTGATCAATATACCTACTTAGATTATCTTTAGACTTTCAAGGGTCTGTGGATGATCTATTTGCTTGTTATGTAGTAGTAGTATTTTATGTAGTTTTAGATTATGTCTTGTATTTAATGGTAGTTAACTGTATACATATTCTACATATACCTACTATTTATTTTTAAATACACAAACAAGAAAGTCTTCCCTCAAAATAAAGTTCATGCGACTAAGTATTAAAATGCAATATTTTACTTTCGTTACCAACTAATATCATGGTTGATTGATTATTTTATTCATAGTACGCACCAGGACTCAAATAAATTAGGAAAACAAGTAAAACTTATAGCTAGTGTAACAATCGGTGGCATTATTGCCAAAAAGCATTTTTTCCAGGCAACCGTTACTTGTATATTTGAATTAGCAAAAAGGTTAAGGCAACGGAGTGTGCATAACTGTTATAAAATAAATGAATAAAATAAAAATTTACTTTTATAGACAACACAAAATTCTGATAAAAGTGGTAAAACTAATTTATTTATATTACTTTCTTTTACAGAGATTTTCGAGTTTCGCATGTCCTTTCACATCATTCATATACAAACACATTGATGGACTTGGAAATTAGTGGATTTGAACCTCTTGTCTATTGGAATCCGAGGAGACAACCTTTTTTGGCAAATTTTGGATTCCTGACTGAACAAATTATGTTCCCGTTTAGCTTTATTTTGAATTTTCTAAGAAGGTAAAAATAATTAATTTTTTTCTGTATCTATTTTTTATAACGTTTCAAAAAAAATTTTGAAAATACTGGCTTCACTAAAAACCTACATTTCTATACATTTTATACATTTCAAAATTTTTTGTAGAGTTCTTCCTATTATATTTCTTGAATTTTTGATTTTTTTTGGTTTGATTATGTTTTCTGCAAATATGAAGAAATTTACTGTAGCGCTTATCAATCAATCAAGTTTGATAAGTAGAGTAGAGTTTTCTAACACGAGTTGCGAGTAAGCGAATGATTTTAATTTTATAGTGCATCTCACACTAGGTATACCTCAAAGAATTATTTTTGTGATAAACATTTAAAAAATTCAAATTAGGTTTATGACAAAAATAACTCTTTGAGATAAACTTAGTGTAGGATGCACTGTAAAATAAAAATCATTTAATTGATTTAGCAGTGCGCCATCTCTCGTCAATATTCAACAGTTCTTATAACTTCAATTGAGTGATAACCTGTCTAATACGGGTATCACAGGTGGCGCCGCCAACGCTATAAGTTGGTTAAAATGATAAACACTTCACAAATTCGACGCGGAGGCAGTACTGCGGAATAGCTCAGTTGGGCAGAACACCGGGCTAGTGTTCCAAAGACGCAAGGTTCGAGTCCTGCATCCGCGACGAATTTTTGTAATGTTTATCACAAAAATAACTCTTTGAGATAAACCTAGTGTGGGATGCACTACAAAATTAAAATCATTTCATGTTTCAGATTCTCGCTGAACTTCTTGCGTAAAGGTTTCTTCACACAGCATTACCGTTGGCACGATTCCATTGGTTTTTACCTTTTGCTATGGATGTGGGTAGTCAGCGGCGAAACGTTCTCTAATGTTCTCTACTCCTTTTTCTGGATAATATGTGGAGGTAGCTACATAAACATGACAATTGGAACCAACGCTGGCCATCATCATCCGAAGATTTTCAAAGATGGTGATCAAGTGAGGTAAACATAATTTTATCTTTTTTTTCTGGCTTTAACAAAAAAAAATTATTCCTAATCAATTAGCATCCTTTTAGGAGCTTATTCTTTACATCAAAACTAACACTTTACGACTGTAAAGTTAAAATGACAACCTGGCTACTTACTCAAAATTATCAATCTATTGAAGATATATTATATGAACCTTTATAAGGTCTGCCTTGTTAAATCTAGATCTGAAACACACTCATTAATTCTCATTTACACACATGCACTTTATCCCTGCAAACCTTGGCTCTCATGAGACCTCGCGTATTGCAGGGATAATACACTTACGCGCTCAATCACACTACACACTTTCATTCACATCCATACCAAATTTATTATTTATATCAAAATTTTATATTGTATTTTATTACTATTTTTTTTTCTTTGATTGTATTATTATGATTTAGTTCCTAATGTTATCCGGCGGAGGGCATTGCTATTCCAAAACACAAGTTAGTTCCTAGCTTGGATGGCAATGTTTCTCAACTTGATTAATTACTGAGTTTTCATGACTTGTGTTAATAAGATAATTATTGATAAGAAATGTTTGTAACAGGCAATAAATTTCATTTTCATTTTCAACAACTTATATTCAACGACTATCATCAAATTAAAAAAAAAAACTACTGTTTTTTTAGTTTGGATAAACCCTGTGTTGTTATAAATATATCTAAGCATTGTTATTCCGCTAGAAATTGATGCTAGCATGCTGGGCTAACTGTGCAACTAGCAGTCGGCTTGACTCTATGGGTGATTTTAATGCTTCTTGTGTGGTATTAGTTAGTTAAGTGGATTTACAATTTTTTTGTTACGTGGCCTAGTACTTTATTAACTACAAGTACAGCTTAAAGTCTGGAAACAATTTAAAAGTTCAAATTTACTGACTGAAAACTTCACAGTTGGCTCAGCAAAGCAGCAGCCCTTGCAGCATTAGCATGTGAAACATCCAGTAAAAGATTGCGATTTTGTTTCTAGTCAGATAGTATACTCATACATTGCCATTCAGCGTGGCAATGCTGCCAGCATGATGGGCACGCTGCCAATTGGCAGTGGGCTTGAGCATTTGGACTATCTTTAGACCTTAAAGTGTATATGGTCCAATTGCTTGTTATGTAGTAGTAGATTATGTAAGCCTTGTATTAATGGCACTTAATAAAGGCATCTGCCCTGTTAAAAAATTATACTTAACATTTTATTGAGTTTTATTGACAGGCCCACTGTCAACTGGCAGTAGGCTTGAGCATTTGGATTATCTTTAGACCTTAAAGTGTCTATGGTTTAATTTCTTGTTATGTAGTAGTAGATTATGTAAGTCTTGTATTTAGCGGTAGGTACTTAATAAAGGCACTTGCCCTGTTTAAAAAAGTATACTTAACATTTTATTGAGTTTTATCGAGAGGCCTACTGTCAACTGGCAGTGGGCTTGAGCATTTGGATTATCTTTAGACCTTAACGTGTCTATGGTTGAATTGCTTGTTATGTAGTAGTAGATTATGTAAGTCTTGTATTTAGTGGTACTTAATAAAGGCACTTGCCCTGTAAAAAACGTATACTTAACATTTTATTATACAGTACTACCTTTAGATTGGCTTGAAAAATACGCATCAAATTCCATGTTGCTCTCTCTTGCTCTATGATGACATGAAAAGTAAACCTCTTATTTGTCATTTTCAGAGAAACTACTCTTGACTGGGCTACTCATGAGCTAGAGAGTGTGATGGATAAAAAGGACATCGACTCGAAACTGTTCCTGGTGATGACTTTTTTCGGAGATCACACTCTTCATCATCTATTCCCCACGCTGGACCACGCGGTTCTGCCTTATCTCTACCCGGTCTTCTTAGAGCATTGTCTGAAGTTCCGCGGTAACTTCAGAGTAACGCATTTGTTTGACCTTTTTATCGGACAATTTAAACAGCTTTTGAAAACCGAACCTAATGTTTTAGATCAGTAATTTTAAACAATTTATTTAGTACCTAAACCAAAGTTAAAAAAAAATATATTTTTTTTTATAACTAAACTTTATTTAGTTATAATTATCCTAGTACCTATACTACCAGGATAGGTACTAGGATAATTTTTGGTCCTTCTATGATAAGTGATACGAAGTCAAAAACCAACATTTTACAGGAGAGCAAAAACAAGTTTAAAAATCTAATTCATGAACTAAGTCGGCTAGGTTACTGTTAAGTACCTTTAATAAAGATAAAAACATCTACATGTGAAAATAAACTAGTACCTATTTAATTGAGTAACTCAATCTGCTAAGTTTTTTTTAATTTCAGTTTATTTTAATACTTATAGCATAGACAAAAATATGCTTATACTCGTAGGTACTTACGCAAACCTAGCGATAAGATTTTATGATCATATAAATTGTGTTTGTTATTGTTGTGTAAAATGAGGTTATTAGTTGATAGTTAAATTTTATAAGAAATTTTTATTTTCTTCTTTTAAGAGCATTTAAATAAAGGTTTTTATTATAAAAAGGTTATTGCTTTTAATTTATTTTTTACTTATTAGCTATCGCTGGCTAGGTTTCCGAGTCTGTTAATATTTTTAACCTATATTTTTATTTTCAATAAACTCTTTTATTTAATACCCATACTATAGGAAATCATAAAAAACTACAAAAAACCGCCATATTGGATTAAGAGTTAAAAAATATTTTTCTTATTATATTCTTGGCATGCTTTCATTTGAGACCCATGTTGCAGAAGTGCATAAAAAAATATTCCGCCATCTTGGATGTTCTGCCATATTGGATTTAGAATGAAGTCACAATATTTTTAAAGTTACTCTCAACAAGTCCTTTCATTTGATACCCATATTGTAGAAATGTAGAAATATGTATTGTAGAAAAAATAACTGTTCCACCATCTTAGATGGTCCATCATATAGGATTTAGAATGACGTCACACAGCTTATCGCTTTGTAATTGTCATCCCAGCTCAATCGGTTGAAGATATCTGTTGCAAAATTGAGTCGCAAGATTCCACCCGAACAAACATACATACATTGCAAGTTAAATAAAATCTTTTAATAATTATTAGGAACATCCACTTTTATGTATTTTGCATTTTGATTTTGGTTATAAACATTATAGTTCTATAGAAATTCATAAAAAATCTGTGAGTTGTAATTACCTTTTTAATTTTACTGTGTTTAGATTACGATTTGTGTTTAATACAAGTACAATTAAATTATTTTGTACCTATTTTAAATAGCTAAGGAATAATACTGAAAAAGAAAATGTGAAGAGGAATATAACTGCTATTATACCAGAGAGCACAAAAAACTTGTGAATGAATCACTTTAAGGGGTTACAATTTGAAATTAATCTATATTCACGATATTAATGCTAAAATCCTGACACTTTTATCACTTTGCATCAAATTATCTCTGAAACTAAAAGAATGCAATTTTTTTTATCATTTTTCGGTTAAAAACAAAAAAAAGGGTACAACTCTACTTAGATCACCCATTACGGCAGGCACAGATTTTATCGGACATTTTACTAGATGTAGAAAAAGCCGCAAGTACAAATGTCTAAAAACCCGACTTTATAACCAATGAGAATTGCTTGTGATGACGTATGGTTCCGAAACTTGGACACTCACCAAGGAAACTATATACAAAATGCGAGTCGCACAACGAGCCATGGAGCGTGCGATGCTAAGCATCATGTTACGTGACTGAATTCGAAATACTAGGAGTAAAATAGTAGGAGGACTAAGGTGGCAGATATCGGATCCCGTATAATCAATCTCAAGTGGCGTTAGGCAGGCCATTTAGCCAGATGTGATGATGGCAGGTAAAGCAGGTCTCTGACTGAATGGTGGCCCCGTGACGGGAAGAGCAGTCCCGGTAGACCCATACAATAGTGGCGTGATGACGTCCAAAGGTTTTGCGCCAACACCTGGATAAGATTGACACAGGACAGGGATAATTGGCGTAAAAGGGCTTATGCCCTGCAGTGGGCCGAAATAAGTTGATGATGATGATTTACTAGATGTTTCTCTTGACCCCTCGTCAACATATTCTTCGATATCATTGTACTCATTATGGGGCCTGGGACCAACTTTTGATATGGTGCCAACCCCAAAATCGCAATCGATTGTATGGAATATCTAATGTTTTTGCTATTAGCTGTAAAATATTCATACGCTCATTTACTTACTGCTAATGCGCTTATTTATGCACTTTACAGAAACGTAATTAAGTGACTCTTATTATTAACACACTCACACAAACACACTCACATATTTCAGTTATGCAACTTTATTTTTATTGAGAGACCTATAGGTTAAATTGATATAAGATGGATCATCTAGCTGAATCTAGTTAATGGAAAAGTAAAGAAAGAAAGAAAGAAAGAAAGAAAGAAATACCGTTTATTTCGTGACATACATGAACAAATAATATAAACAACAAACAAGAATAACAGTGCAGCAGCAAGTGAGCACGGTATGCCACGAAAACCGGTCCCAACTCAGCGTGAATTGCTGATTGAGAACAATCAGCGCTGGTATTCTGCTGAGACCGGTAGGTGACGTCACGTACAACATAAATATAAATTTAAACATTAACAAAGAGTATAAATACACATGAAAACACATACACACAGTTAAACATTAACAAAGAGTATAAATACACAACAAGTAGGCATTATGTCATCTATGTAGATAATAATGACATTAATAACATCTCGATATGCAGCATATTTATCATATTTCAGCATTATTAATTTAATTTAAGCCTTTCAGTGCCCAAATGCAAATAATTAAAATTTACTTACACATCAAATTAATACCTCATGGGATTTGCCGTGCTCAGGCAAGAACTGGGAAACACTACACCATCAACAAGCGTTATAAAAATCACAAAAAAGCACCTAATTTTTATTCTTTGAATTCAAACGGACACTGAAAATATGTTTGAGGACATTGCGTAACTTTTAAAAACATCCAACATGGTGATTTCGTCCAAAAACTTTATTACACAATATTGCTCAACACAGCAAATATGTTATAACATTTTTGTCACCAACTGCTAGCTGAAGTTTGCGAATGTATTCCTACAATCGTTGCCCCCTGGAGTTGCTTCAATTTAATTCTGCGTTATAGATGCTTTTATCTATAAAGGTGCTTGCCAGCGATCACCAAAGTTAAGGATGGGTAACCGCGGATGTCATATTTTATGACTGAGCGCGACCGTGGCTCTGATGACAAGTTAATCCTTAAATTCATGTTGTTAGCAAAAGCTAATAAGTTTTAGTTTTTCAAATTTAAATTTACGAAACAAGTTTATTAAGTTTTTAGGTTATGGTTGCTTTTTATTTTTCTTTTGAAATTCTAATGAATAAATCAAGAGATGTGATTAATAATAAGAAAAAATATATGAATGGCTAATTACATAAAATAGGTTTAGGAACATATTTTATTTTGTCATACATAGACAGCACAATATTTTCTCAGGTGCACCGTCACCAATATCAAGTTAAGAGATTTCAAGTTTTATACGAGAGGTGAGCCGTTGTAAAAAAAAAACTTTCCACGCTTCACCCAGGTGGTCTCAGAAGGTGGACGGTGGGAAAGAACTGACTGAAACAAGTATCAGCAATACATTAATTACGTGAAATAAAACAAAATGAGATTTTGAAATGTCATGCATTAAAGAATTAAATCGGTTATTTTAACTGTTTGGCTTTCATCAGTTCATTCATCGGAGGCACACCACCCGGTCTACACGAACTTATTTTATTCTATCCTTTATATGGCTCTGAATCTTCTAAACTGCTAGTAATGCGACCCATCTTACACAGATATATTTTAAAAAGTCTTTGTACATAATTTTATCCAAATCGATACGGGGTCCAAAATATAACATATCGTCGCTTTGGTGGTGAAGAGAGCTAGCCCACAAAATCAAGTTTTGAGATAATGAGCAATTAAGGGACAAGGGTCAACTACAAAATATATTTTTTATAATATCTTCTAAACCATTGGTCCGATTTTGATGAAAATTGAGTCGTATAAGGAAAATAGACTTTTTGAATCCCCGTTTAAATATAATAATTGGTAATTAAATCTATGTAACTAATTTTACTAATAATGTGGGGTGACCTCTGTTCACCATCAAAGCGACGATATTTGTATTTTATTACGGGGTATTGACCTACGCAGTGCTGTTGACACGAATAAAACCTAAGTATTTGTAATAAATATCCTTTTAAAATTGCTATTTTTTGTGTATTTTATTTTTAAGTTAAGTAACTTAACGCATACCGATGTAGGTATGTTTGTGAAAAATTGCTGATTTTAATGAAAAACAAATCAAGCAGAGGATGCTTTTTTTGTTAGAAATAGTGCCCACACAAAAAATTGATTTTTTGTGTGGGGTATAGCAAATAAACTATTTTTAAGACCTTAATAAGCCCGATTACAGAGGCGCCACCGTAATTATAATAGCTAAATAGCATAGTTCTGTTCCTTTTTTACTTTAGACATTCGACAAAGAGAACGCTTTTTACGTTGCTATTAAATTTACGCTGGTGCCTCTATATTCGGGTTTAATATGTATCTGTAACACAGTTTAACAATAAACATATCTGAATATGAATCTAATATTGAAGCTCTCTAAATTTTCTTGAAAAGTTATGTACCTAGTTTATTTATTTATTTTTAAGAGAAAGAACAATTCTGCACTGCCTACGTCCATAACAAATTAGAGAAAAGTCGTTCTGGAATAGTCGTAGAACTATTTGCGTGGTAATTACTATAGATGAGATTTCCGTCATCTGAATTCAAATCAGGAATTCGGATTGAATTCGTATTAAGCTCAGCGCAGTATGAAACCGAAAGAGCGGATTTTTTTTTAATTACGTACAAGCACAACACAAATAACTAATAAACCTATTGGAGTTTTTTAGTACCATTTATACGAAAAAAATCTATTTCATAAAAATCTATCTGTTTTATTTATTATCAAAGTGAAAAAACACCTGTACCTAACTTTATAAAACTTCTTATGTACGTTTTAACGAAACTTTCTGATCAGCATATTTATTTATATGTATATACATAGATTGCTATCATTACAACTGAATTGAACTGCTTTGATAAATATGCTTTATTGGTTCGTGATATAAAGGCAAACAAATCAATGTCGACCCCTATCACAGTCATTTAGTATATTGTGCTGCTCCGAGGATAGAAGCTGTTTGTTTCAACATATTATTTTCTTTATTAATGGCAAAATTATAATGGCTCCAAAAGGCGCGGAATATATTGAGATTGCTCGTAAAAGAGCAGAAGAGAAGAAGACCCATGTTAGTTTCCCGCAGTTGAAATACCCATCTCTAAGAGATGAAGGTTTGAAAGACCCTACGCAATGGCTGATAGGAAAGGCCATGGACGATGGAGCAGAAGGCCTGTGGAGGGTACATGACGGTCTGTACGACCTGAACAATTTCATGAAGAGGCATCCTGGTGGGGAGGAGTGGCTTGAGTTGTCCAAGGTACTGTAACTTTATTTGATTTTGTTTTGGAAATTTTGTGGTTAGAATCCCCTGCGTATTACAGTTATATAATTTAACATTTCTTAGTATTGCATTGCTCTTTAATTAAATAACACAAGAAACCAAAAATCTAAATAATATTTACACATACATTGAGATAACATTTAATCGGCGCGGCCTCGTAAAGGAAAGTTTCTCAATTTGACATAGAATGTAAAAAAGAGAGGTATTTTATTTTGTATTCGTCTAACAATATTTTTTAATAAATGTTTGATCTTCTTTTAGTTTTACGGAATTGTCCTTACCATTATCATTTTGTAGCACTGGTAAATATTTTAGTACAATTACAAATAATTACAATTTTGATCTATAATTACTAACATTTTCCACAACAATTGTTTGAAAGTTTCAAAGATAAGAAAAATAAAAGAATTTTAAAATTTCATAACTATCTCCATCATGGTTAAATCTACTTAACACCAGACAGTATGTAGTTGACTACAATAACTACGCAAACCTATACTAAATATATAATATGAAAAAATAAAAGTGAATGCTTATCAAATAGCAAATAAAAATAACTGCAAATTGTTTTAATTTTGACAATCAATTGTAGGTTCCTATTTCCTTGACTAAACCTCTGCACAAATAATATGCGTCTTAACACTGTTTTCGTTAATATAAATTAGGTAGGTGGCATTCACAAGTCGCTATCTTATATATATAAAGTTTTCTCTAAATAATCGCGTAATTTGAACACTATGCATCAAGCAAGGGAACCGGCAAGTCTGATAATTATTCATGCTTTCGAAATTGTGTCAATTTTCTCAATTGATAAATGTGACGAAGCAAGCAATATTTTATCTTCATCAATTACTTAGATATCAACAATTTTCCACAATTTTGTTATTAAAATTGACAAATAACATGTCGACCTCAATAATATTATAACATAGGCCCCACTTAGGTATCAGTGTAATGCTGCAATTATTGGATAACAGAAAACCAGTGTATACTATACAATATGTTTATCTACCGGTGTCGGAGCCTTGTGCGGCGACATCTATGATTAGAACAACTTTCACTATGGGACCAACTCTGAAAACATTAAAAAAAACTGCTGTTCCATACCATTTTTTGTAGACTTTCGACAAAAAGTATGGATTTGCTGTTTTTTTGCATTTTCAGACAACTGCAGTAGTAATAACGGTAATTCATTTACCGTTCTTACTACTGGTAGTAAGATTGGTTGTAACACTGGGAATAAACCGATCACCCAGTAAAAGTTATTCAAAATTTGCCATAGATGTCACCGCTTAAGGCTCCGACACCGGTAGACAAATACATTGTATGTATATGCGTAATGTATATCTTGAATTTTTTTATTTGATTTATTTTTTTTTCTTTACAGGGTACAGATATTACAGAAGCATTTGAATCCCATCATTTCAGTCCAACAGTGTGGAAGACGCTTGAAAAATTTTACGTTAGAGACGCTAAAACTCCCAGAAATTCTCCATTCACGTTTAAAGACGATGGATTCTACCGAACTTTAAAAAGAGCGGTCGCAGAAGAATTGAAGAAAGTCCCAGCGCATATTCCAAGACGATCTGACATGATCATAGATGGACTATTTATTACTTTACTAGCTTCATCAGCACTTGCTTGCTGGTGTAAAGATTATTGGACTGTTATAATTTTGCATTTCATCGCATCTCTCTCGTTGGCTTGGACAGTTGTGGCTTCTCATAACTACATTCACAGGCAGACCAACTGGAGGATGTACCTTTTCAATTTGAGCTTGTGGTCATACAGGTAACTAGAATTAGCATTACTTAGGTCTTACATCTTTGTATAAGTACAATATACGTTCTAGCAGACGTTTTATTTACAATTTCATTACAATATTACTAAACTATATCGTCACAGTTTTTGTGTACACATAATACTGTGAATCAGTTAAAGAAATCGGAGATATTTTGGATGTAACGAAAAATCTAAGCTTCAAATAATATTACTGAACATGCTGAGATGATGTTATAAGAATGCTTGTTGTAATTGATTATTTCAATATATTTATCCACTAATTTGTATTTTTCAGAGATTTCCGAGTGTCTCACGCTCTTTCACATCACTTGTATCCAAACACGTTGATGGATCTAGAAATCAGTGGTTTTGAGCCTTTGGTTTTTTGGAACCCAAGGAAGCAACCTCTTCTGGCACACTTTGGATTTTTGACTGAACAAATTGTTTTTCCTCTCGTCTTCCCATTGAATTTCTTAAAAAGGTAAAATTGCAACCATTTTACGTTTTTCAATATTTTCATTAAACTATTTTCAAGTTAATTTATTAAGATCTTTAATCTTATAGTATTTTCCCGAAACGTTTCTGGACGCATGTCACTTTTAAAACAGATTTTTAACAATTGTCGTCCTAGAATGAAACCTAACTTAAATGATTTCTTCTTCTTCAGATTCTCCCTAAACTTCCTGCGTAAAGATTTCTTCATGCAGCATTACCGTTGGCATGATTTTGTCGGCTTTTTACTTCTGGTATGGATGTGGCTCGCCAGCGGTGAGCCGTTCATCAATGTTTTTTACTCTTACATCATCATCATATGTGGTGGCAGCTATATATTCTTCACAATTGGATCCAACGCTGCTCATCATCATCCGAAGATTTTCAAGGACGGTGACCAAGTGAGGTAAGTTTTTATGCCTTTTTTTTACAAACACTATAGCCAGTGACGTAATCTTTTTATTTTTAAGAAAATCACAAAATAAAACCTTTGCAAACTAGATTTAAACATCACTAGAATAAATATCCTAGGAGTAGATTTGCTAAGAGCTAAATAGGTTTAAAAGAAATATGCGATGATGAACCACGAATTGCAATTTTAAATTAAAAATACGGAGTAAATGAGCTGTGAGCTCAGATATGAAAGACAGGTTCATGGCTTTAAGCAGCGTTCTGATTAGCAAATTAATATCACGTTACAACTGACGTGAAGTGATTCCTAATGGTAGATTTTTCCCGAACATCTCTCATCTAGATATTGCATCTCTGATGGTGTAATACTGTACTGTACCAGCCTTTTTAATAGTCCACTGCAGGACGTAGGCCTACCCACGAAGGGTGATTGGGCCATATCCACCACGCTGGCCCAGTGCGGGTTGGTGGATTCACATACACCATCGATTTTTTTCTACGGACGTATGCAGGTTGCCTCACGATGTTTTCCTTCACCGAAAAGCCAGCGGTGTGTAATTACGAGGTACTCGTACGTACATAAATTCCAAAGAATTCATTGGCACAGGACCGGGGATTCGAACCCACGACCTCACGATTGTAAGGCAGGTGTCACTACCTCTTGACCACCACGGCTCAATGAAGATGGTGTAATGCTGAAGATTAGTTTGTGAATTTTATCTTTAAATCAAAAACTTCAGAAATAACACGTAATGTTGATTTCTGAAGTTTTTGTATTTTTCTGTATTTCTGTATTTTTTCTGTATTTTTCAGAGAACCTACCTTGGACTGGGCAACACATGAGCTAGAAGCTGTCATGGATAGAAAGGACATCAACTCGAACCTGTTCACAGTGATGACTTTCTTCGGCGACCACTCGCTTCATCACTTATTCCCCACGTTGGACCACGCAGTGCTGCCTTATCTCTATCCAGTTTTCTTAGAGAACTGCCTAAAATTCCGCGGTAACTTTAAGGTGTCACATTCATTTGATCTATTTATTGGTCAAATTCAACAAATTATGAAAACTGAGCCAAATGTTTTGGAGGATTAGATATTGTTGTTTTTTTTTTAATTTCGCAATTTGAACACATAATTATTATGTACTACGGGACTAATTGCGCAGTCAAATTACAAGATAAATAAATACCTCATCATCCCGACGTTTCGGCCGAGTTGCATCGACCGTGGTCACGGGTAGACACGGGAGTCGGGATGATGAGGTATTTATTTATCTCGTAATTTGAGTGGGCGTTTAGTCCCGTAGTACATAATAATAATGGATTGGATATTGTACTGATTTTATGTAAATTGTAATTTTTAAACGGTTTTTTAATACGCACTTAGTTGGATTTTCACGTTAAGTTGGCTTTATAAATACTTGAGTTGCGAGGTGCCTCATACAACCACTATGGATATAGTTTAAAATGAAACAGTTTGAATTAAAATGCTACTAAATTATTTTAATTTGATTTGTCTCAACGGCTGATTACGAAAGCGAATAAAATAAAAAAATCTGTTTTACCTAAGTGAAGTCATATATATGATATATGACTTAGGGTATATGACTTCACTTAGGTAAAAAATATTTGTTATTTTATGTATTATAAGAAATCTTACAGTAGGCAAATGACAAAAACTTGTATGGAGAAAACTTATGATTATGTTCTGGAGTTTTCTACAAATGTGTCAAACTTTTACACCTTGATAGTGCTAACATTCGTAAGAATAAAGAACAACATTTCATTGTAAATATTATTTTAAAAAATACGTAACGTCTGTTTTTATCTTTATTATAGAGTCACACTTTTTGTATTGCAAATATCTACTGATCATTTTCATCTCATACATTTTTGTACCTACATCTAATACATATTTTGTTGTCATGTTCTTTAGAGATGAAATCATCTAATCTTAAATACACTACTAAATATATATGTATATATTAAAACATATCAAATTAAATAATTATGTATAATTTACATTAAATTATTTAAATAGGTATATTGTTTTATTATATGCCCCCCACGTACCGTCAAGCGCAGCGTAGAATGTTCACCCGCGAGGTGGACAGATGACCTCATAAAGACCGCAGGATCACGCTGGATGCGAGCCGCTTCAAACCGGTTTTATTGAAGATCCATAGGAGAGGCCTCTGTTCAGCAGTAAACGTGCTGATGGATAGATGGACGGATGATTTTCTCAAAAAAAAAATCACATAATTTCATTGTACAGAGTACACCACAAGGTTGTATAGTGCGGTAACCAGAAGCAACCTACAAGATAGTACAAGATAGTAGAGTAGAAAGTAGTAGCAATTAAATCGAAAATTTAAAAAAAAAATCTTAAACTGTATCTATTAAAATTAACCTACTTAAAATAAAAACTTATACTAAAACTTACAATATAATAAAAATAAAACTAATCTAAAAGACCTGTAAAATAGATTTTTAAATAAATAATAAATTGTTTAGTGTGGTTTAATTTCTTATATGTATACTATATACTTCCATAACTTCAAACCCAAACTATCTTTACTCGTATGTGTCACGATATTAGGCCGTCAATAAATTTTAAAGGCGTCATCGAATCTCTATCTCTCTCTATCAAATTATATTCAAATGCATAAATAGTGAAAAAGAAACAGGGCTACTCTAAATTGCTATTACAATTACGATGGCGCCTCTAAACTTTGGCCTAATAATATTAAAATTCATTTTAGATACTGATGTTTATAATTAGGTTATATGCAGAGCGGAAAGCTGACGCCTATATACTAACCTTCTTGAATCCATCTATCAGCCATAGGACGTCCACTGCTGGACATAGGCCTCCCCTAAAGATCTCCAATAAGAGCGGTTGGTAGCGGCGGTTGCATCCAGAGCGATCCTGTGGTCTCCGTCTCCCTTGTGGGTGGACATCCTACCCTGCACTTGCCGGAGCGTGGTCTCCATGTCATCAGTCTTCCGCGCTATGTGCACTGCCCATTGCCACTTTAACTTGCCAATCTTCTGGGCTATGTCGGAAAATTTGGTTCGTCGACGTATCTCTTCATCCCTGATTCGATCTCGCAGAAAGACTCCAAGCATAGCCCTCTCCATAGCTCGTTGTATACATACCGTCTTGAATATGATCATTTTTATTAATCCGGAAGAGTGTCTGTTACTCCTTCAGGCAGCAACAGAGCTACGGATAATCTTTGACATGGATATAGGATATATGTAGTTTAGAAATCAAAGACTGACATACTCGTACTTAATTAGATATTTTAGAAAATAAGATTCCTATATGATATCAAAAAATTTAATTACTATCTCACGGATTTTGCCCGCAGCTTTACCTATTACTGAAAACAGATTTTTTTAAGAGACAGATAAGTTCTTTGGCTTAATCTTCCTAATTTATTCCTGTGACACAAACAAAATTTAACAAAGCGAAATTTGAAGAACCTGAATAAAGCCTGGGAAAATTCTGACTGCAACGAACTGTCTTGTACCTACCCACTAACGAACAAACTGCAAGACTATTTTTACATGACATTGTTATTTTACTTTCTGATTACCAGCTGCTCTATATCTGCATTTAGTTTAATAAAAAATTAACGAATAAGTATATCTATTTTGAAACGCGCATTTTTCAGCTGTTTAAAATAGAAATCCAACAATATACCAAGACTTTTTTTCAATGTCACTTTTCACCCCGCTTCAAACATTGCGGGGCGAATGGGGACCTTCAAAAAGAGTCTTGGGCGATTCGCTCCGCGGTTCGAACCGCTTGCGGGGCGAAACGCTGCAATAACCATTTAATAATCAAAATTCAAAAAATTTAAAGCACTCTTCAAAGGGATATATTGCTTCAATAAAACCGCCAGGCTCTACGATTTCATACGTTGTTCATTGTTATTGTTTATTTTATTTGCCCACTGATAAGGCTTTAATAACAATTATAATTACACAAACACATACTAATTACAATGATCTATCTGGTCGGTCATAGATATTACAGGAAATTGGGCTATTATTGTGTTTTGACATAATTATTACAACATTTTATTAAGATTTTTCATCATCATCATATCAGCGTTAAAACGTCTATTGTTGAACAAAAATTTTTAAAAACTCTAGATTTTCGCCAATAAAAAGATGTCAACTGGTTAACCTAGGCTTCACAATGAATTTTTTTTGTTTGGACCACAGTAGACAGAGAAGGAAATTCTGCTGTTCTGTGGTTAGGACGCAGCTTGCATCCAGAAAGATTCTTTCTATGATATTATTTAGTGTCATTTTATTTTTAACCGACGAACCACCGAAAGATTGTATACAATTCGACGCGTATATTTTTTTTTATGTAAGTACTAGTTTTTAGCGAGGCTTCGCCCACGTGATATTTTGATTTTTGAAGCAATAACATTATAATTTATAGCCTATGTGTTATTCTGATATATAAGCAATATTATTGCAAAGTTTCATCTCAATCCGTTCAGTAGTTTTTGCGTGAAAGAGTAACAAACATCCATTCATCCATCCATCCTCACAAACTTTCGCGTTTATAATATTAAGTAGGATATCTAACCACGCATAACTTTTTTCGAAGAGGTCCGATTTCAATAATTCTTTTTTATTGGAAAGAATATACTTGGAAATTAGTCCCATTTAAATTTTATCGAAATCAGCTGGGCCATTTTTGATAAATCAACAATAATGTGCAAAATGCTAAATCGATCCGTGCGAAATATTCGCGAATTCTGTACAAGGGTGAAGTCGGTCATGCTAATTTTTGCAAAAATAATCTTATTGAAATCGATAAACTTGATGAATTGATGATTAGGTTTTATATTTTGAAAAAAAAAAAAACTACTCCATGTAATAAACATATACATTTTTTGTAGGTTCAAAGGTATTTGCATGTTTTTTTTGTTAGGGAAGGTTATTAAAACTATTGCCACTTGTACTGGCAGCTATTAGTTTGGAGTCAATTAAAAAATGCCTAAAATACAAGATAATTTTTAAAATTATGTTTGACAAGGAGTAGCCACAAGAAAGCACAAACTTGGCGCAAAACTTCAGTTACATCGAAATTTAATGCTTTATATTTTTCTTTTAAAATAATGAAGGCAAAACATTGTGTTTAAAGTGGTCTATTTGGCACATTTTGTAGGCACTCGACTGAAAGTTCATAACATAGGTATAGTAGCCGGCAAACAACTTGAACGTTAAACCATAGCTACCTCTCTTTTGTTTTCTTTGCTAACGAAAGGGTGATATTTTTTTTGTTCAACTTACGTGCCGGGACCTATATATTTTAACAAAAAATCTATATCAAACGCTAAATAATCGATTGATGCGTCACTGATGGCGCTAATATCATTGGCGCTCTAGATTTGAGTACACATTCCCTCTATACTTAGTGTTTCTCTAAAATGAAATTCGTTGTAATTTAAATGTGTGTAGGATACCTACCTACTATAAGAAGATGCGATCCCGGCAAATAGGAGCGCGTACCTCACGTATTTACAAATGATAAAAAATATGTTCTTTTAATTACTTTTAGCCTAGGGCTTGGACAGAAAAAACCGGCTATATTATTAACATTTTAGTACCTACTTAGTTGCCATAAATCAGTATTTCCTATGAACATATGTAATTCATTAGTAGGTACTTACTTATTTGCATACCTATTTGGTTACCTAAATGGTTAATCTATAGAATGTAAAGCGTTAATTATTTAAAAAATATTTTTCTGACTTTTTTTAAAAACTTTGCCTATGCGCTGGGCCTGAAGTTATTTTATAGTGTCTTGTTTTAACTGAACAACTATTTCTAATAATATAACATACAATAACTTGCTCACATCACGCATACAATAACTATCAAGTGAATTCTAGTTATATCTAAAACCAATTTTAAAAACTCATTGTATCTGTCTTACCATTATTATGTATGATCACGAATGGTTCAAGAACACTGTCTGATCTGCAAATTCATCGTGTGTGTACACACAGATGGTTATCATCACAACTGAATTGAACTGCTTTGATATGTTTATTGGTGTATGAGATATAAAGGCAAACAAAACAATGTCGAATCCTATCACTGTCACTTAGTGTATTGTGCTACTCCGAGGACAGAAGCTGTTTAAATAAAAAAAACCCCTCATTAATGGCAAAATAATTATATCAAAATAATTAGTAAAAATGGCCCCAAAATAATTGTAGCAGTATTGTTGTTACAATAAGTACTACAAAAAGAGTACATTGCAACAACATATTTTTAATGAACTTTAAAAATGATTATCTAAATTTTACTATCATTTAAAATATTTTTATAAATATATTTTTATAAAATCAAAACAATTTAACGAATTACAAAATAAACAGCTTACCCATCATTTTTAGGGTTCCGTACCTCAAAAGGAAAAAACGGAAACACTTTGTTGTCCGTCTGTCCGTCTGTCCGTATGTCCGTCTGTGTGTATGTCAAGACTCTTTATATCAGGAAAAAACGCGTAAAGATATCGAGTTTAAATTTAAACTATATGCGTAAACCTATAAATTCTTGCAGTCGTGTAAAAGAAAAGCTTCTCAGTTACCGTATAAAAAAGTTAGAGCCGTTTATGTTGTAAAAAAACGCATATTTCGACACTCACAAAAATCAAAACCTACAGGGTACTTCCCGTTGACATAGAACTATGAAATTTGGCGAAGAGCATTGTCTCAGAGTACACATATAGGAATAAATCTGAAAACTGTACATTTTTATTTAAATCACATAAAAATAGGGCGTCAAAATTCACAAAATATGGGTTCAAAATTCAAAGTGAGTAAATCGTATCATGTAAGGTATCATATAAAATAACTTCATTAACACATGCTAAAACAGGTTTTTAATTATTTTAACAACGTGTTTGTACGAAACCCTCGATGTGCGAGCCTAACTCGCACTTGTCCGGTTTATTTTTTCATTTATTTTGTTATAAAGTAGTGAAGTTCACAAAATAAGTTTAACAACCGCTTAACAATTTGATTTTAAGTTTTACTTTTCTTTAAAAAGAAATTCTCTTCAGGGTACAGACATTACGGAAGCATTTGAATCTCATCACTTCAACCCCTCAGTGTGGAAGACGCTCGAAAAATTTTACGTCAGAGATGCTAAAACGCCCAGAAACTCTCCCTTCACATTCAAAGAAGACGGTTTTTACCGAACTTTAAAGAAAGCTGTCGCAGAAGAATTGAAGAAAATCCCAGCGCATGTTCCGAAACGATCCGACAGGATTATAGATGGACTGTTTATAACTGTGCTAGTTTCATCAGCACTCACTTGCTGGTGTAAAGACTACTGGACTGTTATAAGTTTGCATTTCATCGCGTCTCTCTCTTTGGCTTGGACAGTGATAGCTGCACATAACTACATCCATAGGCAGAGCAACTGGAGAATGTACCTTTTCAACTTGAGCTTGTGGTCATACAGGTAAATAATATTGCTAACAAATTTCGTAGCTATACCTATTCTTATACATATTGTTAATATGATATAGTATATTTTGTTGCGTACGTTACGTTATAGTTTGTAAACTCTAATTTTACTTCGCAAAAATAACAACTAAACATATATTTATTTTATTTTATTCAAGCACGTGATTCTCAATATTCAGCAAGTAAATTTATATCTAAAATAAAAAATTGATAAATTCGCTACACTGACTTACGTGTACATAATTCGAATAATTTGCACGAATCGATGGGACATTCATGTACTTTTTTGTTGATTTATCAAAAACTGCTCAGCCGATTTCGATACAATTTTTATGGGACCACCTCCGCAGTATATGTTGTTTTAATAATTATATTGTTTTAAGTTACAATTAACAATTGACGAAAATATCGATGATCAATTGAACATACACAAAAAATACATACTGACGAATATAGTACCTCCTTTTTTGGAAGTCGGTTATTTTTACTTTACTTTAATAAATTATTAGCCAAGAATAATAAATATGTAATATTTCGACAAAATTAATAAATTAATTTGTTTTTTTTTTTTCAGGGATTTCAGAGTGTCTCATGCTCTGTCGCATCACCTGTATCCAAACACGTTGATGGATTTAGAAGTCAGCGGATTTGAGCCTCTCGTCATTTGGAACCCGAGGAAATTACCTCTTGTGTCATACTTTGGATTTTTCACTCAACAGCTGGTTTTCCCCATTATCTTCCCGTTAAATTTCTTGAAAAGGTATAATATCATTATTTTTACTGCGGTTCATGTTTTAAATTCTTGTATTAACCGTTATTTTTGGCAGGTTTTTTTTATAAATTATTATTATACATTCTTATTATATTCTTTGCTTTTGAACACTTGCACGCTTGGTAAATAGAGAATTGTAATAACTACCATTTTAATATTTTTTTTTAGTTTCTGGTGAATAAGTAGTAAAATTTTATATTTTTATTGTTAGCAATGTCTGCGTCTATATAGGTACAAAATCTCTAGATTCGTTATTTGTATGCTCTGCTTGCCAACAGTACTTAACCTTTATTCAATTCTTTCAGATCTTCCCTAAACTTCTTGCGTGAAGGGTATTACCAAAGGCATTACCGTTGGCACGATGCCGGTGGCTTACTACTCCTGGTTTGGATGTGGCTGGTCAGCGGTGAACCATTCCTCAATGTGCTTACCTCCTACATCTTCATCATCTGTGGCGGCAGCTATATCTTCTTTTTGATTGGATCCAACGCTGCTCATCATCATCCAAAGATATTCAAAGACGGTGACCAAGTGAGGTAAGAACTTCGCTATTTTTTTTTTCAAAAGCCAAGCCATAAGCAGTAGCCTATACTATGTAAATATATTTCAACGAAATCGAAATCGGTATTATTTACACTCTTGATGAAGTGTTTATTCTTATGAAGGAAGCTTTCTTCATAGATCTTCCATGAACATATTTCATGTATATTATAATGAATAAGCAACTACGGAGTCGAGTATCAATCTGTATCATTTCCGTCATAAAACTTTTCAACAACATAAATTGTAGCTTTCGGTTGTTTTAGACTTAAAATTTTATTATCTAAAATGAATAAAGCTAATTCAATCAGAAATTAACCTAAACTAGATTTGTTTAAACCATATCTGTATTTTTATTTTGGGAAAGCAGACATAATGTAGACAAACGCTAAGCAATTAAAAACCGTGAGAAGTTTTTAATAGCTTTATTATTTTTATTATTTTTTTAATTTATATATATTTTCCAGTTTTGCCTCATATTGGCTCGACTAAGGAGTTTTCACTAAAAAAATAAGTAACTTACTATTAGTTACTATACTCTATAAAATTTAACTTGATCTCTGCGATAGCTGTCAGAAAAATCACTGAATTTCTTAATAGTACAGACAGGACCTGTCAATGTCATACTTTATGGGCATGCCGATTAGTGATGGGCGACGAATGATCGTGACCACAGAGTTTTAGATAGAGTTATATTTTAAATATTGATAGTTTATAATAACGATATTATAAATATTAATAATAATAATTTAATTAATTAATTTAATTATCATTAATTTTATTGTATATTTTAATATCATAACATTTTTTACATGTGTATTTAAATTAAACCCAATTATACTCGTATGTTACATTAGCATCGATAATAGTGAAAAACGTCGATAAATACTATCGTTACATTATTATGAGTATTTAATTAATATCATAATATTATTTACATGTGTACATACTTGATCTTAAATAATAGTAAGTAAATAAAATCCAATTTCTCTCCTTCAACTACTCGTTCGATTTCATTACAACATTGTTTGAAAATCGATTTTATCCACCACTATCTCAACCAAAAAAATGTCAATCTTCTATGTCAATGTCACTGTCGCAGAGATCAAGTTAAATTTTATAGAGTATAACTTTTAGTTTTCACTAAACCAACACCTGTAATTTCAGAGAACCCACCCGTGACTGGGCAACGCATGAGCTGGAAGCTGTCATGGACAGAAAGGACATCAACTCGAACCTGTTCACAGTGATGACTTTCTTCGGTGATCACTCTCTACATCATCTGTTCCCCACGTTAGACCACGCAATACTGCCTTATCTCTATCCAGTCTTCTTAGAGCATTGCGAGAAATTCCGCGGCAATTTTAGGGTCTCGTATGCTATCGATCTTTTCATTGGTCAAATTCGACAGATTGTGAAAACTGAACCTAACGTTCTGGAAGATTAGTAATTGTACCTACTGTAATTTTACCACTATTATGATATTAACCTACACTAAAATCGTAGCAAAATATCAAAACATTGCACTCGTAACTTTAACATTTCATGACAGCTTTCACAGAGAGAAAACTGTCGAGTTTCACACTTTCATTTTATATTTGCTGAATTGGATTATTGTTTTTACATAAAATGCGTTTAGTCTTTAAACTGTTTTATTTAGCAGAGTCGACTGTACCTACACCATTAAGATTTTTGTTACTTATTTTGTTTACAAAATTTGACATAGTTTCTCATTTACTTGATTCTATTAAGTGTATTTTTATGAAACTTTGCACAAGGGTACAACATCTGAGAATATGTTAAAACCGTTTAACTTGAAACTGTTTTAAGTTCATTCACACTCTCAGTTTGAATTCACCATTTGGCTATTTTGTATATCGTATAAAAAATAAAACTTCATTCATTAGGGATAAGAAACGATCACAGTTTATCGGTGTTTATGTTTAAGGGCAAATTACATTACATACTTCATTGTAACTATTCATTAATGTATCAGGATGACGGTTAGTTAGTTAAGTGCTATTTTATTACTATTGTAGCGCCATGTTTGTATGTAAATAACAATATCACGTTTCGGAAAAAGAAAATCTCTACTCATAAGTTTATCTCAAAATTATTATATTCTTAGGCTCAAACTTGAGTTTGAGCAGTGCTAAAGTGGAAAGGTGCAGATGGGTGATGTAGTCCACTGCATAAATGTCATATTTGCTTGATGAAAAACCACTAGCTTATATATAACTCCACGTAGCTTCGCGCATCTCCACTCTGCTCTACTTTGGTGGAGTCAGGTCCTTGTAACTATTTTTTTTAAATGGCAAGTGCCTTTACAACACTACTTACTTTAGCTAAAACTACATAAAAAACAATAGCATCATCCACAGATCCTTAAAAGTCACAGGATAATCCAAATGCTCGAGCCCATTGCCAGTAGGCAGCGTGCCCAGCATGCTGGCAGCATTGCCTCGCTGAATGGCAATGCTTATACGTTGAGCCAAATAAACACCAGCATTTTAGTAATAAGTCACATCTACCAGACGCTATTGGCGCTAGACTAAATATTGTTCTTCTTAAATAATTAATTAATAATTGAAAATCTATTCACAATTTTGTTCTTTACAATTATAATAATATTAGTAAAGGAGAGACAGGTGTAAACAAAACAAACATGAAAAAGAAAAATTACTATGTAACTGAAATGTGTAAATGAAACTCATTTCATTAATTTTTGTAACATGTTACCTAGCAAATAAAATATGAATGAAAACTTATTAATTGCGTTATTAATTCCTGTACTTGCTCACAACCACAAGTAAACTATTTGTATTTACAGATATCTGTTATTAGTATAGATAAAATAACAAATATCAGAAGCATTTTTTTTATCATAGCAGTATAAAAATAGTATTTCACCTAAGTTTTGCTTATGGGGCGCGAATTGTCATTAGAACGATATTTTGAAAACTATTTGAACTCTAAACTGACTAAAAAAATATATTTCAGAACAACAATTCCATACTCAAACCTAACTAAAGCTTCCTTTTAGTTCTTCTCTACGAAACTCGTTAATTTATTTCATTAACATAAACAGATTTAGCAAAGCAAAATTTGGAAATCTTGAAATTCCAACTGCAACGCGCTGTCTCGTACTAACGAACAAACAACTACAAGACTACTTATTTAACTCTCTGAATACTCACTGTTCTAAATCTAGATTTTTTGTGTTTATTTTTGCAGCAAATTAGTTCAGTTTGCCATTGTGGTGACAGTGGTAGTGGGTTCGAATGCGGTTATGTACCAATGAGTTCTTTTCTTTTACTGCTTCGGTGGTTCAGTGGTTAGCATAGAATAAGAACTACAGTAATAGTAACCATACTCAAATGACAAGAGATGTACATTACTTTGTCCCATTCCCATTTTAAATATGAAATTTAAAAGGTGTTAGAAAAAGATGCACATACACCAGAATTTACGTAATTTCGAAGGGTTTCACAAACTAGCATTGAGCTATCTCGGGTGTCTAAATTCAAAGAGGTAAAAAGTAGGAAGGTAAAATGATCAGAGATTCAAATCTCTTCTTAATGGAACTAGAGGGATCAAATTTCCGAAAAAGACAAAAGATCAAGGGGAACCAAATTTTAACTATTTTGACATTCCAACTGGTGATTTTGACGTATCCGACAGACATTGCGTTTTTTTTGTTCCACTCACTCTCGCGTATGCTGTATAACCAGATATGAATAAGACACCAGAAACGTAGTTTTTATTTAAGTAAAATTTAGCAATACTATTTTACTTCTATTACTTGTCATTCTTCTGAGGTGGTTGACTGACTCCTGAGTCAAAGAGGCGTGGGTTCGATTCCCACCAAGGGCAAATATTTATGTGATGAACATAGGTGTTTTCTCTGTGTCTGGGTGTTATCTATACAAGTATGTATTGAAAAGTATGAATTTGTAGTATAACAGTCTCTGGCAGCCATATCACAAGCTTTGCTTAGTTTGGGGTCAGAGACTGTGTGTAAGATGTCCCCTAACATTAAAATTTATTATTGACTAATTCATGTACGGAATTTCATACCGCTGGCATTTTGGTGAAGAATTTGAAGCAACCTGCAAAAATATGTAATACGTCCGCAGAAGAAAAAAAATCCGCACTGGGCCAGCGTTGTATCTATGGCGCTATCCTTCTTGGGTAGGCTTGCGTCCTGCAGTGAACTATGAAAAAGCTGGTATAGTTATTAAATTAAAGTTTCACTGCGTGTTTGTGACAACTTATATACAAAAAAATGTTTTTACTGCTGCAACTTATTCATATTTACTATTACAGAGCCCTTTGAATGGTAAATTTAGAATTAAATTAATTTAAGAACCTTATTTTTCACTGTATTTAATTTTTTAATTAGTTTATTGGCTGATTCTTGTAATTATCAATATCGTTTGCTAGATAAAATAACCTTAGAACCATGGACACGAAAAAGAAGAATGGCAATGGCAATTTTATTAATAGTAGATAAACCACTTCAATATTTTGCTCTACTCTGCAACGTGCTATCTATATTTCTTAAATATACGTGTTTGTCCGAACCCATTTTGAATTGACTATCGATGCAACACCAGACACGAATACTTTCGCTTCGAATGATGTACGAGTGCGAAGCTATTTATCATTTTTCATGGACGTTACTCTGAGATATTGAACTGTAAGAAAACATTTTAGAAAAAATACCTACCTATACTAAATGTCTGGCGTATTGTATTAGGTTTTTCAATGGAGGTGCTCATAATTAAAATAAACTTTTACAATGAGGCCAAACTTGAAATTGCGAACTTAAGCTCCGTCATACCTTGAGTACTTTTGTCTATGGTCATACTAAGAGTTTCGACATAATTATTTTTTACAAAAAATAGCATGACCGACTTCACCCATATATATATATTTATATATGTATACGCGTCGAATTGTATACCTCCTCTGGTAGATCGTCGGTCAAAAAATGCATAAATTATTGACTGTTTTTTAAGGAAGAGAAAATTGTAATCGTTAAACAAAAATAAGTAATAATTTTAGCAAGTAAACCCGCCAGGCTATATAAGTGTTATACTCAATCATTTAGTTTTTCTAGTAATATTTATTTACTTATACCACTGATAAGCTTTATTAGCATAATTACATTGGCACAAAACATAATCTTTTAAATATGATACAAGTCATTTGAAAGATAACCAACAAATAGTCATGATTAATTGCTCTACAAATTGTTCGATGATAACGCTGAATTATTAAATTTATTTGTATGGATTCCGTACCAAATATATAATATTATATAGCATGACCGACTTATGGTTGAAGATATTTATTTTCTCAAAGAATTACATAAAATTCACTTATGAGAGAAAATACATGCTTGATTAGTGCTAGATTAAATAGCAGGTGTAAACAAAACTTATTATTATGCAAAACTATTAGGTAACTAAACTATTTTTCTTCTTTACAAAAATACGGACTCACGAAACGTCAAAGTACCGACTTAACAATAATATTTTATACAGGCATGAATAGGTATTTTAATCAATTAATGTAACTGAAGTAGATACCTACTAAGAACTAAGGTAGGCAAATAAACTTCCATTTGTGGTGTAGTTTAGTTTTCTACGACAATGAACAGATAGGTACTTTGTGTACTCAATAGGCAAGAAAGGTCTCCGTACCGATGTGATTTATATAAATAAATAAGAGATAAATATGTAGACTATTCAAAGGTAGATCAACATATAAAACGTCAGGTAGATGTTGGTTTAATTTATGTGTGTTTTACCGAAGTTTTTTCAGACTTCACCCGTGTAAATAATCATTACATAGTTTAAAACAAAGTCGCTTCCCGCTGTCTGTCCCCATGTATGCTTATATCTTTAAAACTACACAACGTATTTTATGCAGTTTTTTTAAGTAGATAGAGTAATTCAAGAGGAATGTTTATATGTATATTGCACCTGTGCGAAGCCGGGGCGGATCGCTTGTTCGCAAATATTACGCACGCATCGATGTAGCATTTTTCACATGATTGTTGATTTATTAAAAATGGCTTGGCCGATTTCAATAAAATTAAAATGGGACCAATTTCAAAGTATACTCTTTGCAATAAAAAAATAATTATTAAAATCGAACTACTATGAAAAAAGTTATGCGTGGTTATACATAAAAAGAAATATATATATATTTACGCGTCGAATCGTGTACTTCCTCCGGTGGTTCGTCGGTCCAATATGGCTAGAAACATATTTTCAACAATAGGTTTTAAGCAAATTGACTGTTACTAGTACTTACTATTACTAGTACTTACTGTTACTAGTACTTACTGTTACTAGTACTTATTATTACTAGTACTTACTGTTACTAGTACTTACTATTACTAGTACTTACTGTTACTAGTACTTACTGTTACTAGTACTTACTGTTACTAGTACTTACTGTTACTAGTACTTACTGTTACTAGTACTTACTGTTACTAGTACTTACTGTTACTAGTACTTACTGTTACTAGTACTTACTGTTACTAGTACTTACTGTTACTAGTACTTACTGTTACTAGTACTTACTGTTACTAGTACTTACTGTTACTAGTACTTACTGTTACTAGTACTTACTGTTACTAGTACTTACTGTTACTAGTACAAGTACTAGTAACAGTAAGTACTAGTAACAGTAAGTTTACTGTTACTAGTACTTACTGTTACTAGTACTTACTGTTACTAGTACTTACTGTTACTAGTACTTACTGTTACTAGTACTTACTGTTACTAGTACTTACTGTTACTAGTACTTACTGTTACTAGTACTTACTGGTTTACTAGTACTTACTGTTACTAGTACTTAATATTTTAATACTGATGTGTAATTATAATTTCAGCCGAGTTCGTATCGTTTCCAAAGAGTTCTAAAACAAAATTAAATTACAATGATTAAATATTCTCAAAGCAAGATCATCTTCAAAGAGAATAAATTTATAGAATTTGATTATTTATTCAATCAACAAAATTTGATATTCATATTTTGACGAGTCGCAACTAAAACTAGCTAGGTAAGCTAATAGATACAATATAATATCAGTTGCTGAGATTGCATAATAAATTCAAAATACTGAAATGTATGTTGCCGAAGTTAAGAAGAAGGAATTTAGTCTGGAATTTTAAGTCCTAGGTTGGAAATCCATGTACAGGGTTACTATTCTATTCCTTACTAACCTATTCCTTCTAGTGCATTATAGAGGGGGTAATTATCAACAAATTTGACCCCATAAATATAATTTGCATGTGGGCATGCAAAAATTAACCATTTCTGAGAAAAATTGAATTAAAGATTATTTTCCATTTATCGATGCAATGTGATTTAAGAGTTAAAAAGAAAGTTTGATGTTTTTGCACAATCATTTATTTTTTTTACTTAGCAGAGACATCGGGCTATCATTATAAGTAAAAAAAACGGACAAGTGCAAGTCAGGCTCGCACACTGAGGGTTCCGTACAAATCCAGAAAATTTCACATAATTCGGAAGTACGTTGTTAAAATCTCTATACTCATCATCATCGACAAAAGCTTATTTTTTTATTTTTCTCGTCATTTATCGAAAATTGTTAAAATAATTAAAAACCTGTTTTAGCATGTGCTAATGAAGCTCTTTCATATGATACCTTACATGATACGATTTACGCACTTTGAATTTTAAAACCATATTTTGTGAATTTTGAAGCCCTATTTTTTGTGATTTAAATAAAAATGTACAGTTTTCAGATTTATTCCTATATATCTACTCTGAGACAATGCTTCTCGCCAAATTTCATAGTTCTATGTCAACGGGAAGTAAGTAGTATAATGTAGGTTTTGATTTTTGTGAGTGCAAAATATGCGGTTTTTTACGACATAAACGGCTCTTACTTTTTTATACGATAACTGAGAAGTTTTTCCTTTACACTGTAAAAGATCATAGATATACGTATACAGTTTAAATTTCAACTCGATATCTTTACGCGTTCCCGAGATAAAGAGTCTTGACATACACACAGACGGACAGACGGACAGACGGACAACAAAGTGATCCTATAAGGGTTCCGTTTTTGCCATTTGAGGTACGGAACCCTAAAAAACTGGTCCCGGTGCCCACATTAGATAATTATTACATGAAAACGTTATAACAATGTAATTTTCATTGTTAATTAATATCTTTGATCGACAATTATTTAAAAAAATGCTAACACATACCGACCGACGATATTATTATATAGACGATATAACTCACTAGAAGGAATAGGTTCAATAACCAGTAAACCTGTATATATAAATAAAGAGTACGAATGTACCTAACTTAATTTCTATTGACAAGAAACACCAAGTACTTCTATGCTACGCCATGTATCATAGTCAAACATTTTGAAAATTATATATTTTATTACAAAACATTGTAGGTAGTAATTTTATTTTTAAATTAAATTGTTATTTAGCATAGAGTTCATATCCCTATATCCTTCGATATCGGCATCTCTAGCTAACTGCAGCCATCTAAACTCTTCAGCATGTTAAATTAATTTGTAGTTGTGGGCGCCTCTTTGTATCTCTAAACTCTATGTTATTTACCATCTCAATAACTCCTATTTCAAAATGGCTTCTAATAAGCAGTGACCTTGTTTATGGCAACACGGTACAAATTATACAATTCCAGTTGGATTGCCGAGCGAGCTATCGCTCGAGGCGCCACGCCCCATTAACTACGCTGGAACATCTTCATCACTGGACTAAACTGGATCTAGTTGATGGGACAGTAGCTGGAACAGTACGGCTACTTGATGAATGTACGCTGCTGTGCTGTGCACTACTTGGGAATTTACTATTTAATTTTGGTAGCACTGATTACACAGGATGAATATTAAGAGGAGTTGCTTAAGCAACTGTAATTCGTCGGATTTTTTAACCGACTTTAAAAAAGGGAGGTTCTCAATTTAAGTTTTTTTGTATGTACGTTGTACGAATGTTACGCGATTACTCCGCCAATTATGACCCGATTTTAATATGTATTTATAAATATTTTTGTTTGGTAGATGATACTTGGGAGGCAGTCCCATTTAAAAGGACATGTCCACAAAATGTATGGAGGCTGGTATAATAATAATTAAAAATTCTAACCACAACACTCGTTACATTTCGAGAAAGTTCATATTTTTCTGAGTCTACTACAACTGTTAAAAACAAAAAAGAGCCCTCCAATTTTTTTTAAAACTAATTTTGAATATTAGGATAAATAAATATATTTGGCTCAATAAGTAGTTAATCTCTAGCAACCCTGATTAAGTAACCTCCAAATTGTTAAATAAAATGTTTTTACCAATTAGACACACTTTTCAAATGTTTTTTTGTCACATTGTACCTACTAACTGGTCACACTGGTAGGTTATAATTTTTAATTTTAGCAAATTAAGAGATGAATGTGGAAGAATCAGCTACGAATGCAAGTAAAATAACGACAGAATCACTTAATTATTGCTAAACTAGAAAAAATAATAAGCTGTATTGTTAATTTTCATACAATTTATTTTTCGCATTTAAAAAAATGGAGGGGTGAAAAAATCTAAATTAAAAATTTTTGGGAAGCCCATAACAAGCTTTCAAAAGATGTATATATCATCTTGGTTCGATTTTTGTCTGAATAATATACCACTTGTGGACGTCACCTTTATCGAAATCAGGTTAGTCGTTTTTATAAAATCAACAGTAAAATGAAAATTACTACATCATTGATGCATTGATACGTGCAAACTATTCGAATTCAGTTTATGAAATCGGTTATGCCATTTTTGGTGAACCTTAATTATTTTTTGATGCTACCTCATACCTCCCGTTGCTTAATATTGAAGACTTTTTTAAATATATGTGATATAAAGTAACATCGTGTAATGGTCTCATAAAAAATAATTATTTTGGTGTAGGTAGGAAGCAATTTCAGGAAATTGATGAAAATTGCAACACCAAAAAGAAATCGCGTAGCTAATATGGTGAGGGAGCGTTTTCCGCATTAAGTCCCTCTGTGATTTTTAACATGGGACCAAATCTGAAATTTTCAAGCAGAAATCGAGTGTTCCGTCCAAAAATAGCATTAAACTTTGTTCAAAGTTGTTGAAATTTGATCATTACGATCAGTAGTGTGTATTTGCCTTTAAATAGCCCACTCATGAACATAGGTTTTTCCGCGAGAGATGATTTTACCATATCAACCACATTGGCCAAGAGCAAAGACGACTCTATAACGACAGATTTCATTAAAACTTTGTAGGTACTGCAAAACACTATAGGTAACCATAATTATCAAAACTACTAAGAAGTATTCTCGTTCAAAAACTGTGGCAGTCTAACCACGCGGTAATAATTGTACTGTACTTTAAAACAAAAAAAATGCCAAGTCGATGACTTTACCAGCCTTTTAATAGTTCACTGCAGGACATAGGCCTACTCACGTAGGGTGAAACCTCTTTGTGAAGTTGATTAAAAAGAAGACAGGTAATGAGCTTGAAGGAGGTACGAAGAAATTCAATAAAACTTGGTGCTGCAAAATACCATAGCCATAATTATCAAAACTACTAAGAATAAGAAGTATTCTCGTTCAAAAGTAAACTGTGGCAGTCTAGCCGCCCGGTAATAATTAACACTGAGAAATCGTAGCTTTGAAATGAAATAAGCCGCACTCGGCATTACGGCGTCCAAGAGATTAATTTTCTCCTACTTCGCTGCTTAAATATATACAAAGCTTTCTATAACATCCGAGCCTTTGATTTAATGCTTGATACAATAATTTTGTACCCGGAAAAATCAATCTATTTTGTCTTAAATATTCATCATCATTATTATCAGCCGTACCTACGACGTCCACTGGTTGACATTGAAAACGGCCTGCATTCAGCGTTTTCCTATGATTTTAATTATATCGTCGGTACACATAGTCGATGGACGTCCTACGCTGCGTTTGCCGGTGCGTGGTTTTCACTCGAGAACTTTACGGTTCTGTCAGCCATTTGTTGTTCGAACTATGTGCCCTGTCCACTATTTCGACTTCCACTGGGCTATGTCGGTATCTTTGGTTTGTCTGTGGAACTAAATGCTCAAACTCTATATATTATACTTAGAATACTTAGATACAACAAAATCACACTACTCTTAACTGCTTAATACTGAAAATAATTACCGAAACCCTTATATGACCACATTGGACCCTAACATCAATAGACCCAAGAAAAGACGGCGAGACAACTTTGTCTCCAACTACACCAAAGCTCTCGATCGAGAAAAATGGAAAAATCCAAAACAAATTGATTTTCATCATTTTTTGAATTTAAATATAATGACAATGGACAAGATAATTTTTTGTGCTTAAAAATCGCTACCTAATTTAATGGGCAGCAAATTAATATTTATTGTGATGATAAAATTAATGGCCGCTTTTTATCCAGTTAAAACAAGTTATTTTTGCTACTTTATTGTTATTGCGGTTAGATCAAAACACATAATATTAGAGCTGGTAAAAAAACGTAAAATCATAAAACATATACAGACGCTAAAATTGTTATAATTTTGTCAGTATGGTGCGAAAACTTAAAGATCAAAATTATTGCTGCTAATTAGGTATGTCCTAGTCAAATTTATTTGGGGTCATTTGTGGTCAAAATAAATAAAAAACTACAAATTTATTGCCACAATTAAGGTGGAGCGCTAGAGGCAGCACGCGAAATTCTTTGTTTGTGGTTTTTAGTAATCTATCGCTGGACTACTCACCTTGAATTTACGAAAACTGTTTTTGCGATAATGAATTTCATCATCATTTTGGTTAAATCAACCGTTTTATAAATATTTTTTTTTTTATTTCAAATTGGTTTGCGTTTGACTACACATTGCCTCATGATAAGCAAATATGCGGTCTAAGATGTAGCACGCTTACCTAGAAGATACCAATTTACTCGAGATTTGAAGACACCTTGTACTTTAACGGTAATACAGACTCAGGCAAAGCGTTCCACATCTGGCAGTTTGTATGAGGAATGTGGACTCAAAACGCTTGGTTCTAACGCGTGGGATGTCCACCATAAAAGAGTGGTGCTTTGGTCGCGTCTCATTGACTATTATATTGGATGTTGATTGATTATTATATTGGTTGTTTGGTGTATGTAACATGTTAAGCACGACTTATGTAACTCTAAGAATTCGCGCGCTGGCTGCTTCTAGCGCTTCACCTTAACAATTGATAAAAATAAAAAAGGACTTTTCGAACTAAGGCGACGATTACATTGGCTATAATAAACCTAGGTATATAAATAGTAGGTTTAGATACGAAACGTTTTTAGTAAATTTTGGGTTTTCCAGCATGCTTGAATCTTTATCAATGTACTGTAATGGCCTGGTAATTAGTCCGAGCACAGGTCTACCCACGAAGGGCGCTTCCATATCACTATTATAATGTTAAATGGCAATAATGTATTGTACCGGTCTTTTGATAGTCCATTGCTGACCATATGCCTACCTAGCGTGAACAGCTACGTTACACTGCAACTTTCATCTTTTCAGTAATAGATCTCTTTGTTTTGAAAGGGAAGGAATACTCGAAAATGATTTCCGACTTAACACAAACATCAATAACCTGTGATGTTACGATGGAAATTCAACACAACATCAGAGGCTGTTGGGGAGCTGATGTAAATTAGGCCGTTCGTACACAAGACCACGGTTCCTGAAAGTAATAATCTGAAGCTTTTCAAAGTCAACGTGTATTTTGTAAATCCCCGTCCTTCATTTTTGACCACAACGTCGCCTACTATCTGGGGGTCGTTTTTAGGGTTCCGTACCTCAAAAGGAAAAAACGGAACCCTTATAGGATCACTTTGTTGTCCGTCTGTCCGTTTGTGTGAATGTCAAGACTCTTTATCTCGGAAACGCGTAAAGATAGCTGAAATTTAAATTGTTTACGCATATTTATGATTTCTTGCAGTTGTGTAAAAGAAAAACTTCCCAGTTACCGAATAAAAGAGGTAGAGCCGTTTATGTCGTTTCGACAATCACAAAAATCAAAACCTACAGGGTACTTCCCGTTGAAATAGAACTATGAAATTTGGCAAAAAAAAATATTGTGTCGGAGTACACATATAGGAACAAATCTGAAAACTGTACATTTTTTATTTAAATCACAAAAAATAGGGCCTAGATTCACAAAATATGGGTTGAAAATTCAAAATGAGTAAATCGTATCATGAAAGGTACTTATCATATCAAAGACTTCATCTGCACATGCTAAAACATATTTTTAATTATTTTAACAACGTGTAATTCTTAATGTATGACGAGAAAAGTGAAAAAAAAAACTTTTTTGTCGATATTATAGTATAGAGATTTTAACAACTTACTTCCCAATTTAGTGAAATTTTCTGGATTTATACGGAACCCTCGGTGTGCGAACCTGACTCGCACTTCTCCGGTTTTTTGAACTTCGACTGAACGTACACCAAACATTGACAAATTGTATGGAAAATTGTTATGACATTTTCATTTGTGAATATTGTGAATATTCCATACAAGTTCCGTAAACAACCAAACCGTGCAAAATTCAAAAAACGAGGTGATGGTCAAAAAAAACAACATAAGCAAGTTACCCTGGCTTCGAATTAATTTTGAATTGAATGATGTTTAAAATTGATTTACAAATTGATAGAGTTGAGCTCAATTAGATAGGAAAAAGTAGATAAACGAACTTTTTTAATTCTTTCTAAAATACGGAAAACAAGATACTACTCGTAGTTCTTCTCGTTTGACGCACTAAAATAAAAATAATAAGTAGCTAAAACTTTACTGTTTCTTCACTATAGATGCGGAATTAAAACTGTAAGGATATATGATATAACTAAAGTAAGTCAGCCATTAAAGATATTCGAGAAACATCCGCACAGATCCACAAAATGTCTAAAAGTTATGCCATTAAAATTAATGCAATTCAACACAAACATGTTTTATTACAAAACTTAAGTACGTAACAATACAAAACGATGGTTCTTATTGCGCTAAGTTGAAAGCTTGGGAAAAGTAGCTTCTTTCAAAAGTTTGCTTAAAACAGACTAGGTTTATAAAGTCGTAAATCTTACGTATAGGCCGAATCAAATTTCCAGGCAGCTGCGAAATTAGCTACAAGTTGCGAAACCCATCCTGACTGAAGTTCATAGATAACAGCTGCGCGAGGCAATTTTCGCTTGGGTTTTGTTGTTTGTGCGCAGCATGTAGCTAACTTTCCATCCGTTAAGAGTGCGCCTATTGCCATTAAAAAAACCGATTACACCCGCGCTTCTTGCATCGCCCGCTATCATCTATGCTGCTTTGTTTAGAGTTGAAAATCGCATGACACAGTTCACGATGATTTTGGCTTCGAGCGCCAGCTTACATTTTTAGGTGACTTTTTATTTATTTATTCATAATTTAAGCATATAGTAAAAAAAACGAATCGATTATTCTACTAGAACATTAGTCTGGCTACGTAATTTGTCAAAAATAATGTGGTGTTGTCGCTGATAATTTCGAGCATTTGAAAAAAAGTTTTTTTTATGATGCGAAGTTTTATTTTTTTTCTAAGGTAACCATATTATTTTCCGAAATTCTACGCGATTACTCTGATATTATAAGTTCTTTCATTTCCTATAGTATTTTTTGAATATGGATATTTATGTTCGTTATCTTTACAACACGTCTTTAAAAAATCGATTTTGGCATTAAGTACCCCCTTAAGAAGTATGATTCGTCCTATAGGTACCTACCTAACTTTATGTACAAACGTTCTAAGCCCACGAGATCGGTAGTTCCCCTACGCACAAATTATGATTTGTTCCTATGAATATTCATTATGAAAACATGTACTATCAGATTAAATTAATAACATAAATACATATTAGCAAACGGGGAAGATTTATTACTTAGAAGATTAGGGAATCTCGTAGGCCGAACGAGTTACTTTGAAAGGACGGTATTATAATACCCTGACTTAAGCATTGAGCTCAAATGGGGAGCCAAATGGATGGAAAAGAACGTCTACAACTTTATTAAAGGAGCTAAATTTGTAAATAGAATAGAATATAAGCAGCATAATATGTAAATGGCCATTCTAGCGCAATTTGGCTAGAACAGAAATCTTGAATTTTAGAAGCCCTCATATGTTATGTACTGTATCGGGCTTTTAATAGCGTACACTGCTGAACATAAGACAACTTGCAAAGGATTATAATATTATATCATCATCTTGCCCTTATCCCACTAGGTGGTTTTTGGCACAGCATGTTTCCTTTCACCACTTCACTGTATCATACGTCGTCATCTCATCAACAACTCCTTTCTTTCGCATATCATCTTTTGCACAATTTATCCACATATTTGGGTTGTCCTTTTCCATTTCTGCCGCTTACCATCATGCTTAGAGTTATTTTCATGACATGATTCTCCTCCTTTCGAGAAAGGCTATGCCCATACCAAGATACAGAAGATGAGAGTGCTATATCCATCACGTAAGTCAAGTAAACCGTCACTGAACCAGCACATTGGAATCAAAATCGCCAATGATTTTTTCTTCAGTTGCGATTGCAATTTACCTACAGATACTTTCCTTAATCGAAGTCCAGAGGCCAGCACAAACCTCGCAAATAATAATAAACTTTGACTTAGCTACCTAAGTAAACTATTTAAATAATATATAAATAGGGTTGGCTATAGCCGTCCGGTACCTGATTTTGATGAAGGTGTGAGTGTAGGGGTATCATTGGAGTCCACCTGAAGCTCTTCCAGCAATTTTTTTTTGCCGGAAGCGTAGTTTAAATTAATTATGATTAAATTAAAATTTAATAAAAACATGTGAAATGGAACGCAATGTTGAGAAAATGGTACAATATTATGCATTAAGTTGTCAAACTGAGTGAAACAAAACGTATCACAAGCAAAAAAAGCCGGTATTTTGTCTTACTGACAGATGGACTGTCATCCATTTATTCCGTTTCTCTCGTAGTTTCGTGAATGTATGCTTTCTTGTTTTTCGATTTTTGTTACGACTTTGGAAGTGCCAGAAGCGAACCGCCTTGATAGATTAGGTGTGAAACACAAAATAGGTTAGGTTAGGTTAGAACATGACAAACAACGCACGAGCCGAGCGAGCGAAGCGAGCGTGCCGCGGCAGCGGCCGGCGAAGTGCCAGAAGTGAACCGCCTTGATAGATTACGTGTGAAACAAAAAATAAGTTAAAAATACTGATGTAGCCGAAAGTGAGGTTAAGTACTAAAAAAAATATTACTCAAAAACTAAGGGCCTCCGGCGGGGGGGGATTGCAGGGGGGGCTTCCCCTCTCCCCCCACCCCTACTCCCCCCTCCCTGCGGGTACCGGACGGCTATAGTTTAACCGGGTCACTAACCACTGAGCCACCGAGGCAGTCATTTGAAAAGGCAGCTACTACCGCGAATCATCAAAAAAGGATCACAAAGCAAATAAGGCGCACACGCAAAGATATATTCTCTTCGTGCAATTTGTTCTATCCAAATTGGCCATACATCTCGACTGAGGTCAATTATAAAGGTAGAAGGCTACCTCTACCTTTATAATTGACCCGCGAAATAAACATCTTCAGGGGACTTAAACAAAAATTTCATTTCCCTACCTTCCGCACAATATTACCTATGTTTACCTTACAGGGATGAGATTCGAAATATTAAATTCTTAGAACCCTTATTAAGCTGAGCCTGGCGGCAACGGTGACAGCTTTTCAGTATCTATATTAATTTATGATTTCTCGAAGCTTATTGAAATAATCCAAGCTTGGACTGTAATATCAACCGGTAGCTCAAATAAATAATTATATACAAGAGTAAAAGAAAAAATAAGCCAAATTTAATTCAGTGTCTTTTCATTTATCGCAATTTTAACTTCTGATTCACTGCAAAGTTGCGTGCCTACTATGACGTATGGTAACTACGTTATAGTTCTTAACGAGGTCATAGACAGTACTTTGTAGTGACCTCTAGAATAAAGTATCTTTTAAATCTCTCTACCACATAGCTGAAAATGATGTAGGCAGATTGGTATTAATTTCTATCGTATAAAGATTTATAGAGACAAAATTCTAAATATCCATAGAGCTAATGCAACCAGAGAGATAGCGCTGTTGTAGCTTGAGGCAATTTTTGACCACAAAAAATTATGAAAATTTTTGCCCCGTGCTGTCATAGCTGTCAAATATAAATTGAAATTTGACACTATCGGGAGAAAAACACGATTACAGCTTCATTTCATTTCTCTTTGCATGCCATATTAGATCAATGCGTTTCCTTCAGTTTTTCTCGATTGACCACGTTATCCCTCTGGTTCTAATAGCTCTGAGGAAATCTCGTTTATACACAAATGACATTGACATAATATTGACTAATATGATACCATGAAAACTGAGGAAGAAACTCTGAAGAAGGAAACTAACTTCTTTAGAGGGAAGAAAACAGTAGACAAAAAAACATTATGATCTTATGATTTCAGTCCACATTAATTTATATACCATAATAATTATGACCTCTCTCTGTGATTGATTAAAGTACATTTACATTTTAACCTACTTTTTAAAATGTAAATGTAACTCACAATATTCAACATATCCCGTATTTTCAATTGAAAATAAATATAACAAGGTTATACGGTTCCTCTTTTTATTTCCTGCAAAGTCTTTTGACATGAAAGGCTGTTTTTATATTGTGAAGCAAACAATAAAGAGCATTCAACGTTCATTCTTTGTTCTTTTCATGCCACGGCTTCACTTGCACTCGCATACCGTGGTAGACTTAATGATTCAGTAACTGAACTGCCCATTCAGGTGTAAAAACATGTGATGACCTACTTCAAAGCTCCATAAAAAGAAAATAAAGTTGGACAGCTATGTATTTACTTATTATATAGTGAACTTCACGTGGGTAATTGTTGGTTAGAATAAAGAATAGCGCGATGTAACCAAAATAAACTGATTTTTAGGGTTCTGTAACTCAAACGGAAAAAACGGAACCCTTATAGGATCACTTTGTTGTCCGTCTGTCCGTCTGTCCGTCTGTGTGTATGTCAAGACTCTTTATCTCAGGATCGCGTAACGATATCGAGTTGAAATTTAAACTGCATACGTATATATATGGTCTCTTGCAGTTGTGTAAAAGAAAAACTTGTCAGTTATGGTATAAAAAAGTTAGAGCCCTTTATGTGAGGTTCATGTAAGGTATCATATAAAAGAACTTCATTAGCACATGCTAAAACAGGTTTTTAATTATTTTAACAATATGATTGTACGGAACCCTCGATGTGCTAGCCAGAATCGCACTTATCCGGTTTTTATACATACAGTAAATTTACTAGATATACAACTGATAAAAAACGTAACAGAGTCCAATATCAGTTTAACGTTTACAAGCAATTAAGCTTGCAAAAACTATCAAATTTTTAGACATTTTGGCGGACCGACCACCATCTTCAAATCACAAGTACGAGTAAACGACATTCCATTGATCGCCACACCGACTCCATCGAGTAGACACTGAAATGAAACTAGCGTTTCTGTTCTATTACTTCAATAGGGTTATTTTCAAATGGACTATTACATAAGTATTTACATTGATATGTTGATTACCGTTCATTTTACAGTCGCGGAAGTTATACAAACTTATTCTAGGATTTAATTATTTATTTGGTTTCTAACAATTTAGAGGAAAACATGTTTGTTGTTTCAAAAGTTCCTACGGCAAAGTTTTCTATACACATTTTATGAACACACTAACGAAAGTTCAAAGGTTAGGAAAGATGTATAATAAATGATTTCCTTTTTTTTCAGATTTTTTGTTGCTTTTCACATTAGTCACCTTGATTTGGTAAATAGTTTTTTGTAACATTTTAAGGAGATTTTTTTTAAATGTAGGAGTTATAGGAAATACCTAATTAAACATAAATTGTAAGCATGTTTCTGATAAATGAATTTAGCAAATATCGATCGTTTCTCTTACAGGTTTTATTTTTAAAGAACAGGCATTTAAAGATGTATAATAATATTATTATTATTATAGATATGTTTTAGTCATAAGTACTAATGTATAAGTGTTCTACGTATGAGCGACTTTTACTACGGAACTAACCGCAAAATTGCAGAAAAATATTAACTGTTTCAAACATTTTGTCTAGAGTCAAATGAACCGCTGACTTTTTTTTGGTGTTAAGTTGGGGTTGTGATGATCACTATATACGGTACAAGTCACTAAAACTCTGCAACACCATATACAGGGTTATTTCTAATCAATTAGCATCCTTTTAGGGGCTTATTCTGTGCATCAAAACTAACAAACATTTGTTCTACGACTTTTAAGGATGCTAATTAATTAGAAATAACCCTGTATATTAGTTTATCTGTACAAAGATTAAGTACTGTGTTAAATCTATAGATAAGACGGTTCTTTTTTAGATTATTTATGTTAAAAAGAAGACCTTTATCCTTGCTGCTGGTGTAACGGTTAATTTAAAATTCCGGATGTCAAAGTACAAGGAAGTAAGAAGGACGTCCAGAGCCATAAACATGCACGTGATATGCTTGTATTTACAATATCTAGCACTGAATCATTGTCACATATACTTTTAAAAATGTTATCATGTTTTCTAAAAGGTAACTTATGTTATTAAATGCCAGTGCCAGTGCAATATAGGAGACAGATGGTGCCGGATTCAAGCCGTTTGTAATCAGTTTTAATTTAGATCAAAGGTGAAATCAAAATCTAGTATTTATGGTGTAATCTAGTCTAAGACAATCCGCAAACGTCCCGGACGTTTAGGGATTGTCTTTTGTATCATTTTTGACCGACGTACCACTGGAGGAGGTATACAAATCGACGTGTATATATATGTGTATATTTTTTTTTTATGTTACGCAGTTTTTGTTTTACGCATAACTTTTTCCATAGTGGTCCGATTTCAATAATTATTTTTTTATTGGAAAGAATATACTTCGAAATTGGTTCTATTTAAATTTCATTGATACCTGCTGAGCCATTTTTGATAAATCAACAATAATGTGAAAATGCTCCATCGATCCGTGCGAAATATTCGCGAATTCTGTCCACGGGTGAAGTCGGTCATGCTATTTTTTGCAAAAAATAATCTTGTATACGACAATTTTATACGTTCAATCGCTTTATACGACAAAAATTCAAATCGCTTCTCCCGGGTCAGAAACACCTATCGATTGCAAGTATTCGAGTCGAGTGCTGTCTCAAAAGAGATCGGTTTCGATTCCCGATAAAAGGATAACAAGGTTACGCGTTGGCGCGTCGGGTGAAAGGAAATCAAATATTAGGTTATGTCAATAGAGTGTCACTAATGGATATGCTACGGAGCTGTTCAGTATTCCCTGTCGATCGCATCAAAGGGTTCTACGACCAATTTATGCGCTGTAGCGCTAGTAAAAAGTATCAATGTAAATTATTTACATAGATACTTTTTATTCTAGACAAATGTAACTTCGTAAAGATACTGTTAATACTATTGTTGTTTTTAAACTTTCGCGATTTGAACACATTATTATTAAATACTACGGGACTAATAGCGCACTAAACGTCGAAACGTCGGGATGAGGAGGTATTTATTTATCTCGTAATTTTAGTGCGCGATTAGTCCCGTAGTATATAATAATACTGTTAATACTAATTTATTTTTAATGGGTAAAAGCCTTTAGCCAAGTGGGTTAACAAGTTAAAATGGCAATGAGCAGGACACGGCACGGCGGACAGGATTTCGAATGAAAAGCTGACTAAACAAAAATATGGATTTTCCCTTAAAACATCTTCCGTCTTACCACAAAAGATTTAAATACGCTTCAATCACTGTTTTACCATGCAATTTGTACTGTTGAATATTGTCTAACGCATGCGCAAAACTTTTGTGGTAAGACGGCTTATGATTAAGATTAATTTTTGATGTTTTATAAGTACTAAAGAGTTTCCTACACTGCGCACCTCTCAAATTCTCCATTTAAGGAATTCCCTGTTCCGGAACTACCAACCAATAATCAACTGTACGCTAAACTGGATCGACGAAAATATCTAAACAAACTGAGATTGACGTGCCAGTTTAAAACGTGCATAATTTAACAACGTTAAAGAGTTCATGATGACTTTTTAACATGATTTGGCAACATTAAATGAGCGGACTGGGCGTAATCATATTTGTAGGGGGTGCCCGAGGTTATCCGTTTAGCATGACCGAAAGCAAATGAGTTGAAAATATTTATCTCGCGGATAAAATTAAATATTATACTTGGTCTTAAAAAATCTGCTATTCACCGAGATTACAATGACGGGAGAGTTGTTATCTATGAATTGATGTTATTACTGTTTCCATAGAGATCTTTAAAGAGGTTATCGCTCACACTACACTAGTAGTTCTCAAAACAGTAGACCTCGCGATACATCTTTTTAACGGAATCTTCATAAGCCTATATTTTTTGCTCTCGCTTTTGAGTACTCTTGACTCTTATGTTTTGGTTCAGAATCGTCGTTACACCGCTTTATTACACCAGTGCGACTACAAGTTTTTTTTTACTCGTGGTTACTACTCTAAAAGGATCGTTCTTGACTAAATATTTGTTATGTAGTGAAGTGCCCGAGGAAATATTATAGGGGTTTAGCCTCTTTTCATAGAAAGCCAAGTGAAAAACATGGAAGAAGTGAAACTTCGACGCTTTCATACCCACTCCATGGTAGCGTTAAACGTTTAACGCAACCTTGTTGAAAGTCACATTAGAAGTTTCACTTCAGTAACAAATTGTATCATTTAATTAAATGTTCACATTCGCTAATCATGATTAGATTTAGTTACCAATCAATCTTGCCAAATATTATCAAAATCGGCTTTATTTTTGGAAATATTACGACAGAAAATTATAATCTTTTTGAGGGAAATGCTTCACAAATCAAAAATCTACAACAAAAAAATCCAATAATCTATAAAACCTGTTCGATACACAGGTTTCGTCGAGATTCGTTAAAAATGCGAGCTGTAGTCTGCTGTAGAGGAATCTAAACCCAGTTCAAGAAAAGTAAAATTATCTAGTCAATCCTGAGACTCTCTCTCATTTCGTTTGCTCAATTAAAACCACATTTCACATTTTTTTATGGTTAAATACAACTTTGACAACAAATAAGGTCGCAATTACGTTTTTCACTTAATATTCAGGCTGAGTCGGTTTATTGCCGCCCTGATGTTATAATGCTTTTGTTTCTCATTAATTCTGGATTATTTCTATTTTTGGTGTAACTCGTCCTTAGTAATGGAAGGGCTGGAATGGAATTAATGACTTTCTTGGCTGTGTTTTGCAATGGAAGATTTTGGGGAAGTAGTATAGTTGCAAAAGTTTTTTTTTGTAATAGCTACTTAAGTATATTTTTGATATGTTCAGTTTTGTAAGTCATACTCTCTATCAGTAGTTGACCGAGAGAACAAAGCGAGCGAAATCTCAGCTTTGACTCGACAATTTCGGCTGGTACACGGTACCGAGCTTTTTACTTTCGTCTATCCGGATGTTGATTAATTTAATTTTAGTAAATATTATTTTTTTATCTCATTTTTCATTACTCAATTGTTTTTTTTTTTCATTTGGTCTCATTTTACAACAAATCTTGACAAAAATTGTGTTAGAAACTCCCATATTAGCACCTTTTTGGACAGTTATCATAGTGGCAACACTACCGTTTGCCTCCTCGCTCGGGCCTCTGTGTGGACAGTGAGTTTTTAGCGCAGCGGCCATACTGCATATTGAGTCATTATTTTAGTTATTAAAATTGAAGTACCAAGTTGTAATGGTTGAAAAAGGTGAAGGTAGGACGAGCATTTTAGGTACCATGTTGTATTCAAGCTATTTCTAAAATAGGATTCAAAATTAGAGCTATTAACGATAATGTTTTGCACTTGTACTCATCTATTTCTCGATTTCTATTGATCGATTTCTTGTTAATTACAATAATGAAAGTGATCATAGACGTTTTATTTTAACAACAATGTCGAAGTTATCAATTGGTACACGAGAATCTATACAAGGTTATTGGCAGTCAATTGACATCCTTTAAAGCCGTGGTGGTCTAGCGGTAGTAACAACCGACCTGCAATCGTGAGGTCGTGGGTTCAAATCCCGATCCCGTACCAATGATTTTCTTTGGAACTTATGTACGGAATTTCACATCATTGGCTTTTCGGTGAAGGAAAACATCGTGAGGCAACCTGCATACCTCCGTAGAAGAAATTCGATGGCGTATGTGAATCCACCAACCCGCACTGGGCCAGCGTGGTGGATATGGCCCACCTTTCGTGGGTAGGCCTACGTCCTGCAGTGGGCTATTAAAAAGGCTGGTACAGTACAGTACAGTACAGGCTATGCTGTTCCATAGAATAATTATTGTTTGCAAAAAATAGCATGACAGACTTCACCCGTGTACAGAATCATTACAAAGTATAAAACAAAGTCGCTTTCCGCTGTCTGTTCCCATGTATGCTTATATCTTTAAAACTACGCAACGGATTGTAATGCAGTTTGTTTTAATAAATAGAGTAATTCAAGAGAAATGTTTATATGTATAATACACCTGTGCGAAGCCGGGGCGCATCGCTAGAACGCAAATATTATGCACGGATCGATGTAACATTTTTCACATTTTTGTTGATTTATCAAAAATGGCTCAGCCAATTTCGATAAAATTTAAATGGAACCAATTTCAAAGTATACTCTTTCTAATAAAAAAATAATTGAAATCGGACAACTATGAAAAAAGTTATGCGTGGTTATACATAAAAATATGTATATATATATATATATATATATATCTAATATATATAAATCTCGTGTCACAATGTTTGTCCTCAATGGACTCCTAAACCACTTAACCGATTATAATAAAATTCGCACACGATGTGCATTTCGATCCAACTTGAGAGATAGGATAGTTTAAATCTCAAATTATAGTCGGAATTTTAATTTATTTAGCCACAGCAACGCGTGGCCGGGCAGCTAGTATATATATATATACGCGTCGAATTGTATCCGGTGGTTCGTCAGTCAAAAATATCGTTCACCCTCGACAAAATTTATGGAAGTTTAGTACGAATGTTAGTTTTGATGTACAAAATAAGCCTCTAAAAGATTAAGAATATAATAATAGATTTATACGCTTTTCCGTGAAGAAACATGGTGAGGCAACCTGCATACGTCCCTAAAAGAAATTACATGGTGTATGTAAATTCGTCACCCCGTTCTGGGGTAGCGTGGTAGAAACGACCCAATAGATCATTTTGAGTAGGCCTACGAGTATATTCGCCAGTGAACAATAAATCTATGTTTACAATACAGTACAATATTATGTGTCTAAGTATACTATGTGTATATAGGTATTTGCGACATAAATGTCGTAATTTTAGTGCGCGATTAGTCTCTTAGTACATAATAATAAATATAATCATGTTGGCTATAGGTATATATACATATATATGTTGACTCGACGATCATTGTCCCGATAGTCGTGTCGGTGAACGGTTTAATAGCGAAGAGCCTCGATCAACACCTCAAGAGGCTCTCGCTAGACGGTTGGGTCAAGGGCCAGATTCAGAAGGCAGTGATCCTGGACACGGCGCGCATTGTCAGGAGGTTCCTCAGCCTGTAGCCCCAACCACCGGTAGCTTGGGCCCTGCCCCGTTGCCGGCAGCACCCTAGTTTTTTAAGTTTTTCATATATTTTTTATAATTTTATATTGTAAAAAACTTTAAAATGATAAATAAATACCTGAAGTATACTCATAACGAGCAAAAAATGCCCTCTCTTGTAGAATTAGCTTTCCAAACTGCAATTTCATTTTTCTCCCAAATTACGTTGTTGTAATAATTTTATTGAAATAAATTTGCGCTCATGTTAGAGAATTGCCGTCGTAGAGCCGCGAGCGGACGTCTACATGATTTACTGAGCCCGTAATTGCAGGTTACGAGTGCTACGAGTGCTACGGCTACGAAAATCGTAGCGACGTGCTACGTAATCAGGCTTCGGATTGCTTAATTTGCACTTCAGTGTGGCGCTCATATTTTCTGCTACCAATTTCTGTAAATTGAAAACCGTCAGCGGTAAAGAATGGGTATTTTCGTAGAGAAATATTCGGTTATTTTTAGTTTAATTCTTTCGTAGACGAACCAAAAATACGCTCGCACTGTGATCTATACTTGTATTTTTAAATTGATAACAGTTTTTTTTAATAGTATAGCTAAATTATTTTATTAGTTCCTAAGTTGAAGAGCAGTAGGCAAGGCTTGTAGTTCTTGGAACGAACAAAATGAACGGCCGTAAATTTTTTGCATAGAAATCCAATACTAGCAGCCTAGAACCAATGCGCAATGATCTGGTCAAGATCGCAGATATATAGGTAGTAGAGACAAGTCGTATCTAACTAGTCATAGGAAATCCGAAGGAGAGATCTAAGTATAGAAGATGGGGTCGTCGTATGACTAATATGATGATTTAAATTAAAAGCTAGCTAGAATTCATATTATATTTTGACCAACTTAAAAAAACATTTCATAAACTACAACTATTAAAATTAACCTACTTAAAATAAAAACTAATACTAAATACTAAAACTTATATTACTAAAATAAAACTAATCCAAAAGACCCGGGGCAGAGGGTAACGTGGCCAGAATGCTGGCGGCGTTGCCTCGTTGAATTGATATACTTATTTTTTGAACAAAATTCTGGCCAGCCAGCATTCTGGTCACGTGTCACCTGTACCAGTCGCCTAGCCAGATCTTTATATAAAAGGTGAGCGTCCGGCCCCCACGGACCTAAAGCTAGCTTATTTTATACAGGGTTATTGGTAATCAATTAGCATCCTTGTAGGGGTTTATTCTGTACATAAAAACTAACAACTTTTGTTCAACGACTTTAGTCAAATCTAAAAAAACACTGCAGTGGTTTTTTGGAAAAATATCGTTTAACATCGACAAAATGTATGGAACAGCCGATTTTTTTTAGTTATGACAAAAGTCACACAACAAAAGTTGCTAGTTTCGATGTACAAAATAAGCCCCTAAAACGATGTTAATTGATGTAAGTGTAACTAACCCTGTATATCTAGCAATAATCTTATATATACCTTTATTACTCAATAGTTAATCAAGCCAAAAATCTACATTTAAGTTTTTCATCCTATCTAATGTTCCGAGCTAAAATGTTTTAGTTTCCACGAAATATTTCCATTAACACTTGAACTAGAATAAATTAGTATGTTAATAAGTTATCTGAAGCTTCGGTCCAAACTACATCAATGCGGAGCTATACGGATAATATAGAGTGAAGTTGATATACGTGCGGAAAGCTTTATAGTCCATGGCCCCTTTACAAAAACGCCACATTTGCTTAGTGGAAAAGAAAATCGCGACTGTACTCGCATTTTGTTCTTGCGACGCAAATGTAGATAGGTATGACTGCCTCGGTGGCTCAGTGGTTAGTGACCTTAACTTTTGAGTCAAAGAGGCGTGGGTTCGATTCCCACCCAGAACAGATATTTATGTGACAAACATACTTGTAAGTGTTTGCTCTGCGTTTGGGTATTATTTAGTTACTATCTATATGTGTATAGGTAAGTATGTATTAAAAAAAAAGTATAAGCAGTTTATCAATCTCTGGCAGCCATATCACAAGTTTTGTTTAGTTTGGGGTCAGAGACCGTGTGTAAGATGCCCCCTAATATTTATTTACTATTTCTAAATTCGATCTTGGCTTGTCTTTCAATACGATACGCACTGAGAGAAAAACTAACAAAAAAATAGTAATCTTTACTAAAATTTTACTAAATCCGAGGACAACAAATGACCTGTAATAAACACAAATCGATTTTTGTTAATGCAATTAGTAGGTATTACAATATCAGTTTTGTTATATGTAGTAAGGTCCCAGTAGTTTCAATAGATTAGCTTTGTAATATCTAGTAAAGTCCACAGTACTCTTTACTAAAATGTTACTAATCCCGAAGACAACAAATGCCATGTTAAAAATACAAATCGATATTTAGTAGGTATTACTAATACCTGTTTTGTTATACCTAGCAAAGTCCTTAGTATTCTTTACTAAGATTTTACTAAACCCGAGGACAACAAATGCCCTGTAAAAAATACAAATTGATATTTAATAGGAATTATTAATACCTGTTTTGTTACATGTAGTAAGGCCCCAGTAGACCCAATAGATTAGTTTTGTAATATCTAGTAAAGTCCTAGTAATTTCGAAATTTTAGTTTTGTATTATCTATAAACCCCTAGTAATTTTAATAGAATAGTTTTGTAATATCTAGTCAAGTCTTAGTACTTTCAAAAGTTTAGTTCTGTATCATCTAGTAAACACCTAGTAATTTTGATAGATTCGTTTTGTAATATCTAGTAAGCCTTAGTACTTTCGAAAGATTAGTTCAGTATTATCTAGTAAACACCTAGTAATTTTGATAGATTAGTTTTGTAATATCTAGTAAGCCTTAGTACTTTCGAAAGTTTAGTTCAGTATTATCTAGTAAAAGTCTAGTAGTTTCAATAGCTTAATTTTGTATTATCTAGTTGATTTTTGTAATGTCTAGTTTAGTTCTGTGTTATCAATTTAGTAAACCCTATCCAAGAAAAAGTTATAAAACACTAAAATTGAAATATTAAAAACTGTATACTTACTTATAACAATTACCTTTAAATATACAGTTTTAAATATTTCAATTTGAAGTGTTTTATAACTTTTTTATGGAAAGGGTTTATTAAGTAGATATCACAGAACTAAACTAGACATTACAAAAACCAACTAGATAATACAAAGTTAAGCTATTGAAACTACTTGAGTTACATATCTTACAAAACGAATCTAAGGTTATACACTAAAAAAAAACTAAATGTAAGTTACAAGGTGAATAATAATTGCAAACATAAAAATAAAGATTCAAGTGAAGTCATGTTAGATATTTATTAAGTATTATACATTTATAATATAACACACGAAACAGCCACATGTACAATAAAACATAATTTACATTGCCGGCGAGTATAATGTATTCACGGAGAAACCCAGTTACTCAGTAGATTCTGGGTAAAATTGTCAATTTTCACTTACACTGGTTAAATCTGTACTTATGACACTACACTATTAAACACAGTTAGTTGGTACGCACTGAGCTTCATTCTCCATGTTTACTCTACTGCACGCAACGACGAAATGGCTGCTGGAAAGGCGGGATCGTATTCACTGAGATCCCAATTACTCAGTAAGATGACTGTTTAGCTGTTATAACAATGACTCCTGGGTAAGATGGTCAATTGTCACTCACAGTGTTTAAATCTGTTGGTAAAACACAGTTTGTTGGTACTGAACTTCACTCTCCATGTTTACTCTACTGCAAGCAACTACGAAATGGCTGCTGAAAAGGCGGGATCGTATTCATAAAGCAAAACACACCGGACACTTTACTGGAAATAACAAAACATTTCGTTGAAATTACTTAGCTTATTGCTGGATTTACAAAATAGACCAAAAACTAAATGTTTCTGTTGCATTAACTAAAGTATTGTAGTAAAATTACAATAGTGTCTTGAAATTAATAAAGCCTCATGCTTGAAATTATTCTTCCTTTCAATACAAATGACAATCGTGTTTTGAAAATGATTAAACCCACGCTTGTAATTACAAAACAAGGTAAATAATTTTTTTTTTCATCTTCCAAACCAGTGGAATATCAGATACCAATACTTGTTTTTACCAGTACCTATCTAGGTACCAACGCGGTGGATTTTTTTGTAAGTACATAGTACTAATCACCTAAGAGCATGTCAAACCCTACGAAGTACTCTTATGATACTTAGTGTACTGAACTACTGAAACCAAAGCCAAAGCCGTCAAATAAGAATATTTCAACGACGTTGGCGGGAACAGAAAATGCGGCATCATAAAAAATCTTAATGCCAATTAATGCATAAGTATTAATTTGAGGTTTTTCGAGTATTAAAGTGTAAACTTATCTCGTATATTATTCCAGTAACTTCAGTGCCCTTACCATGACTTTTGATAGTAAACGTAAACTTTTTTCCGTTTCCGTTTAATAGCTTCATATATTTATAACCATACCTTATTAAATTTTAAAGCCAAAAATTTGATTTTTATTTGTAAGCGTTTAGAATCCAGCAGCTATGCTTATTCTTCATTTTTTTACTCTTGACTCAAGACCATAGCGTAAAATCATTTTATTATAATTTGTTCTGGGAAAAATATTGTTACTTACTACTACTTATGATCTAATATTTGCTATTGTTATAGGCGATAAGTTTACGTTTTACGGCTAATTTTGACAATTTTATAACTTTGTTTGTTGTTGAAAAGCAATAATGCTTTGTTTGGGAATTTTGTCATCTTGTAATTTCAATTGAGATTATTATCGTAAGAGCACTTATAATGTTTGTTTCTGAAAAACTGTACGTCATATTTTGATTCCTGTAGGCCACGCGGGCGAAGCAGCTAGAAGCTCATAATAATTAAAGCGTGTTCCTTGGAATTACAAAAAGGGATAAATTAATTATATTTGTTGTACCAAATAAAGTTCTTGCTAAATTTTACAAACGTGTGTTGAAGTTAAATAAGCGTGTTATTTGGAATTGCAAAACGGGAAAAACTAAATAATTATGTTGTATCAATATTCTTTACTCAACTTTACTCAGTCAAAGTTCTTAAAGTTATTTCTAATATTTACAAAAGCGTGTTGAAATTAATAAAGCAACATGCTTGGAATTACAATAACGGAAATACTAAATATTTTTGTTGTACCAATTAAAGTTCTTTCTAAACATCACAAACGTGTGTTGAAATTAATAAAGTACGTTGTTAGGAATTACAAAAAGGGAAACACTAAATATTATTGTTGTACCAGTTAAAGCTATTTCTAATAATTACAAACTAGTGTTGAAATTAATAAAGCGTGTTGCTTGTTATTACAAAAAAGGAAATATTAGATATTTTTGTTGTACCAATTAAAGTTATTTTTAATATTTACAAACGGGTGTTGAAATTAATAAAGCATGTTGCTTGGAATTACAAAAAGGGTAAAACAAAATATTTTTGCTGTACCAATTAAAGTTCTATCTAAAAATCACAAACGTGTATTGAAATTAATAAAGCATGATCTTTGGAATTACAAAAAGGGGAAAACTAAATATTATTGTTGTACCAATTAAAGTTATTTCTAATAATTACAAACGAGTGTTGAAATTAATAAAGCGTGTTACTTGGAATTACAAAAAGGGATAAACTAAATATTTTTGTTGTACCAATCAAACTTATTTCTAATATTTACAAACGCGTGTTGAAATTAAAAAAGCATGTTACTGGGAATTACAAAAAGGGTAAAACAAAATATTTTTGTTGTACCAATTAAAGTTCTTTCTAACAATTACTAATGCGTGTTGAAATTAATAAAATGAGATGCTTGGAATTACAAAAGGTAAAAACTAAATCTTTTCTTGTACCAATAATTTTATTTATTCTAAAAATTACAAACCCGTGTTGAAATAAATAAAGCGTGTTGCTTGGAATTACAAATAGGTAAAACTAAATATTTTTGTTGAATCAACTATAGTTAATTCTTAAAATTACAAACTTTTTTTAAAATTGATCAAAAGTATTACTTAGAATTACAAAATAGGTAAACTGTTAGAAACACAACTACCTTTTCTTGAAAATAGTAATCGAATTTGCGGAATTTACAAAACTCTAACAATATTTACTATAAATTTGTAATAAATATTAAACTTTTGCAATATCTGCATTTACTAAAATCGTATTTTAGGAATTACAATTACAAAAACAAAACTGTTAGTAAAAAATAATAAAAATTGCAAATACAGCAAAACTTTGCTAAATTATACTAAAATTTAGTGTTTTCGCCAAATACAAAGGACTTTTGTAATATTTAGTGGCGATTTTTTTCTCAGTGCGCACTCGCAACTTTAGAACTTTAGTCTCGGAGACTAGTCGCCGCAGAGTATCTCACATAATATGTATATTATACGTTTAGAGATATTATACGATAACATGACCCGCCCTTCCAAAATTCAAAACGTTTAAAAGTATTTGGGAAATTACCTATTTACAACGCGCCACCACGCATGTGTGCGTAATGATACGGCCGACAAAAAACTAGTCGAGCTAGCAAATCCAAGGATTTGTTGCTCGTTACACATTAAAATAATAATGTGGAGGGGCGGGCCATGTTATCGTAGAAGATCTCTACCGGTCTCGTAGTGTGCGGAACGGATGGCCGATGGGGCTGTAAAGTTCTCGAATGGAGACCATGGACCACGGAGAACGTCTACTAAGTGGACTGACAGATATAGTAACGATAGTAAAGACGCGCTGAATGCAGGTATTAGATAGTGCTAACGATGCTAGTATTAGATAATGCGAACGGGATCGCGAAGTAGAGTGCGTTTCACGAAAGTAGTCCCGAGAGGAAATAAAACTAATTTTGATTGATCGGTCAGGCGATTGTGACGATGCGTCTACGTGATTGTTGTCGTAAAATCGACTGCGCGACTTCCATGGTGAAATTAACGAAGTGAAATTAACGTTAATTTCTCGAATTAATTTAACGAAGTTGATTTCACGAAAAAACTCCCACGGCAAGAAGTGAAACTTATTTGAACACATCGGCCATGCGATTGTGGTGCCGCGTCTGCGAGACTTCTTTCGTGAAATGCACTTTAGGTTTAGATTACGCTGAGTATGCGATTCCTTTCTATCGGTTCAAAAACTAAGATCTAGCTCTGCGTGAGATCTCCGCTCCGATGTGGTGAAGGATGAGCATTAATCTAGGGCTAGAATCTCAGTAAATGGCACGTGCCTTCAGCATTTGCATAATTATATTAGTCTGGGTCGAGAGCGGGCGACTGTATGAATTTGGTAATTGACATTGACACGGCATTGCTTTGTTATTGTGAACAGACGTTTATAATGGCTTGTTGGTGGTTAACTAAATTATAATGCGTCTTTCACTTCAATAATAATAAATAAACTAAGGTATGGAGATGTTGGTACGTACAAACAAACAAACAAACAATATCTTTATTGTACACCATATAACAGATACATTAATTTAGATTTTTTCATTAACGACGTAATGATCATTATATCAGCCATAGAATGTCTAATCTACTGTACTGTACTGTATCATCCTTTTAATAGTCCATTGCAGCACGTAGGCTTACCCACTAAGGGTAATTGGGCCATATCAACCACGTTGGCACAGTGCGGGTTGGTGTATTCGCATACACCATCTAATTTCCTCTACGGACATATTATGCAGGTTGCTTCACTATTTCCTTCACCGAAATGCCAGTGGTGTGAAATTCCGTACTAAATTCTAAACTCATAAGTACGGGACTGGGATTTGAACCCACGACCTCTCGACCACTACGGCTTGGACCACCCGGATATCCACTGTTGGACATACACTTTCTATATAAATTTACAATTAATTCATCTGAAAGTGGCGTAAATCTGCTCTGCTCATTTTTGCGGTTTTAATTTGTTAATCTATCCATATAGTCGGTGGACGTCCTAAGCTACGATTACTGTGACCAACAGGAGCAACAATTTAGAATGCAGATCACCTACTGCCAAGTGCAGCGTGACACCTACCAACAAGGTGGTCACTAGTGGACAGATGACTTGATTAAGCCACAAGAACACGACCGTTTAGTGATCAAAGTTAGCGATCCAAAAATTCAATACTTTAACTTTATACACTTACCTATACAAAAGTATTCCAGTAAAAAAAAAAACTTATTTTGAACAAGTACTCGCCAAGACGAATCAAACGAGCCGACACTCGATGAGGTTATGTTGTTTTATAGCTAAGTTCTTTTGGCCACCTTCCAGCTCCATCATCAGAGCAGCACCATGTCATCATAATACTTATAACATTGTCACGCGATTTACACATGTATGCAAAATTTCAGCTCAATCGGAAGCCAGGAAGTGGATGAAATATAACTTGCAATATTTGATTACAAAACGACAGACAACGGTACAGGTGAAAAGCTTGTAAAAACGTAACAACGCCACAAAAACATTACAGTAAACAGTGGCTACCGACAACTCTGACTTTATTTATCAAGAGAGTCATAATCATCCAAAGCTCTTAACACCCATCAGCCGAAAGTCCAAAACATTAATCTACCCGACCCCCGTAATATTTATCCAGATTTTTAGGCCTTTAAGTCGACAGGTATGAAAATTGAGAGATTCCCGGGAGGAGAGATTTTATATACTAATATATTAAAACGGGACTTATCGCGCAATAAAACATGAGATATATATTAATAAATACACACACTGACACCGAACATGTGGCGGCTGAGAAAGCACATGTTCGAGAAGTCTTAAAAAGAAATGGCTATAGTGTGACCAAGCGGGAACTAGGAAGGCGCAGATATCGTAAGAGCAGCTTTGACGTTCAGAGGCAGCCGGCTTTTTTTCCTTATATTAAAGGAGTGACGGATAAGGTGGGGACTTTGCTAAAGGACTACTCCATCAAAACAGTGTATACTCCCTTATCCAAACTATTGAGCCAAGTTAGAACGCCGAAAGATGTCATTCCGTTTCAGACTCCTGGTGTGTACAAGGTGGATTGCAGCTGCGGTAGTTCCTATATAGGTCAAACGAAGCGTACTATTGCTGAACGGATCAAAGAACATATCGCAGCAGTCAAAAACCGCCAGATAGAGAAGTCTGCCATAGCGGAGCATTTGCTTGACGGAGGAACTAGTCATTGGATTGAGCTCCACGACCCGAAAGTACTCTCCACTGATCGACATTATTTCTCAAGAATAGTTCGTGAGGCAGTAGAAATTAAAAAACACCGTAATTTCAACCGAGAGGATGGTTTCAAACTATCAGTGTCGTGGAATCCTGTAGTCGACAAGTGTAAACTGCGTGGTGTAGGCATTAAGACCTTTACAGATACTGTCAGTGTAGTGTGTCGTGGTGACAATTTCATTTTGAGTGATACGGCGTCGCATTTAGTCTGCCCGTGACCACGACCAATGCAACTTGGTCGAAACGTCGGGAAAAAGAGAAAAAGAGGTATTTATTAATATATATCTCATGTTTTATTGCGCGATAAGTCCCGTTTTAATATATTAGTATATAATGTGCTCAAATCGCGAAAGTTTGAAAACAACAGGAGAGATTTTGTGGCGAAGCTTTGCTTGTAAGCGGCTTAAAGTGTCGCCGCGGCAGCATCCTGAGACTACTCCTGGGGGATCAAGTTGTGACAATATTTTACTTGTTTTTTATTGAAGCTGGATTGTGGTTAGCAAAATGCGGTATGGTTCAATCTGTTTGATTTTACGAAAGATTAGAGACTTTATGTGCGCTAGATTTTTATAATTCAATAATTATTTTTTGCAAAAAATAGCATGACCGACTTCATCCGTGTACAGAATGGAGTATAATATCACTATCACTACCCAGCATACATAGTATAAAACAAAGTTGCTTCACGCTGTCTGTCCCCATGTATGCTTATATCTTTAAAACTACGCAACGGATTTTGATGCAGTTTATTTTAATAGATACCTATAGTAATTCAAGAGAAATGTTTATATGTATAATACACCTGTGCGAAGCCGGGGCGCATCGCTAGAACGCAAATATTATGCACGGATCGATGTAACATTTTTCACATTATTGTTGATTTATCAAAAACGGCTCAGCCAATTTTGAAAAAATTTAAATGTAACCAATTTCGAAGTATATTCTTTCCAATAAAAAAAAATGATTGAAATCGGACTACTATGAAAAAAGTTATGCGTGGTTATACATAATATATATATATATATATATATATATATATATATATATATATATATATATTCGCGTCGAATTGTATACCTCTTCCGGTAGTACGCCGGTCAAAAACTGCATGTAGGGGGGTAACGTTGCCTTGAAACAGTCGGGTTTATTTATTGAAAGTTTTTGAGCTGCAAACATCAGGGTCCGTGCCCTTTGTTACCTCGGTAAAGATTATAATTAATTTAATCTGACTGAACATAGAGTTAGTTTAAATCTTAGCCTGAGTTAGAGCCTGAGTTAGTGACTTAGAGTTTTATTGCATTGCATGAATACCACGAGCAGCCCGGAGCGCGGCAACCCTCAAGCAGCACCCGATCACGAGTGTGACGCATGTGCCAGCCATTGCTCTCCTCGACAATATTTGATAGGAAGACGACACAACACTCGAAGCCACCGAAAATAAGAGCCTTCAGAAGAAACACGCTTGTGCTTGCAAGGTTAATTTCATACCAAACTCAGAACTCGTGGCGTTGTAAATACCTAATACAAAATGTTTCTTTCAAATATGTGCTGGAAGCGATGTTTGAATTTTATCCACGAAGTTCAGCAATCTTCACTGCTTGCATCTTGCTACTTTGCTAGTCGTATCATTTTGATACTTTGAAATTTCGCTGCAAATGTGTTTTTAATGGGTTGCAACCACAGAACAGCGAACTACTTTAATTAGAAAGGAAATCGATGACAATTTTCAATGAAAACCGCTGTCGCCAAGTATGTATTACCACTGTAAAATATCTGCACAATAACTGTGCAATTTCCACTAGCTTCGGAAATATTTTTTTACTTTAAAATAGAGCGTAGTATACTTTCTGTTACATCACCAAGATACGTTAAAGCCCATAACATTAATTTGGTCATAATTTAAATGCCGAGTTTAAGTTATTAAATACACTTTATTTTATTAATGTTACATCACAATGGCAAATGCATCAACATGCCAAGCCAAAAAAAAAAATAATGGGCCAATCTCGAATTTGAATATGGTATCACAGTTATTTTTTGGCATTTAGCTAGTGATGAGCGACGTGATTGTGCAGTTTAATTTTATCGATAACGTGATTTTATACTTTTTGCATAATATATGGATTATGTAACTGAATCTATATAGTGTATAATTGATGACAATGAATGTGCAGTTTTATTAGTATTTAGGAAGTTTTGGAATAAACACTGAAAAATCATGTCAACGCGCCGTATTGTATTAATTTGTAAAACTTGTGTTTCTATCAGTGGTAATATGTGAAAATTTGTGCTATTTCGAAGATTATGAACTGAATTACGTACAATAGTGTAGACAAAATAATGTAACGTGTAATAGGGTGGGTCAAAAAATTTTTTCTTTATTTTTCAAGAGGCTCAGAAATAAAAAGGTGCCAAATGGTTAAATTAATTTATAGATAATGTTTGATTTCATTATTTTATCTAAAATTTGCCTCCAGATTGTAAACGAAATTTCCGAAAAAGTAGATTTTTTATGTCGAGTTTCAGATACTTTTTTCAAGCTATTGATATCCGATTATATATGTAATAGCACTTAATAACGATAAATAAAAACGTTTGTTAGGTTGAGCTTAAGAACAGAAGTAAGGAATGGGGTAGAGGTGGGATTTTTAAGAAACAATTGGCGCAAAGTTGATCTTATAAACTTTTAAGTAGCGCGATGCGTAAATAGAGTGAAGTTATTGGTTTTACTTATTTTAAGATTGAAATACCACTACAAATCATAGTAAGTTCCTTATGATTGATTTATGGGATTTAAAAGGCAATATTTTGCCAAACTATGAAACCATGATGAATTTTAAGAGTAATTCTGATAAAAGTTAAAATACGAAAAAAAACTAAACAAAAAGCCAACATAAACACTAAATCGAAGCCATCGTTATAGAAAAATTGTTAAACAAATCCTTTAGTTGTCAAATAATACTAAAAAATTAATAAAATCATGATAATTTATTATTTAGAGTGAGAAGACCTTTTGCAAATCTCACCAAACATTATCTGAATAAAAGTTAGTATAGTTTCGTCTTGGAAGTAAAGTTTTATTTGATATTTCGACATTTCAGCTTGCAAAAGTCAAAAGTTAATCAAATGTGCTTATCATAACAAAAAAATGCCTGCAAGATCAACTTCAAAGATCAACAAATAGCTAGGCAAAATGATAGTATTCATGTGTTTTTGACTTTGGCACAACTAAATAGAAAAATTAAAAAAACAAAGGAAAAATTGAATGTAGATGTTGAATTTCCGTTTAAATCAGCAAGAAATTTTCACTGAGCCATCAATTGTAAAATCTGTAACTGAAAAAATATCTAATTATTTGTTGAATTAAAAGGAGAAGGAAAACTAAATTAATTATATCTCCTTTGGCACATCCAAGCGGAAGAAAGAGTAATAAAAGCAGTTACTTACTCAAGTTTTCACTACTTTATGTAAAAACAAAAAAACAATGCAAAAAATCTAGATAGATGCGAGAAAATCAATACCCATATTTGACAACAAAAAGGAATCTGCCACATATTAACACTTTCATTAGTATATCATACTAATATTATAAATCTGAAAAGTTTGTTGGTTTGTTCCTCTTTCACGCATAAATGGATCAACGGATTGACTTGATTTTTGGCATGGATATAGTTCAAAGAACGGAAATTGACATAGGCTACTTTTATTCCGAAAAAATAAAAGGTTCCTGTGGGATAACATAAAAGTGAAAATACCACGCGGGCGGAGCCGCGGGCAAAAGCGAGATTTTATATTTTCAAATGTTTTATTAATTATTTGCTATGTTATTCCCCTTAATAAACTTAACTACTATTGATTTAAGCTTATCTTTCATAAATAATTATGATCTGTGCACTTTTTTTGCCAATCAGCTAATACCGTACTATCCACATTTTTTTGAAATTTCGTCATGGAACTGGAGGCAGTAGATGGATTCTGATTATTACTAAACTTCACGGTTTGCTTATACTTATGGTTTGGCACCATATTTCCACTGTGCCCGAAGAAAAACTACAACTTTTTTTTTCTCCATACTTCAGTGACCCACCCTAATGTGTAACGTGATTTTTTGTGTTGTTACAAAAACTCCATAAAGGGCGGCGCTATTAGTAAATTCGCTACTGCTTTACTCAGGCATGACTTAGATGTGACAGTGACTTTTTACCTACTTCCAAAAAGTGAAGGTAGGTACCTACTACCTACCAGGGCTAGCCACCCGGCCTATACGAACTTACTTACTACCTACTACGTTCGTCTGTATGTATGTTTTTGTATATTTTCAGCGGTATTTTCGCCAATTATGGACCGTTTTATTTTTTATTTTTATTTTTAAATGGTATACAAGCATACACCTTAGCTGAAATCATTTAAATGATATCAAAGTCAGCTGAGCCGAAAAAAAATGTAAAATCAACAATAGTGTTAAAAATTACTACATGGATGCCACATCAATTCCTGCGAACTATTTGGATTTTGTAAACGGTGGAAGTCGGCCAAATGCCATTGTTGGCAAAAAAAAAATCAATTGTATCTAGATTTTTGTGCTGCCTACGACTGTGACTATTTATAAAATGATAATATCATAATAGAAACATTTTAATAAACAACACCATAATTACATGTAACAATAGTAGTAATTATCATACAACATCATAGAACTACACTTGACACTGGCAAATACATATTCCATGCGACGCCAATCTTTAAAAGAAGCAGAATAATTTTATTACAATCGAATTGTTCTAGTTTGGAGCTCTATAATTGAATCATTGGATTAGCTGAATGTATACGTAAATGGTTACGTGGCCGAGTGAGAGCGCGTGCTTGTGCGAGCGGGAGATTTTTCGGGGTGATTCGCTTAAATCTTTTCAATTTTAGCGTCTCTTAGTCAATATAATTATAATTATAGATATCTTTTAAAAACGGAACCGTTATACCTAGACACACTAATTTTTTTTATATGAACTATAAAATTGTATTAGGTAGGTACTTCAGAAAATGTAAATCTTTACTGAATAATAGTACGGCATCCTTCGTGCGCGACTCCCACAAGGCCGATTATGCTAATAAAATCAGATTATATTTTCAAACATACGTCAAAATAAAATGTAATTTAATTCAAAGGCAAATCACCCCCAAAATAACTCATATTTTAACATAACACTCAACACGTCTTCCATCAATTCTATTACAGAATACATTATGTGTATACCTTATCATCAAATGTATAATTACGGTTTCTATTTTAGGTATTGATGGTGGCTTCAGGCATCTTTATTATGTGAGCAATCACTTTTCCAAAAAAAATGTAGGAATCCAGTCATGTCGTCCTGTTGCCTCGATCCATTTACTCTTTGTCAGTGCTGGTCCAGCATGCAACCACGAAAAGCCACAAAAAGAAATCTTTCAACGTGTGAAAAAGTGACAGATATATACATCGCCATCACGCTGGCTCGTTCTGACACGTCGAAAGAAATATTACTTCGTGGGCATCCTAGCCCAGCTGGGAACTTTTATTCATAAGTAGTATAACAGTTAGAATGTGGTGCAAATACAATTATGTATTACTAAAAAGTACACCACAATCACAAATATTTTACTAAATAATCTAAATATGCAGATAACAATAAATGTCTAATTTCGATAATATTAACTTACTATCAAAATTTATCGATATCGATAAATTTTTTGATTATAATATGCTATAATTACAAAACATTTGAAATTAAAATAATTATATTGACATCGATATTTTTTATTCCGACATATTATTAACTTTGTAGCAAAAATTATCGATGTCGATAAAATGTTTGCAAGTTTTGCCACCACTATCAACGAAATTCTAGGCAGTAAAAGATAACGTTTATATAAAAAAAATGCCCACAATTTAGACTTGCTATTGGAAGGATATTCCTCCTTTTTGTAAACTAAAGTCTTTGCTCTGTATTCGACACGTTACAATAGCGTGGACTGGCATTTTTTGGGCAAAAATTACCTCTGAAATCTCTTGAACGACTGTGACGGCAAATGTCACGATTTCACGTATCTTGAGTTATAACTCATGATAGTGGCTACAAACCCCCCTCCACATTTCCTTTCTATTTCCTTCTCTTTTCTGTGGTTGCAACCGAGTTTCATGAAAATTTTCTAGTCGGATTTTAAAAACGCCTATGGGACAAGGGAATCGGAGGATTTACTCTTTTATCTACCTTTTCTACAAAATAGTTTGAAACCACATTTTTATTTAGTATTGCGGTACATATAGAATGAAAATTATTAGCCTGATACATAAATATAGTACTCCAGCCTACAACAAAGATAGATCAAAGCGAGCATTCGTCAACGGGCAATGTCTGGTTCCTAGTTCAGCCAACTACGGCTTAAATGTGACTAACACTGCACGTGCATTTTGTCCAAGTTCAGTATATAATCCAATAGGCATGATAACTGGGTAATAAATAGTAGATTGTATCATATAGGAGCAAAATAATATTTTTACATTGAGGGCGCTTTTTTGAATCCAGAGCGAAATAAAAGATTCTAGAGTAGAATCCCGAGCGTAGCGAGGCGTAGCGTCGCCCGCGCCAAAAATATGTTTTGCGCCCGAGTGGTACTCTCTACTTTTCATCACCTCTATGAGAAAATAAAAGGCGTCTCATATTGAAATATTATTATTTAATAAAACGTAGAGTAACAACTAAATTGAAATTAAATGGTATCTAATAATAAAACAATTAGAAACTTATATTTACATTCTTTTCATTCATTTTCTAGGCGCTAAACACTAACATTACAAACAGTTCCAAATTCAAAAAGTGTAAAAACCTTTATTTTACACTGTAGTTAATTTATTTAAATACGTTATAGATAGATACTTATCGTCTTACCACAAAAGTTTTACGCTATCTTTAGACAATGTTTTACAGAACATATTGCACAGTTAAACAATGTTTAAAGAAAAAAATTCAGTAACAAAAATTTAAAGATTACAGAACTTTTTACCAGTAGCGATTGTGGTTAAGGCCACGAATGGAGCGAAGTTTATAATTAAACGTCCTCTCTCCCACGATCAAAGGTAGGTACGAGTAGATGCCACAGAGGGCGTTCATCAACGTGCAACGTTAATCCAGTTAGGCTAGTCCGGTCCCAGGCTCTGCCGACTACGCCTTAAATGTGGCCAACACTGCACGTGTATTTTAGTCTGATTAGGCGCACTCCAATCGTTGGGGAGTTTGGGCAGAAAAGTTTTACGGGATTAAAATATTTGTTTTTGGTGCTATGTTAAGTACCCTTAACCTTTTACTCTTAATGGAGTAAAGTGCTCCGATTATACGAGTCGAATAAAAAATAATCGGCAAAGTTCGAGTCGGACTCGCGCACGAAGTGATCCGTGCTGTATGGGACCTTAAATATTTATTTTATTTATTATTGAATTGAATATACCATTAAATATACTGTGAATATTTCAAGCATCTACCTGTCACCATTACTCATATCGGGCGAAAAACTGCGAAAAATTCAGGTTTGTTGTATGGGAGCCCTTAAATATTATTTTATTCTGTTTTTAGTATACGTATAATTAGTACGGTCGCCAGACAGACAGACGGACAGCGGAGTCTTAGTAATAGGGTCCCGTTTTTACCCTTTGGATACGGAACCCTAAAAAGTTTTATACGCAGTTACGCTAACAGTTTTACATAATAATATTATACCAAACTTGTACAAAAATAAGAATTCTTACTAAGGAAGAATGAGCTAATAAAACTTTGAAAAGATTATTCTGATAGAACTGTTGTGGTTTTCACATGTTTATTTTTTGCTTTATACGGAAATTGTTTCATTCTAAGTAAATTTAATAATACAGGGTTATTTCTAATCCATTAGCCTCCTTTTAGGGGCTTATTCTGTGCAGCAAAACAATTTTTAGGGATCCGTACCTCAAAAGGAAAAAACGGAATCCTTATAGAATCACTTTGTTGTCCGTCTGTCCGTCTGTGTGTATGTCAAGACTCTTTATCTCGAGAACGCGTAAAGATATCGAGTTGAAATTTAACCTGTATACGTATATCGAAGAACTTTCGCTGTCGTGTAAAATAAAAACTTCTCAGTTGTCGTTTAAAAAAGTTAGAGTCGTATATGTCGTAAAAAACCCACACACATATAGGAATAAATCTGAAAATTGTAAATTTTTATTTACATCACAAAAAATAGGGCCTCAAAATTCACAAAATATGGGCTCAAAATTCAAAGTGAGTAAATCGTATCATGAAAGGTGTCATATAAAAGAACTTCATCAGCACATGCTAAAACAGGTTTTTAATTGTTTTAACAATGTGTTTCTACGGAACCCTCTATGTGCGAGCCTGACACGCACTTGTCCGGTTTTTTTTTATTGTGCGAATTTTGTCAAAACCCAAAAAAATGTTTTATTGTTAAAAAATATAGTTCACCCGCGACAAAATGTATGGAACAGCTGATTTTTTTTTCGAGTTTTGACTAAAGTCGCTGAACAAAAGTTGTTAGTTTTGATGTACAGAATAAGCCCCTAAAGGGATGCTAATTGATCAGGAACAACCCTTTATACTAGTATTCTAAAGAACTTTTCACAACAAAATCACCTTAAAAAATATTTAATAAAAGATTACATATATTATATAGTAGATTATTATCAAAAAATAATATTTTTACACTGGCTGGGCCTGAAGTAGAATAAGAGAGGCGTTATTCTACTCAACATTTCAGTAATTTGGTTAAAAGATCAAGAAAATTAAGTATGAATTGGTTGATACGATTACTTACAACGCGGTCACATTAACTAGACGCTTTACCGTGTGACGTTATTTTGGCGCTCAAGTACGGTGTGCAAAAAAAAAACCGCCAAGGGCGAGTCGGACTCCCGTACGAAGTTTCCAAACCATATTCTATAAAAGATAACTTTCTACTTGTTTATTAAAATCGAGTAAAAATTGCTTAAAAATTAATATCGCATTAATCGTCGAGTTAATGTGACCGCGTTATACATATTATAACATATATTCTGTAACTGTACTGTACTGTAACAGCCTTTTAATAGTCCACTGCAGGACGTAGGCCTACCCACGAAGGGTGATTGGGCCATATCCACCACGCTGGCCCAGTGCGGGTTGGTGGATTCACATACGCCATCGGATTTCTTCGATGGAGTTATGCAGGTTTCCTCACGATGTTTTCCTTCACCGAAAAGTCAATGGTGTTAAATTCCGTACTTAAATACCGAAGAACTCATTGGTACGGGACCGGGATTTGAACCCACAACCTTATGATTGTAAAGCGGGTGTCACTACCACTAGACCACCACGGCTATAGATATATATATTCAGTAAAAGTTATTAATTAATCTTTCTAGTTAGTTCTCAAATGGTCCGCGATATTACCGCAAGGAATTTGTTAGGTACTTAAATTCATCTTACACACAGTCTTAAAAATAGTCCTAAGCTAGTGAAAATACAAAGTTACAGATAAAAAGCCAAAATATAAAAACTTTGCAATAATCCAAACAATAAATACATAAAACGACAATACTACAATAGATATTATCTTGAATATTTTTTGTTTCTTTACTCCGTAATTGGTATTTTTTAATCCATCTTTCAGAACATATTTTCTCAGACCCAGCGACCAGATTTTCATCATTTTTGTCGTAGAAACATTAGCTATGTCAAAATTGAATATAATTTTGTCAGTTTTAGACATACTTTCGTACAGGTCTAATAGGTTTTGGTCGCTGAATGACCAAACGTATACGGTGAAGTATTTCAGTACTGCCGACATTTTCCGCACCTTATCGTAGAGAGGTATTAATCTGTAAAAAAATAATCAAATCAGGTTTCACTAGGAAAAAAAAGAAAATCATAGCCCTAATCTTAAATGTTATAAGCTGGAAACATACTATCGGACGCGGCTTACGGACGCGACTGACAGCCGCGACTTAGCAATGTGCAGTCTTAAGACATCCGGTGTGCCAGATCGCTCTCGGATGTCCGAACGCTCTCGGACGTCTGAAGGTGACGTCCACGACTTATGTCCGATAGTGTGCACGGCTCAGTGTACTTTCATAGTCTAGGTCGCGGCTGTTAGTCACGTCCGTAAGCCGCGTCCGATAGTATGTTTCGAGCTATAAGCGTTTCATCCTATGAACATCTACCGAAATTACAGTTAGTAAAAAAAGTATACATAGTAATAATATGGTACGTAATAATTTATGTGAGCCGTGGTGGTCTAGTGGTAATGACACCCACCTTACAATCGTAAGGTCGTGGGTTCGAATCCTAGTCCCGTACCAACCAACCAACCAACGTTCACACCACTGCCTTTTCGGTGAAGGAAAACATCGTGAGGCAACCTGCATACTCGTACGTCCGTAGAAGAAATTCGATGGCGTATGTGAATCCACCAACCCTCACGGGGCTAGAGTGGTGGATATGGCCCAATCACGCTTCGTGGGTAGCTTACGTTTTGCAGTGGACTATTAAAAAAGGCTGGTTTAGATACAGAATTTATGTTTTTTTTTAAATCGGCAACAGTATCTCTGTACTGTATTTGTAATCTCGTACCTATCTTCATCTCTACCTTCGATATTTAAAATAAGATTTTTACAAACAGAGCTAATAAATTACAGATTACTATTCAAATTTTAGCCCGCTTCACGTTAATGTCTGCTTGACTCTTTACCAAATTAATAATTTATTAAATTTAACGTACTTACGTAGTCTTGACGGTTTAACGTACTTACTGCCATTTTAAATGTTATAATATCATTCCTGTTTGAGACTAAAACAATAGTGTTAGTGGAGAAGCGTGCATTTTTAGACTAAAAGACTTCTACTCTATCCTTTACCTACAAAACTTACTTAATTTTCTCTTACCTTGGAGGTTTCCCCAGTAAATAACTAACGCTATCAACTATCATTGCCGGTATGTCATGACAAATGTAACACAACGTGTTGTACAAGACGGCGTTGTCCGTAACACATACGTACATATACCAGAAAGCTTTGGGTGACATAAGCTTCCGAAACTCAGAGTGTAAAATTCGTACACAAGTATCTGGAAAACACAACAAGTAAACCAACAATTGAAAGAAATCAATACGTACATTGGTAAACAAAAACATTTATTACTTCTTTTATTTTTAGGCTCCGATGAAATATTACTGTTTAACAAGCATGACTCCTTAGCTTTAGTGTATTTTTACTTCTGTATGTGGCATCGTAGCTATCAAACGAATTTAAAGTCAACTAAAATACTCATGATAGAGTCAGTAAAACGGAGAGAACTTTACAAGAGAAGCACTGTATAGAGTTTTAGAAACAACTAACAAAGACATTATTTTATTTCATTAGCCAGTAATGTGAAAAAATATTATACTAGTGACCTGGCTGGACACATGTACAGTGTTAAACATGTTTCATGTTTATTTACAGTTTTAACGTTGTATGGTCGCAAAATTTAATTACTTAGTAAATTCTATACTTGTACATGAATGCAAGATGAAAAGACGAATGTAGTGTGCTACATTACGTCAAAAAATCAATACCTCAATCACAGAAATACCAGATGGATATGTGGTTGATCAAGAAAAGAAAGAAAGAGATGCAATGATGTCAAATTCCAATTCATATTTGACAGTTTTGACAGCTCTGAGCAAAATTTTCCACATATTTTTGTGGTTGAGAATTGCCCCAAGCGACAAAAGCGCTGTCTCTCTAGTTGTAATAGCTCTATGACCTCAATAGTAGATTTATTCATATTCATGTCAAATGAAATAAAAAAATAGGTAGGTATCATTTACCTGGACTTAGAACTTTTCTCTCACTAGTGACTGTGTATATTTTAACGTCTTTCAGTCCCGCTTCCCACCTCTTCCCGGTTTCCCTGCAGGCTGCAATGATGGCGTTATTGACCAAATCCACTGGCACAAAGTCCATTTTGCCCTTTGGTTTCGAGAAATTTACGTGGACTATACCCATTATGAAACCTAGCAACATCTAAAAATAGAGATAAATAAAATAATCTTTAGGATTTTTAGGGTTCATATTTTTAAGTCATTACAAAATACTTCTTTTTTGACCTAGAGTTTTTAAATTTAGCTTGAAGCATGATCACACAGCACAAATGAAGGAAAACATTGAAATCATCAATTTTGTAGCTAGAACATCAAAAATACCATATTTATTGGCATTGGATGGTGACGCTTTCTGGTTCTTAATCTATCTTTTTTGCCGCGAAATCATTACGGTAATCATCTCCATTATTATCATCAAGGGAACCTTATCATATGCGTATTGAGTTGAAACACACTTTTGACAAAATATTTAACTATAACAAAATACTTACTCCACTGGCTCCGTACAAGTTTCCAGGGTCGATCCAGCCTGGTATAGGTTCTTCGTAGGCACCGATAACTGGAAATATTTTAAATGTCGAAATTACATCCATCCAGCAGACATACATACAAAATGTGAAAAAAAAGAGTATGTCAAAGGATGATCCAAAGGAAAAAAACTTTTTGCTTCGCCTTGCAGTGTCACCCAACGCCTCACGTCACGCGACACTCAGTTGTGGCTCGCCCTTGATAATGTAATGAGTCATTGAATAAACTTTACGTCATTATTATAATGGATTGTAAAAAGATTAAACATAATTTTGTACAAAAATCAAACAACACGTATAAAGTGCGTGATTACACTTACTAATGGAAGGCCTGACTATACAAACAGGTAAATTACATCCTTGAGTCCTTATCAGTTCTTCAGCTAAAGCTTTCGTAAAGCAGTATGTATTAGGCCAGCCATCCATCAAACTGAAACATGAAAAAGTTAAGTTCAACATATCTGAAAAAGATTCTCTTGAAACATTTTGGCTCCATCAATACATACTGTTAGTGCCTTATAAATAAGTAAGCAGAAGATTCATGATTGTAGACGGATTTTGGTCTGGAAAATAAAACTTAGTTTATTGATGACTGAAGCCTATTGATGAGCCATTTTCGTTTTTGCTGATGACAAATGGAGTAAAACCGTATCAAAATGGTGACCAAGGCGAGGTGAAAGGGCGTTTGTCGTCAAGTTGAAAGATGAATCGGAAGTATATATATGTTGTCGATCAACCTTTAAATTTCGGTTTTAAAGTTCGACGGTTTTGGCTCGTTGGCTCGTCGACGCTGATCGACACTGGATACAAAATATTGCCGTGCTCGGAGTCTTAGTTTTTAAAACCGCGGTTTTTGTGAGTGATCGATAGGCGAATTTTATCGACGAGCCGTAAAAGCAGGCGTTAAAGCTCATCGGCTCGCCCATCTATCAGTGGCTTTATGTTCAAAGGAATCTCAAGGAACTTTGAGAGCAGTAAACAATTTAGTCTAAACCTTGTACTGTACTGTACCAGCCTTTTTAATAGTCCACTGCAGGACGTCCATAAACTTACCCAGTAAGGGTGATTGGGCCACATCCACAATGCTAGCCCAGTGCGGGTTAGTGGATTCACGTACGCCACCGAATTTCTTCTACGGACGTATGCAGATTGCCTCGCGTATTTTTCGTCACCGAAAAGCCAGTGGTGTAAAATTATGTACGTAAATTCTAAAAAGATAATTGGTACGGGACCGGGATATGACGACCACGACCTCACGATTATAAGACAGGTGTCAAAACCTTACCATGGAGCAATTTCATCTAACTTCTCAGGGTCCATACTCTCTGCCAATTGCACTACGATGTCAGGTTGTATTGGCACTGGGTAGAACTGTTCAAGGACCTTTTTTCCTAGCATTGAAGATGTCACATGGGAATAGGCCGTAGATATGTATACAAACGATCTGTGGGCAATTATCGCAAAAAAAATATTTTAAGGCAATTGTTGATTGCATATTTTACCACAAAACTGATATACAGGGTTACTGGTTATTGGACCTTTTCCTTCTAGTGGGTTATTACCAACAAATTTGACCCCATAAACCCCTATGCAAAAGTTAACCATTTCTGAGAAAAATTTAATTAAAGTTTATTTTCCATTTATCGATGCAACGTGATTTGAAGGTTAATGATTAATGAAAAAAAAGTACATCATTTTTTTGATTTTACTTAGCAGATACATCTGGCTGGAGTAAAAAAAAGTTTGGCTTTGTGCCCACATTAGATAATTATCACATGAAAACATAAAAAAATGTAATTATCATTGTTAAATAATATCTTTGATCGACCATAATAAAAAAATGACAACACATTTGGTGCGCAGATTATTTTAAAAACAATTGCATACTTTTCAGGTTCAAGTGTAGGTACTCATTAGGCAACTCGATATTGTTCACAATAAATTAAAACAAATTAGAATGAATGAATGACCCTACCTACTAATGTTCATAGAATCGCACACAATTTATAATAAATCAGAGAATGTAAATACTACATGAAAAAATAAAACCATGACCAGCTCGATTATCATGGCCTAGCACGGGCATTGCAATGAGGTTTTAATTCCATAAAATCGAACTGATACGGGCACCAAAGAGATTTTATTCTCGGAAGTCGAGTAGAACCTCCTTACAATGCCAGTTGCCGTGCAATGTAAAGAGTTTATAACTATTCGATTTTACAAAATGAAACCTCTTTACGATGTCCTTAAATGTTCTAAGTTGAGAAGTTTTCATACGAATTAGACGTTCCAAATTTAAATCACTTTACTCCCTATGGAGTTTCATACAACATTATTGGCCTGCCCTCGAGATAGTGTTAAAATAATAATGACTCGTTTTACGTTGAGATTCTAAGACACATAATGGGTCATTTTCGAGCTGGTGGTATGAAAATTCATTGACTGCCTCGGTGGCTCAGTGGTTAGTGACCGTAACTTCTGGATCAAAGAGGCGTGGGTTCGATCCCTACCCAGGGCAAACACTTATGTGATGAACATAAGTGTTTGCTCTGTGTCTGGGTGTTATTTAGTTTTATTCTGTGTATACATCTATATTTAAGCTTTTAGTGCCAAATATTACAGCCATACTATTAGAAATATTCGTTTCATTAGACTCACCGCAGCTGTCTACAAGAGTGTGCCAATCTTAACATCTCCCTCGTACCGCGCACGTTGATGAATGTCGCCTTTTGTAGCTGTTCGTTGAACTTTAAAGTGGCAGCGCCGTGGAATATCACTGTCACCTGTACCATGATAGATAACTCTTTGTTGTTCACGCCAGATATTACAGTTTAGAAAAGCTAAAACACATCGTTGCAGTCATTAATCATACACATAAACCGATGTTTATTCTTTCTGGCAAGCTGAGGATGGAGTTGAATAAGTTTGAATATTTTTATTATAAGGATCCATCATAAACTACGTCAGATTTTACGGGGGAGGGGATCGGCAAACCGTGACATTATGCGAGAGCATTGACATGTAATTTTTACATTTCATATTAATTTAAGTGTCAGATATCCTATGCTACATGGCGTCTCAATTAGACGGCAGAAGATAGATAGATCAACTCTTTATTGCACACCAAGAAATAAACAAAAAGAAGAAATAAAGATACATAAACAGTGTAACAATGGGCGGCCTCATCGCTCGGTTACGACATGTATTTGCTTGTTATTTTTTAAGTGAAACTTCTAATGCGACTTCCAACAAGGTTGCGTTAAACGTTTAACGCTACCATGTTACCACGCAAGAGGGAGAGAGAAAGAAAGATACACAAAGGTAGAAAGTAGGAGAGAGAAAGAGAGTGAGGCGGTAGATCCCAAGCACATGCGCGTGGTATTCTTGCTATGCAGCGAAGTTAACAGTGTGAGCGTCGTGAAATTAGCTGAAATACGTACGAAGTTTCACTTCTTCCACGCGGAGGGACTCCACGCACTATAATTTTTTTCTTAAGTATGTTGTTCTTACCTCCTTACTAATAGTTATCCAAGCTTGGTCAGATATACCAAGTTTAGGAAGTACCAAGTCTCCCTCAACAGTTACTATACGGTCTTCAAACCCTGGCTGACTCTGATGGAGTCGATTGAACACCTATAATTTTAAAGAAAACATTTTCATTTTTTTTTAAAGTCACTTGTTTACGCCAAAAGTGCATTCACAATCAAATTAAAAATATATATATTAATAACATCTTTCAGTTGGTGTTTAGGGCCACAAGTGCACTTATTAACTACAACATAATACCTATACACATATACAATAAAATCATTTATTCTACCAATAGGTACAAACACTGCATATGGGTTATCAGTGGATAATCCAAATGCAGACCGTATAAGGCCATAAATAATCCAAATGCTCATAGCCACATAACGTAGCCTGCCCAGCATGCTGGCAGTTTTGCCATATAGAATGACAATAGGCCCGATTATAGAGGCGCCAGCGTAAATTTAAAAGCAACGTAAAAAGCGTTCTCTCTATCGAATGCCTAAAGTAAAAAAGAAACAGAACTATACTATTTAGCTATTATCATTACGATGGCGCCTCTGTAATCGGGCTTATTGGCCAAATAAATATTACACTTATAAGTATTTCAAGTGTTTATAAATTTTTAACATGGTGTGTTTGACATCTTATGAGAAATAACAAAAAAATAGTAAACAGATAATTTAAAATCGATTGCAAGTTTTACCGGATCCTTTAAAAGCTCAGTCAATCTCATCTCGGGGCTTTTTTCTTTTTTCGACCTTATTAATAAAAACATTTTTCTTATTTTACACGACCTGAAAAAAGATAACCCTGTAGTTATTTTACAGATACATGTACTAAAACTAAATAATTTAGTTCTTTTTATTAATTATTAATGAGATTGTGTAGTTTTATAGGTTTAAAGATACATGCTGATATATCTAGTAAATGCAATATAAATTATGGTAGAAAAGTTTATAATTATACTGATGCATTACATTACTAAGACTTTTTTTATGTTTTATACCATTTTCAACAGTAGTAACTAATAATCAAAAAACATAAAAATGTAAAAAAGTTACTAAGTTATTGTAAAAAATTAATATACCTACTGATAACACAACACAACTGAGTAATAAACTAGCTGACTAAAATAAACGCAATAGTGCCACAATAATAATTATTTTTCGCCAAAAATTGCGAAACTGACTTCCAGAGTATACAAAATCAAATAGTTCGCTCGAATTTATGTATATAATTTTGGCATTATTGTTGATTTTTTAAAAACGACTAAGCTGATTTCGATAAAATTTAAATTCGGGATATACATGGTATATACCCTTTCGAACTGACAAATAATTGTTTAATTTGGTTCACAATTGGCGAAAACATCGATGAACATACACAAAAAAATACATACAGATGAAAATAGAACTTCCTCCTTTTCGGAAGTCGATTAAAAAATAACACATGAAAGTTACCACTGTTTTACCTAGGTATCCAATCTGTTTTTACTCAACGAGAGATTTACTTCTCAAAATATAAAATGACCTAAAATAACAAGGTAGTATTAGTTTTACCTGAAAAGTTTTTCAATAAGTTGTTTGCCAAGAAAACCGGAGCCGCCTGTGATGAGTACTACAATATTGGAGTAAAACAATTGTATATCAGAATTTCCTAGACTTGTAGCTTCATCCACAAGATGCTGACGAGACTGCATATCTCTCTCGAAAACTTCCGCTGGATCCATATTATTAAAACTGAAAGGAGGCAATCTAATATAAATAAAAATCTCGTGTCAGAGTGTTGCTATTGAACTCCTCTGAAAACGGCTTGACCGACTATCATGACATGATTTTATTTTGTCCAGAATAAAAAGTAAGTTTTCACACTAAACAGGGGTATTGGTAATCAATTAGCATCCTTTTAAGGGCATATTCTGTACATCAAAACAAACAACTTTTATACCACACCCACTCCGAAAGTGTCTTATTACTCGTTCATAAACGGTTTACAAAGTTCGTAATTTCTCCCTTAAAAATGTGTGGCGGGAAAAGTTATATGGAATTGTATTACTGCCCTCCGAAGCAGGGCAGGAATGTTGTATGAAAATCCATTACTGCTCGGCTAGCTTTCTTTTGTTTTTTAGCAGCGAACATAAAAAAATACAAACTTCAAACCTCAAAAAGGTTTTGTATGAAATAATTACAAAATGAGGCGGGAAACATACAAACCTCAAATCTCAAAAAGGTTTTATATCAAATAATAAGAGAAAAGAGGCGGATTTTTTTTGTTTTCTATTTTTAATTAAATGAGGATGGCAACCTTATTCTGCGAAAATCAATGCGAAAAAAAAGCGCGACAATTTATTTCGTTGCGTTAAATTTTGTTTTTAGCTAAATTGATAATATAACAGTACCTAGCTTTTAATTTTCTAAATAATTTTCCAAAATGTCATCTGATAGTGAAAGTGACAATTTTGTAATTCTGACGCCACCAGAAATAAAAAATACAGCCCAAGAAGTCATAAATAACTTACTTCCTAAACTTTAATTAAAGAAATATTGTATTTTATTTTTCTCGTAGGTGTAATATAAAGCACTATGTATCACTCGGGAGACTATGTTCTCGAGTTTCCTTTAAGTCCTCCGCTGCGCGTCGGGCTTAAACATACTCTCGAACAGAAATATATCGTTTTCTCCCGTCCGGTGTACAATGTACTATTTTTAAAGTGGAATCAGCACAATTTACAAATATTTTTTTTTACATACCTAACTAATATTTACACATGTTTGCATATTTTACACTGTATCTCCTCTGATGTCCAAGTCACGCGGAAGGCGGCGCGCACGCTTTTTACAAAGATATTATGTAAAAAGCGTGCGCGCATTATGTTTAGACCGGTCAAATATTTTTTTGCCTTTTTTTTTTAACCTATGCTATCCCACTCCTGAGCAAAGGTCTCCCCCATTTCCTTCCATGAGTCGCGATCCATCGCAACTTCTTGCCATACTTATTTATATTTAATTTTTGTGAGTTTATTAAGCCCGATTACAGAGGCGCCATCGTAAATGTAATAGCTAAATAGCATAGATCTGTTTCTATTTCACTTTAGGCATTCGATAGAAAGAACGCTTTTTACGTTGCTATTAAATTTATGCTGGCGCCTCTATAACCGAGCTCATTATGCTGACTAAGATTTTTTTAGTAGTAACAAGTAGTTTACCTGAAATTTCACTGCAATGTGGTGAAAGTAAATAGACACACCCCACAGACACACCCAACTAAACTAGAGTCTAGTAATAACAATAACTAGTTCGTTTATTTCTTCAATCACTGTTCAAGGAAATTTGCGTAAAATATGCGACCTTTTCAATTACCCCTGATAGTTTTTAAATACCACATTGTAGCAAAATTGCATTTTTACTATATAAACTGCGTAAGTGCATGTATGACACGTACTAGCATATAAATAGAATTAGAATATTTATTTTCTATCTAGGTATTTTGTCATATTCTTAACAAACGTACGTATAGTGCGTGCCACCAAAGATGAGACTTGACGAGCGTCATTGGTGGGGGATCTTGCGCAGGTACAGTCGTGTACAAATTAATTGTACAGAATTTGTATATCTGACGGAGTGAGACAACATAGCTGGTTTTAGTTGAAAGCAATAGTGATAATTTTAGAGTGGGTATCACCCGAATGGGGTCGCACGTGGCAACACTGCATGCTTGTGTCGGAATGAAGTGACTTTGACAGATGACCGAAAAATGTCATGCCATTCCGAGCGCAAGGCGGATTGCACCCGTGCAAATCTTTGACAAACAAAGACTTTGAAATCTGTTTTCATCCTCGACAATTCTTGTTAAATTGATTACCAAGTGATACTAGGTCAATAAAACCACCCGTTGCAGTACAGAGTGTTTATTTTGGTGAGATGGACAACTGGAGACAGCCGGCGAGCTGAACTCACCAATGAATGACCCACAAATAACGATGGCGGGTGATTGAGACCATCACTCTCAGACCCCGACATATCTATTAAACGTTTTTTAAACGTTTGTATATCTATTATCCAGAATTTGTATATTTATAACAAACCAAAGTGGTTTCTCAAGTCTCATCTTTGGTGGCACGTACTTATACGAGTCGCGCTAAAAATCTTCAGGAGTCCTAACGCGTTTTATTAGCTTGGAATAAAAAAAAACCTATTTTTTTTCTTATCTGTAGGTACAAAACTCTCTCTTGATTCAATTTTTGCCGTATAAAAGACAAAGCTGCACTTAGCGCGACATGAGTATCCACTCGAGATCGACACGTGGAACATGCACTTTATTTTTCGTTTGACAGTTTACAAATAGTAGCATATTACCGAATCAATATTATCTTGTAACTCCTTTGAGCTTGATTTTGACCTACTTTGAGCGATCAGATTTTCTTTAAACTTTGCACACGTATCAAAGACAGATAAATAAATAAATATCAGGGGACATTTTACACGGTTTCTGACCCCAAACTAAGCAAAGCTTGTGATATGGCTGACAGAGACTGATATACTACATATACTTATTTTTTG